>JARQZK010001445.1:2047500-2127500 GCA_030704885.1 Cynegetis impunctata
ACTAGATATTTCTACCTTATGGTCGAACCAATTGACCTGCCGGCTAGTACTCTCATTTCCGTCCATCTTGAATCCTTGCCTGATCTAACAATACTAAAAACTGCATGATAAAGTTTCGTTATCCTAATGAATTTTGTCAAAGACAAGAAAAAGTCGCGATACAAAGAAAAAACCACTTTGGAGAACTCTCCAGTCTCAGGGAGAAGGATCGGGCCACTATGTGAAGCCCATAATTTGAATGGCCTTGCCAAGACCTACTAAGAGCCACAAGGGACACATCAGAAATTTTTTGTGGTTTTTTAGAAAACAATGAGCTTCTCATTAAAGCTCCGGGTTAAGTATGCTGAACTGAAGAGATCTAATAAGATCGAAACAGCTGTATGCGGGGCTACTTGGGATTTCCATGCTTTACTGTTGCATTGTGAATGCAGATTTCGCGTTGCGGTATACATATAACCAGCTCCCTTGGAGGACAGTTTTATAATTTTCAATTATTAAAGAACTTTCCTTGTACATTTTATGTGATACACCTAGTGAATATATGATGAACAAAACTAAATTTGAATTTACTACGTTTATAATCACAAAATATTTTGAAAAATTTTAACACTGCGATTGCAATTTCGGTCACTAGACCATCATCGGGCAGATTGTGTTAAGAACTGAATACAGAATTCAGTATAGATTTGCGCTTACGGGTGGGAAAGAATTATTACAGGTACCTAGATAGACAAGAGGAACATATTTCAAGAAGGGCTAATCGAGTGAATGTCCCAAATTGGTACAATACAATGAATACACTAAATATAGGAGAAGATATCAAGTCAATCTGGTCGTTCAGCAAGATATCTTTTGCATTATGATTGAGTTTAAAAATTTCTAATGATTCTAAGTGAGTAAGTTTGGTTCCTTTTGGTAATTTGTGCATGATTTGAAAATTATCTATTTGTGGAAATGGGTGATGGTTTTCACGGCAATGATTTGAAAACGTTGAATACGTTTTATTTTTCAAAAAAGATTGTTGGTGTTCTTTAAATCTTGTCTTGAACGATCGACCAGTCTGACCTATATATACTCCTTTACATACAGGACAAATCAACTTATAAACTCCTGAACTTTCAAATTTTGAAGTGATATCTTTGGCATTGAATAAAAATCCTGAGAGTTTTGTCTTAGGTTTGAAAGCAATTTTAATATTACATTTAGGTATGACATTAGCAACTTTTTCTGTTAGAGGACCAAAATATGTTAAAGATGTGAATTTTTCGATTTTTCTACTTTTGATTGAAGGTATATGCTGTTGTACGCTAGTTGACTACGTTTCTTGTTTATCATTTTATCTATCAAACTTGTATGAATTTTTTCATACAACATTATTTGAAGCAATTATTTTTATAGTCGAAATTTCTTTTGCTAAATTTGTTACGGATAATGGAATTGAAAACGCTCTGTGGATCATTGAATTAAAAGCTGAATGTTTATGGGAAAGAGGATGATTTGAATCCGATGGAATACATATATCCGTGAAAGTTGATTTTCTATATATATCGAAACTCAAAGTATTATTATTATGAAAGATAGTTAAATCCAAGAAGTTTATCTGTTGATCCAATTCTTTTTCAATTTTGAACTTTATATTTGGGTGAATGCTATTAATATAATTCAAAAACTGATCTAATTGTCTCGCGGTGCCCTTAAAACAAGCAATTACATCATCAACGTGTCTATGCCAAAAACTTATATGTGATGCTTTTGTAGAATTGAATATTATGTTCTCTATATGTGACATGAAAATGTCCGCAATAAGCGGACTTAAGGGGGTGTTAAAATTTTTAACACCAGTGTTAAAATTTTTCAAAATATTTTGTGATAATAAACGTAGTAAATTCAAATTTAGTTTTGTTCATCATGTTAAATTATCACGTAGTAACGACGGATTCCATCAACTATTTAGTGAATATATATTTACACAACGTTAAACAAAGTGATTGATATATTGGGGTACCATCTGGAGTCGAAATGATTCATTGTTTTAATTCATAAATCATATTGAATATCTATTATGAATTCACATCATTAAAATTTTTTAATTGGTGTAGCTTAATTTTCATAATGAAGTCAATACACCCAGTTTCGTTTCGAAAAGTTGCAGAGAGTATAAAACTACGAACGTGTGTATACGGTACGACCAGAGAGATTATCATTTCTTCACGCAGTTTATCACCATATCCAAAGAAATTTAATCGCGAAAATAATGTAAAAAAAATTAGGAAATGGTATAATTTGTGAATATAATTTGTTTCATACATATTTTGTTGCATTTACAAACACGTTAGCAAATAAGATATCCTCGAAATTCATCGAAGTAATATCGCAACGTTTCGAAATATGTGAAGAAAATAGATTACTTAAATACATTCGTGTTTGATTGTAGGAATATCAAATATGTCGAAATATTTGATTATTTTAGAATAAAATTGTATGATGTAATTTTTATGTGAAGGAAACATTGAAAACTCTGTTTTCCTGAAGATCACCAATAGTTTCTTTCAAAAACCTGGACCGTTTCCTTAAATATGTAAGAAATTGAGTAAATTAAAGAAATATTGTTTTTATATCATTTGAATATGTATAAAAGCTTCGATAATCCTTCGATTGGATATATATATATATATATATATATATATATATATATATATATATATATATATATATATATATATATATATATATATATATATATATATACTAGCTGACCCGGAAAACGTTGTTCCGCCATATGAACTTTTAGAATGCTGTATCATTAAAAAATAGAACAGAAAATTTTATCTGAAAAATAAATAAAAAATTAACATTATTTAGGGGGATGAAAAATAGATTTTGTCCGATTCTCAGACCTAACCGATATGCACACAAAATTTCATGAGAATCGGTCGAGCCATTTCGGAAGAGTTTAACAAATAAAAAATAGGGGTTGACCGTAGAGGGGTGATATGTATTTTTTAATGCTGTATCATGAAAAAAATAGAACAGAAAATTTTGTCTGAAAAATATAAAATTTAAATTAAGGGGTGGACCACCCTTAACATTTAAGGGGATGAAAAATAGACGTTGGCCGATTCTCAGACTTACCCGATATGCACACAAAATTTCATGAAAATCGGTCGAGCCATTTCGGAGGAGTTTAACTTCTGACACCGTGACACGAGAATTTTATATATTAGACTAGCTGACCCGGCAAACGTTGTTCTGCCATATAAATTATTTTTATCTATCTGAATAGGGGTTGTTCGGAGAGGGGTGAAAATTTAGGGTTGTATATATTTTTGATGCTGTATCATAAAAAAAAAGAACAGAAAATGTTGTCAGAAGAATAAAGAAAAAAATTAAGGGGTGGCTACTCTTAATATATAGGGGGATGAAAAATAAATTTTGTCGGATTCTCAGACCTAACCGATATGCACACAAAATTTCATGAGAATCGGTCGAGTCATTTCGAAGGAGTTTAACAAATAAAAAATAAGGGTTGATTGTAGAAGGGTGAAAATTTAGGATTTTATGTATTTTTGTATCATAAAAAAATTAAATCAAAAAATTTTGTCTAAAAAATTAAATAAAAAATTTAGGGGTGGACTACCCTCAACATTTAGGGGAATGAAAAATAGATGTTGGCCGATTCTCAGACATTTCCAATATGCTCACAAAATATCATGAGAATCGGTCAAGCCGTTTCGGAGGAGTATGGGAACTAAAACTGTGACACGAGAATTTTATATATAAGATTGAAATAAATAAATATCGCAGTGAAGACTAATACAATATTAAATTTTCATAAATTTAACAAGAAACATTCATCAGATACAATATGCTCATATATTTTAGAATTATTTCCTCAAAAACAGCTGGTGAATAAATTTTGAAATTTCCTTCTCTTTTTAATTTTCGATGTATTTTTAAATAGATCTCTACTAAATTGAAATCCAGACTGTAGAAATGTTTTTTAATTGATATTCCTTCCAATAAAAAAAAAAGATTGGTAGTCAGTAGAAAGTATTTTTATTCTTTTTGTTCCACCCTGCGAACTTTCGTACCTATTGTTCTGAACTATCATTAGATTCCATGCTAAACACTAAGATGTAGCAACACCGGCGGTAGTATACGGTTCCCGAAACAGAATTGATACATTCTACGAAATTTCAGCTCCGTAATTCGTTGATAAACTTTCTCTAAGATGCCAGTCTTGCAGTAAACTTTTAATTGTGGTCTCTGTTGAAGTACATAATAAACTTGAGAAGATGGCGCTACGGTGTATCCTCCAGTGACGTGAGTTATGTCAATCTGGACGCGGGAACTCGAATCGTATATAATAAAGTTGGAGATTTAGAATCTAATACCGCTAGAAGCCTAGGGAGCTCTGTAACTACGTACATGTGGTTTAGGTTATTTGATGGAAATTCGCTCACAATGTTTCCGCATCAAGTTGCTGGAGGCTTATGATAAACATATGCTGTCGGCAAGGAAAGAATTAATAGTTTGACATCAAGAGCGGTATGTCAAGTTGGTTACTTTGTAGGATTTGGATTCGATTTCATGGTTTCGTCTACGAACTTGAAGCTTAGAAATAACGTATTAGGAGAATACGTTTTGCGATATATGTTGTACAACACGTTTCGGTATTAACAAACTTCATCAGGTTACTCTCGACGAATTTTTTTATTGTAAGTTATAGGTACTCCAGATCAGGGCCGGATTAACCATCAGGCAGAGTAGGCAACTGCCTAGGGGCCCCGCATCAAATAAGGGCTCTTGCACGCACCAAGAAAAAAAAATTTCATCGAATGAAAATTTAATTTGAAAATTTTCATGAAATTCCTCAACAATATTCTTGCTTTCTTTCGACGAATGTTGTCAGTTAATGAAATACTTCATACATACAGAACCATCTAGTATCGAGTAGTAGAACTAATAAACTGTCTTCGTTCAACAATGTCTCAGAACCGTTTGAATTCATTGTCGATAATGGACATGTATTAGAAAGGGTCAACTTCCAAAATGTTTTAAACGATTTTGTTTCAAAAAAAGTCAGAAAAGTTAATATTAAAACTTATTGTACCGTACAAAAACAATGAATATCTTGGAAGTTGACTTTTTCCAATTTGTACTTCAAAAAACTGTTTTCTCTTGTTTATTGTATGTTATTGCGTTTAACAAGATTAAATTTAAAATAACCGCGTCCCGTCTCATTTCTCTTTCCTAAACCATCATGCAACCTGGATCATAATTCATCACTGATCTATAACCTATTCATTAAGATCATTTCAATAAAGCTAACGAGTCAGGTAAGGTGATGCTGCAGCATCAAGTCAAAGTAACCATGTTGTTGCAATATCATTTAAGACTTTAAAGTAACAGGATACCTGGAGTCGATCATCTTTTGTTACTTGCATCCCCTTTATCAACTTGAAAAGACCTGGGGCCCGGACAGGGTTAATCCGGCCCTGCTCTAGATACTGGCGAATGAAAGATAGGGTTGATCCTGTGCCTTACACTATGCGACTGATACAGGATGCGCATCAGCTGTATTCGTATTGTTATTTTAATATTAATGAAGAAGAAATTGTGAAAGTGATTCAGTAGAAGTTGAGGATAGCGATGAAGTCAGTTGAGTACCAGTGCTTGTAAATTTTATTAATATACTTTTTATTCAAACATAAATATATGGGTATATCACCGTACGACTTTGAAGTGTAAAATGATTTTAATTTTCAAAAATAATCTACTATCTATTCGTATGAATTTGTTATGGGATAGTAAGGAATAATTAAAGGAAATAATTTTTTGACATTTTTAATTTTTATTGTACAAAAATGTAATTATTTATAAGTTAATGTTGATATTATTTTTCATTTTATAGATATTAAAAATAATATTTCATGAATATTTGCTCTAAATATTTTCATAAATACTTAACAGCCCCCTAGGGGGCTCAAGAACACTGAAGGGGGGAGCAAGAATTTCCAAGAAAAAATATTATTAAAAAAATTCATTAACTGTCTGAAATGAAGTACGTACACAAATACAATACAAAATATATTTGGACATAATATTTAATGATTCAATTATTTAATAATTGAAACAACTCACTAAATCGAAACCTTCCCAATCAGAACTTAAAATTAAAAACAAAATTAATAATTATTAGTGACTTCCTTGGGCTTGTCTAATCTTAGCTAAGATTTATATTTTGTCTTTAAAGAAGCCACTTCAGAAAATCCAATTTCATAAAAGTAGAATGTTGAAAATGGTAAAAGAATGCGAAATGCTATTTTTTCTAGTGGAGAAAACACATCATCTACTCCTGCTCAAAATTCAATGAGTGAAAATCAATAAAAAGGCATTGAATTATTGTTTTTTCAATGGTGACGATCAATGTTGCCAAATGTCAATGAATTTCCTTTGACTTGGTAATTTATAAGGTTAAAATTAGAGTCGTTGGAAAAACTCAAAATATATTAATATTGTATACATTTTATTGTATGCTTAGGGAGTGGGGGCGATGAAAATTATAATTTAAAATTGAGCCACTAATCCTGAAAGGTTATTAATAATAGCTATCATTATATGCTCGTTGAATAATATACTTTCATATTGATTTTCGAATAATATTCTCGTTGGAATGATGATTTAATTTATGCAGTCCCCTTGTATTTAAATCCTACTTTCAAGCATATTTATTGTGGGGTTTTAGGATTCATATTCGTTTGGCTGGAACAAACAATAAAATATTCACATGGATTCACTTTCCATTTCCCCTGGAGCTTTGTTTGAGTGTATCAAATATTGAGCTTTTCCACCAGGAATTGTTATATCGTTAGAATAAAGGAGCCGATTTTCCCGATCAGTATATTATTTTTTTGTCATTTTATATTTCAGCCGGAAGTTTGGCAAACAGCTTATTTTGATAGATGGGTTTTTGTTTTTCGTTAAAAATACCTTTTTATTTGCGAGGTTTTCTTTTTTAAATCATATATCAATTTTCGTATCATACCTGGTCTTTCTTGTGAAGTGAAGCTTTAAAAGACCACTTGAACCCTTAGTTTCATGATTGAAGCTTTGATATACAATGGATTGGCGGAAATTTAATCTTAAAGGTTTTCTTTTGAAGAAAATGCTAACAACGCAATACTCGACATGTATGAATCTGAATTTTTGAATTTTTACCGAATGAGTTCATTTGGTTTTGCAAGAAAAACGAAAAATTGAAGATATTTTCATTATATATTCAAATAGTACAAAAATAAAAGTAATACATTTCACAGTGCAAAAGGGAAGTACATATCAAATTAATATACATAAGTTTTTCATAAAATGCTTTGAAATCCTTTCGAATACAAGAACAAATATAAAATATTTCATGTACATAGAAATTTGATAATATAGCTTCATAAAAGGAATATTTAGTATCACACGATCAATATATCTTGACTAGGGGAGAACTAACATCATGGCAATCTTTAGTTGGAATACAGGCTGTCTGAAAATAAGACATAATCAGTTTCAATACAAAATTATTAAGTTCTTTAGTTTGGCCTTCTAGTTTTCCTGATTTAATATATATTGATTTCTTCGAGTGATTGAAATTAAAGGAAAAATATCAATAATTTTACTTCTAATTCATCGAGAATGGATATAGTTTACCTTTGTTTTTACCACTTCTTCTGTGCTCCTTCCCAGCCAGCGTGATTTGCCGATTCAGCTGCCACAACCGCTAAATGAGCTTTCCTTGCGTGTTGTACTTCATGGGTATCGACTGGTACACCGTTATGGTCCAAAACGGGATGATGTTCTGGTCCGTTCCATTTTGGAGTTTCCTCATGGTGTACTTTATAGCCTACGTTGATTGGATCTGATGACCAGCCAGAAGCTTTTCTGGAAATGAATGGTAACTTTAGCTTTGTCCTTGAAATAGCTCCGTTTGCAAACTTTCTTTGATAGGGTTAATTTTAATGCGATAAATACAGTACGTTGATTGACATTGAGCGTATCGTGAATAGAAGAAGACATCGATATTTTTCAAGCAATAAACATACTAAAAATTTCAAGAAAGCGTTAAATAACTTTGTTTGACGTCTAAAGAAGAGGAAATTGAGAAAATTAGGTTTCTCGTTACCAGCTACATTGCATGTAGAACCTCCTCATATCAAACTATGAAAAATTCTTAAGTACTGTGTAGAGAATGCTCTTTCTCTAAATCATTATAATTAATTATTTTTCTAAAAAATTGTCAATGATCATTGGAAAAAAGTTTAATTTTCAAAATAGTTTGAAAACTCCTGAAGATGGGTTAATAGCCCGAAACAAATTTCAAACGACAGGGATGGTTGGGAGCCTAGGCTGGTGATGTTCCCGGGGAGGATGCACAAAGGGCCCAATGGGGCCTAAGTGCTGTGGTCTCGACTGCACTCCCAAATATACAGAAGAATACAGAATAGCACGAAACATTTATGTCGGGTAAATATAGCAATTTTTGCGACATAAAGGGTTTTAATTTAGTATCAACTGTTTTAAATTAGTTAATTTATATTTTTGAGCGATAATGTACCTATCTAATTAAAGTTAAGGAAGCAGTCATCTTCAGATCTAATCTTCTGCTGAATCATGATTTATTCATAAAACAATTGTTATATTTTAATCCGTTATTTCTTTGTGAATTTACATTCACTATCTGAAATTGCAAATGCATTTCTTTGTCATGGACTAATTTTGTCGCTTTATTATTATATCTCTTCAACGACGATGAAATTATGCCTCATAATGAACTAATGAATATTTTTCATACGATAAACAAATTCGCCTCACACATCTCATTATACTCATTCTAATTCCGTCCGTGAAAATGGAGACATTACTCCACATCTCGTTGGTTCATTGTTCCGGAAAACATGACGGGTTTCCACTCACCGGAAACCTGATTTTCCGGCTGTGAATTACCTAATATATCATGGTGTCAGAAGAAATATCATTTGTGACAGATACAGATAATATTATGTTCCTATTGTGTGAAAAAGATGAAGGAGGTAATAGAAAAAGTTTTCTTTACGAGTTTCCAGGCTCGGGGTTTCCATTCTAGTCAGACAGGAAAAAAGTCCCAATGGAGTTGGGAACGGAACATTCACAAGAAATGCAGACCATCACATATCAATTTTCAAAATGATGTATTCAATAATATATTTTAATAGAATGTTTCAATATATTGAATTAAGTCGAACCCTGTGGAACACCACTGAATTTTAATAACTTAGCTATGCTTCCAATTTTGAATCAAAACTAACTAGTTAGGTCCTCGCAATATGCACTTGCACAATAATATTTTATTATGTATGGACATTTTCTTCTATTCAACACCTATATAGAACTATTCATCATCAGAATCGTATGAGGGTATTTCAATACATTGGATCCAAAATTGATCATTTCACGATTACTCTTCACACCTCTCTTTATAGACACCCATAAGCATTTGTCTGTTTCGATATAGAAGGTATAGATACGTTTACACCTACCGAACATTAAGAAACCAAAAAAAAATTTGATCAAGACTGACCCTTGTGGAATCCCTTTCATTACTTACGGTGGTCCGTAAGCTTGATCGTGTTTATCGTTAGTTTTCCAAGCGCTGTGGTCTTCTTCAACGTATCCAGAAGCGTGAGCTCGAGAGCTGGCTTCGTTCAAGATTTGAAGATGGTGCATTCTTGCCTTTTGGACTTCGGGAGTATCGGCTGGTACACCGTGGGCAGTGATTTGTGGCACATGGATTGGTCCTTCGTATTTTGGTTGGGACCATTCGCTAGGCGATCTCCTGTAGATACCATGTTTGTGGGAGGAAGCTGTGGATAGGGCATTGGCATGAGCCTGGAAAATTTTTGGATTAGAACTTGAAGACAGTTTGATGATCATAGTAAAATATTAGTATTATTATTTTATTTATTTTTTTTTACAAATATTTCAATTCAATAGAAGTGGTTCTTATCCTGAACAATTTTATTTGATGATCAAGGTAGAACTTTTACCTGGAAATGAGCAGCTTTAGCTGCTTGGACTTCATGAGTATCCCTAGGTGCGTGGCTGCTAAGTCCTGGAAGAATATAATTCATCAAAAATCTTAAATTATTTAAAATAGTTTTTTTCAGATGTTTCCTGATCTCATAGGTAGGTCGCTTGCAAAAGGGGCAAATGGTGGGCCAGTATTTATCTTCCTATCTTTCATCCATCCTTTATGCACTTGTAAATTCAAATGTATGACTGAAGGAGTTCATTCCCGCCTCCCTGATACATTTTCAGGGAGGTATTTTCTTTTATTTTTTCACTCTAGACAGATAATACAACGTTCTGAAGTTGTATTTTATATACGTGAGCACCAGTTCCTTCAAGTCGAGCAAAATTTTAATTTAATTAAATGATTTTTGGAAATAATATATACTTCTGAAGATCTATTTCTATTTGTATCCTTTCGACACTTACCGTTGTTGACTTCCCAAGCTGAAGTGGATTGAATGTGGGACAGTCTGAAAAAAAAAAGTTTTGAATTACTGGAGTAAATTTCTATAAATAATAGGTGAAAGAATTTTATTTAAATCCTGTTTACTGTCTATTCTAGTGATTATTTAATTCAGATGGAAATTCTTATTGTTACTTAGAAATGAGCGAAGATGTAATTCTAACCTAACATCTATTCAGTTATGGAATTGGAGTGTTATTCTAATTTGTAAGACGTGTATAACATGCATGGAAAATCAAAAAACATGGCGATTTCGGCGTAGCTCAATTGATTTTTGCACGTGATGATAATTCAGATATGGTACATGATAATTACATAATTTCTTGAACAACGCTATGAGTAAGAAGTAATGATTTAATTACATAAAATTTGCTGAAGTAGATTGAAATATTGAAAAAAAATTGTGTCCGCTCAGGTTATCAGAATGATAAATTTTTTCTGCGACTTCAAAATAAAAATAGAAAGTTAACTGAGTGATTCATAAGTATATATCTGACGATAATATCATTTGAAGTAACAATTTTTTTCTGTATTCTGAATACATCGAAATATATATACATATGTATGGAACCAAGTAAATATCTTTCGAACGAAATGGAGAATATTTATGAAATTTTGCAGGTAAGTCCAATGGCGCAAAATGCATCTGATGTGTGATCTTTTGTTGATAATATACTTCCGGTTGTACCGGAAATAGACCCTAAGTCGCTTATTTTAAATGGGATACCCTATATATTATCACATTTTTGGATTCTACTTAATATTCTAGGCAGATTCTATGCATCATGTCCTATACCTAAGTCTAAGCGTTTTTGACATATTTAGGTTTTTATGTCAAAAACGACGCTTTCAAGCCCTAATATAATTATCAGTTGTTCCTATAAGTAAGCCTTTTTTACTTACTTTGGGTTAAATTCCTTGTTGAAAAGGGCCTACTTTAATATATTTTGTATAATATTTGGATAACTAGTCAATACAGGGTGTGCAAAAAATAAGATCTAAAATGAGATTGAGAAAACTGACAAAAATCAATTCAACTTCTTTTGAGTTTTTTACATTACCGTAAAAAAACGTTCAGATAAACAAATTGATGTTGTGTGTATGCATATGTAGTAAGTGATAAACGAGTATAACGATGATTTGAAATGTCAAATACGATCGTGGCTATCCTAGATCTAATTGTTTAACGATTGAATGCAAAATTGCCATATAAAAATATCAAATTGGCAATATTTCGAAAACTTCAAATTTTAGGTGAAGATAACCTCATACAAAGTTACCTTCTTTTTAAATGCTTAATACTACAGAATGAAGAAAATGGGGGGTTTCCATTCGAAAAAATTGATTTTTGTCAGTTTTCTCAATCTCATTTTAGATCTTATTTTTAGCACACCCTGTATAACTAGTTATCCAAATATTATTCAAAATCTATTGAGGTGAGTCCTTTTCAACAAGGAATCTAACCCAAAGTAAGTAAAAAAGGCTTCCTTATAGGAACAATTGATAATTTTATATTAGGGCTTGCAATCGTCGTTTTTGACATAAGAACCTAAATATGTCAAAAACGCTTAGACTTAGGTATAGGACATGATGCATAAAATCTGCCTAGAATCTTAGGTAAAATCCAAAAATGTAATAATATATAGGGTATCCCATTTGAAATAAGCGACCTAAGGTCTATTTCCGGTACAACCGGAAGTATATTATCAACAAAAATCATACATCAGATGCATTTTGCGCCATTGGACTTACCTGCAAAATTTCATAAATATTCTCTCTTTCTTTCGAAAGATATTCACTTGGTTCCATACTTTATCGCAACCCTATATATATATATATATATATATATATATATATATATATATATATATATATATATATATATATATATATATATTTATATATATATATATATATATATATATGTATATATATATATATATATATATATATATATATATGTATATATATATATATATATTATATGTTTATTTTTCACTTGTATATAATATGTTTATTTCACCTTGGATACGGTTGCTATAAACACACTCATTATGCCCTAGGCCATTATGCCCGCATTTGCGGGCATAATGGATTCAAAACGCCCGCTTATTGTACTAGGAGAAATTAAGCAAATTTCACATTGATTTAATACTTCATAATCCTTGTCGTATAACGACTCTGGATTTCTCCGGCAATGAATTATTCGCAGCTTTGCTGCATTTTCTATGATATTCTTGGGTAAATTCATTTTTCATTTCCATTATTATTTCTATAAGACTACACAGAGAAAGCAGCATGACATTCACTGAATATGATGACAAAAATATTCACAAACGTCAAAATATCAACAAATGAACATGCCTACTATGAGAAGGAACATAGATAGGAGCAATGAAACGATTTTAAAATCGCTTTTTTCATCATAATATAATAATTTTTCGTGAAAAATAAAATCTTGTATGCACCGCGTGCGTTACTAGATCCTTATGCCCATCGGGCAACATTCATCCCTCGGGCCAGAGGCCCTCGGCCGAATGTTTCCCTCAGGGCATAATGATCTATATAACGCACTTGGTACATAAATAACTAATATATATATATATATATATATATATATATATATATATATATATATATATATATATAAAGAGTGTTGCAGAATAACGTCAGAAAATTTCGAGGGGTTATTCTTTAAGACATTTTGAGAAGAAAAGTTCCAATGAATTTAGGTCCGCAAATGCTTCCTCATCGAAATACAGGGTTTTTTGAAGTTTGAAAAAAAAATGTAATCTTTTTTAATATCTTCTAAACTATAAATGTATCAAGATGAACTTTAGAACATTGTTATAACTTCTTGAGCTCTATAAACTGCTGTTAGAATTTCTTCCAAAACTGTTAAGGAGCGGAGAATAGAGGAGTACCGTGAGTTTCATTTAACCATATTTTTGAGGGAGGTCATTATTGGTAAATTATGACAGTTTTGTAAGAAATTTAAACAGTATAGAACTTAAGAAGTTATAACAGTGTTCTGAAGTTCATCTTGGTAGCATTCGTAGTTTAGAAGATATTAAAAAAAATTAAACCTGTATTTCGGTAAGGAAGCATTTGCGGACCTACATTCATTGGAACTTTTTTTCTTAAAATGTCTTAAAGAATAACCCCTCGAAATTTTCTGACGTTATTCTGGAAAACCCTGTAGATATATCGAAACATATATTTATATTTAAAATAAGTCTAACTTACTCGGATACTGCTCCACTCCATCCATTGTTGGCGTTCTTCCAACCATTGTTAGCTGTGGAGTACTTCTCTTCAACGTACTGCCCATCAAGAGGATCTGGATGCTGAGCAGCCAAAGCAGCAGCTCTGGCGTACTCGCTATAGAAGTAATGCTTGGCCGCAATAACTTCTGGAGTATCTTCTGGCACTCCGTTCTTACCGATCACAGGAATATGCTGCGGGTGGAGTTCCTTGGTATACCACATAGGGTGGTACTGTTTGCCGCTGGCGCTGTTATAGCTGGATGCGAACTCATCATCACTACCCTTGACGATAATCACAGCACTCAGAACTAATAATAATACCTTCATTTTGCACTATTTCTTGAACCTCCTACAAGCAGGACTGTTCAGACTGATGTGATTTGTGGTTGAGTCTTCCTAGTTTTTATACCGAACTTTTCCGGACTAATTTCTAAATCGCGGAACGTTTGCTGGCTCCCCATGCGTTAAATGTAAGCATCAAATTGGTCGATTATAGGGATTAGATCAGATAATCGATGTATTTAATTAGCGCAGTTAGTTTTTTACTATCGTAAAATATGCGATGCGTTACGAATATTTGGTAAAATTCGGATTGAATATGTGGAAATATGGTGGATTATTCATGACTCCTGAAGATTTCTTTAATTTTTATGCGTCGTTTCCTGATTTTGATGGAGTATGCGAGTTGGGTAATTGATACTTTCGAGATAGTGTAGGTGAAAATATGGTTTCACATTTGAGATGATGAATGTGGAATTAGGTAACTATTCGTTTGGTTTCACTGTCGATATATTGAACGATGGTTTTGATTATATCAGGAACAATTGGCGTCTGAAATTAAGATCGTAGCGCCGGAACGGCTAATATCGGTACTACTCTATGGGCCATTAAAGGTTTGTGTACATTGTTTGGTAATGGTATTTACGTTCATTTCATTTTGAGTTTTCGAACGTTTAGCTTCGTAATTTGTGTTTTTTTGGACTTCGTATTTTCCAGTGGTTCATTGTGTTTCGATTGAGGACAATTTGATCTCTGTTCAACATTAGATAACCTACCTACATCAAGTTGAAATTTACACTGAGTTTTTATCATTGAACATGAAAATCAATAATAAAATGAAGGAAAGGACGAATAAATTAATTGGTTAGGGGAACTGTATACATCATGAAAAGGCTGTATGATAGAACACCTATTTATTTAAAAAGTAAAAAAAACTTTCAAAAGTTTCAAGAAAACATCTCTGACATGTCTACTTTCATTAACAACTGAAGAGGTTTTGAGTATAATGGACAAAACTAAGTACTTACCAGCAAAACTGAAAGAAACAACTTGAAATAAAAGAAGAATTAACATGAATACTCTGTTTGAATGGTTTGAACGTAATGAGTTATTATATTTTTTGAATTTTCCTGACTTATAACAGCTCTCCTAAAAGTATTATGGACTTCTGAGAGTCCGGTTTCTTTTTATAAAATCTCTGTTTTCCTGGTTATATAATTTAATATTTTAGTTTTTACCTAGCTATAGAGTCATGTTTCATTTCATATTCTTGATGTTATGATAAACTGTTATTTTGGTTGTGCAAATAAATATTATTTATTATTATTATTACTTGAATAGTATCTCTGGATGATGGCCCAGGTTCAGATTCCGATAAAAGTGGAAGATTTTTCGTTGGAATAGCATTGGACTTCAAAAACCCTACGTTTTCGGTTAGCTGAAAATTGCACATCATCAGTTGGTATAATTCTATATAAAAAAATCCACAAACTTACTTCATGGAAAATAATTATTCTCAGTAAACTGTAAAGAACAACTCTCTTATGTAGACACTTTTTTTCAATCTTCAAGTTATGAATTTCTTCTGTCCATCATTTCCTTGTTTCCCAACTTTGTTTGGAATACAACTTTGAATTGTCCAGCGGAAGGGTATGTAAGCTATATTCGGGTTTTTTTTTACCTACCAGTATGTTTATGTATAGTGTATTTCATAAATTTACATTTTTAATCTATAATTTCAGCCTAATTTATTCCAATGTTTATTGTCTAAAACTTTTCTCATTATAGTCATATTTTCCCTGAAAAAAACAAACTATTGCAGGCGTTCCAAAACTTTTCTGAGTCACGGCACCTTTTTCTAATTGAAATGATTCTACCGCTCCTACCCTGATAGGTAGAAGTATGACTAATCGTGAGATATATTGAAGAAACTAAAACTTTTAAATTCACATTATTTAACATTTTTACTTTTAGTACTTTTCAAAACTGAGTTAGTGTGTGAAGTTGATCTAGTGCATTTTGGCAGTATAAACTTTCTTCTTCAACCGCAATTATTTTTATGTAGATATTTTATGTTTTTTTTTTCTGGATTTTAAGGTTTAAGATTTAAGAAGTTCTGAAGAATAACAGAAATTATAGGAGAATATGACCTCAGTGAAAGAGTTCTGCTGTTCACTCGTTTCTTCTTTTGTTACATCAAGGAAATTCAAAAAAAACATTCACTTTGTTTTTCCTATTTACACAGTTCATCGAAGAAAATTGATAAATCTTTCAAATTCCAGCGACTATAATATTCAAACATCAATAAAGGATTTCTACCATCCAGAAGAAAATGAAAATCATGATCTCAAAATTTCTTTGAACATCTAGAATAAGAAATTTGAGGATTTGTATATCTTTCAATTGTTGTTTCTATATCGCATCTTAAAAATCCGCCATACTTATCTGGAGTTGATGATAAATTGAATTGTAGGTTTTTTCGGAAATAACTTCATTTCATCTCACCCCATTTGTTCATTTCAATATTTCATGCCTGAAATTTTCCGCAATTCTACCTGGTATATCAAATATAATAAGACGCAATAAGAATAACACTTTAGGAGAAAAACAATTTTAAGGAGAGTTTTCCCCAGTTAAAACTACCTCGGTTAGCAGAACATCTCTGTAACTTGTAGGAGGCATATAAATAGGTTCATTTTCTCTTGATTCCACTTTATTTTACGGTTGAAATGGCAAACGAATCTACACAGCGTTCGCTTATTCCGTATTCTGCCTTATCTATACTGAATATTATGCTCATATATCTCAGCTTTCCAGTTTATAATATATTGTAACAATATTCAGTTTAGGGAATCTGGTAAATTAATAGTTTGTATTCATAGTTCTATAATCAATTGATAATAATCTAACTAAATTAAAACATTGTAAATAAAATTCAACAGTTTTTTATTTGCACTATATTTTGTTAACATGACAATTGTGTCGGCGAACACAGTGGCTTCTTCAGAAGTATATTACATATTTACTTTTACAACGAGAATATTGAAAGTTGAAGGAAGGGAATATACAATAAGAATAGGGAAAAACCTCAACGTACTCACTTAGCAAGTAGAAAGTACAAACTGTTAATGACTTGGGAGAACACAATAGACACAATCTTTGTTGATTGTATTGATTGTATAAGGCAGCCATTTTTCAAGTGTATTCGAACGTAATAGATAAAAACTTTAAATTACTAACTTATATAGGTGACACAACACACAAAATTTCAACCTTTTTGTCAAATCGAAATTTAAAATAGCATTCAAAACTCAGAATACCATTGGAAACATATTAAAAATTCAAAAGATAAAACTACACAAATAAATTAGGGATCTATAAGCTAACTTGTGGTTCATGTCCTCCTAAAGTATATGTTGGCCGAGGGGTGTTCAACCTGGCTTAATCTGTACACCTACTGCAGGTCCAGCGGCTGTACTGCAGGTACTGCAGCTGCACTGCGGGTCCTGCACCTGTACTGCGGGTCCTGCACCTGTACTGCAGATCCTGCGCCTATACTGCATGTACTGCACCTGTTTTTTTCCATGTACTTTACCGATATATAGTGAACAGTAGATTATTTGAAACTATACTAAGTGCCCTACCGCAATATTAAAAGAACGTGAACTCAAAATTTGAATAAAATTCACTCGCGATTCAAGCTTTGCTTTTATCATTAACGACACAAAATATGTAGCAATCAGTTTCCATGAATGAGTACCTAAATCAATGGATGAATTCTTATAAACTAGAATGAAAATAAAAAGTCTAATTTCATATTCATATTTGTGTTATTTTCATATACCTAATAGGTATACGTTCATATAAAAAATCAACAAGTTACACCTTGAAAATTAAATATTAGGACATTTTTCAAAAAAAAACGAAATATTTCATTTATGCATAAAAATCAGCATCGTTTTTATGAATATCTACAGAAACATCTCATTCTTTCTCCTAATACGTTAATTTCTGGAGAAGGTAAGTTTACTATATTGTTTGAAAATGCCACAATAGAAATATCTGAATCTCCAATTGTGAATATTCTCTTTTCGTTGTCTAGCACCCTAGAAGACTTCTTCATCTTGAATTAATTATCAAAAATGATTTCGACTATACAGTTAGATTTATAAGAAATTGTATTTATTTTTCCTTCCCTAAATTTCACTAAGACATAGACTCCCTCCCATATTCAAATCATCAACGTTATTGAATAAATTATTTTCACAATTTATTTCGTCTCGTTCACTAGAAAAAATATTTTTATGAATTATCTTCACATTCCTTTTCAAATTTACTATTTGTTTGCTATTTACGAGGCTAGTTCTTTTTTCGGTGTTTTTGTAGTCATTCCGTTCACTCGCAAATGGCGATCAGAAAAAAGTCTTCCTCATTCTTTGGAAAATAACCAACATATTATTATTCTTTTTATTGTTACATAATTTTAATTTGTCTAGCTCAATCGACCTAAACTTTCAAAAAACGTGTAGAAAAAGTAATTTGATCAGAAAAAAATTTCTGTTGGCCGGTCTGTCGATCGGTCTATTCCCTTGATAACTCTAGAAATTGAGCTATTAACTTCAAATTTGGTACACTGGTAGGTATCCATTAGAGATAATGGTGAAATGGGGTCTGAACCAAAAAGAAGATTTCTGTTAAAAATTGAGTAAATGTCGTAAATGCATTTTTTTCGTATACAGATTTCGGTTTTACAATCGATATGAAATTTGAACACAAAATAGTGGTGGGAGTAAAAAAGGTGGAAGAAATTGAATATTATTGCGAAAATCGAGTAATATGTCTATAATGATAAATTAATAGGAAATCATAAAGGGCGGGAGTGAAAATTAAAAACTTGCGTAACAATCGAGTAGTTTTTCAGTTTCCATAGGTTGTTGCTACTTGAAATTTAAGAAACAAAACTACTTACAGTGCGCATGCGCAAACCAGATTAGTGATTTGGAAGTAATGATTCAATATACAGCGGTTTTTCAATATCATAATTTTCTTCAGAACTTCAGATGAAAAAAATTTCCATATCGGCTAATCACCAATCGGATTCAAAGCGCCATCAGAGGTATTTGAATTCGCGCTCTTCCTAACGGGTATCGCTACTGCAAGCTACTCCCTCTCAGTTGGACAAACCAATTTAAAATGACTCATTGCCTTCCATGCATTTGAATACGCAGTGCTTTCCGAATTTATTGTAGGGGATCATCGTGATCGAAATTTAAAAAACCAAGCTGAAAATCATATTCTACAACCTCCTTTTCGTCCAAAGAGAGATGTGAAACACAAATACACATGCGCAGTAAAATTTTAGTAAATTTCAGCATTTTCGGTATCTAATTCTATTGGTAAATAATGTTTCACTTTTAGTTTCGCACGCATTGCCTTATGTCAAGAACGAATATTCTTTCAGATAAACCAAGCTCTAATTCATATTCCAGACCTTAGTTTAGTCACAAACGAAGTGTAACAAAGATAACCGGTTAGCGCATGCGCAATATAGTTTTATGTTTCATTATACATAGCATCAACTTGTTGAAAACTACCTACTGGATTTTTTCAACAATTTTTAATTTTTACCCCTCGTATTGTATTAACAATCCACTATTTTGTGTTGAAATGTCATATCGATTGTAAAATCGAAATCTGAATACCAAAAAAACCCTTAAAACGAGAAATTACTGGATTTTTCGGAAAATTACGTTTTTTTTTTGATAATTAACACACCATTTTCCTGAACTGAATTGCTCAAAAGCAATACAAATTTTTAAATGTTTTGGAACATTTTATGCCGAGTTGAGTAAAACGAAAATTTTTGGACCGTAACTATTCTGTCCATCACGTTGTGATGTGGAAGGAATATAAACATGCGCAAATAAGAAAAACTTTCGAATTTTTGGCTGGTTTCTCGACTGCCGCTTACAAAAAAATTTTTTCAGTTAATTGAATGATCCAATCATATGAGGGAAAATACTTCTCAGATATTAATAATTTAATGTTTTACCCAATACAACAAAACTGCACTAGTCATAATTATAACATATTATTATTCATCGAGATAATCAACTTGTATGAAAATTTCACACGAAGGAACAATCTTCTGAAAAATTTCGAAGGAATGCAGACTGTACTATATGAATATATATATATATATATATATATATATATATATATATATATATATATATATATATATATATATATATATATATATATAGTGAAGATCAACTTCCAAAAAAAATTCAACGATTGAATTATATGAGAACCAAGATCAATTACTGTGATGCAAAGATCCTAATCAAATTTAATTCATGAAAACATGTAAAAATTCATGTTAAGCCGAATATTTAGCACTCATTTAGTTGAATTAGAAAGTTTGCAATATGAAAATTGAATTGAATCTCTCACATGTCCTGCAAGTCCTGCGCCTGTACTGCAGGTCCTGCACCTGTACTGCAGGTCCTGCACCTGTACTGCAGGTCCTGCACCTGTACTGCAGGTCCTGCACCTGTACTGCAGGTCCTGCACCTGTACTGCAGGTCCTGCACTTGTACTGCAGGTCCTGCACCTGTACTGCAGGTACTGCACCTGTACTGCAGGTACTGCACCTGTACAGCAGGTACTGCACCTGTACAGCAGGTACTGCACCTGTACTGCAGGTACTGCACCTGTACTGCAGGTACTGCACCTGTACTGCAGGTCCTCTTTGTGTCCTGCAGGTAATTTGTACACCTACTGCAGGTGGTTGAACACCCCTCGATGTTGGCCAAACTGGCAGGAACTTTAGAGTTCGAATATCAGAACATGAAAGAAGTTACGACAAGGAAAAATTGGATTCTACTTATGCATCACATCTCCTAGAACATAATCAATCTATTAGAAGCTCTTGAAATTAATAGTATGAAACAGTCCAATAATTTGTCAAATGACCAATTATATATGAATAATTCAACGTTGTTAAATCTTTTCTAGATGAAATATTGAATATTTGTGTTTATTGTGTTTTCCCAAGTCATTAACAGTTTGTACTTTCTACCTGCTAAGTGATTACGTTTAGGTTTTCCACATTCTTATTGTATATTACCTTCCTTCATCTTTCAATTAGTGATGCCGCCGAGACGTGAGATTCTCGTCTCGTCTCGTCTCGACGAGACGAGAGAGATATTTTCTCTCGAGAAAAATTTCCAGACGAGACGAGAGAAAGCCCCTCTCTCGTCGAGAATTTCTCGTTTCTCTCGATCTCTCGAGCAAGCATTTTTCACAATTTTACAAATTAAACAGTTAAGCCGTTATTTATGTCATGTTTCCTATAGTTTTTATCAAAGTATGCAAAAATCGTGATAAATATTTAGATAGGTATATCTTTCGTAATATCCTTTGAAAATAAGCAGCAAAGTTGAAGACCTTAGAACAACAACGATACATGCCACAAAACTGAAATTTTGAGAAAATTCACTTTGAAATTTTGAACTAAATCCTGAAATACTGTGAGAAACAATACGAATATTATATCTTTCATTTTCAAAATTTCATACCCTTGCTCAAAGAATTTTGGAAAATATATTAAATTTTCCTTTTTCTTAGCCGAAAAAAAAATATTTACAAAAAAAATGTGGCATGTCCCTTTTTAAATTAAAACATATTCAAAAATATTTAATCCTGAACGTACTGTTTGTGTTAAATTTTGGTATAAAAAAACTAATTTTCACCTTCAATGTCACTAAAGTTGTCCAAATGTTCTATCTCATCTTCATTATCTATAGGTTCAACAACGCCAATGTCTCTATAATATTGTTGATAAATCGGCGGTATGTACTTCAGAAGTGCTGAAAGATTAGAAATTTTTCGGGATTTAATGGAATAGGAGAAATGTATTTGATTTCAAATCTCTTATTGCTAGGTTCATTGATATTCACACTCTTTTTTCACCAAAATTAATTTATTTGAATTCTTCATTACAAAGTTGTTTTGCAAACATTACATTTGGACTATCTTGAATAAATCTAAATGCGCAGATTTTGCTGAACTTAAGCTTCTCCAAAACAATTTTTTCATATAAAATGAAATGGTGAAAAATATTTTTTTGTTAATCATTTTTTTCATTTCGATATCATACTATTTATAAATTTTTTAATGCATAAAGGGTTTAAGCCACAATTTAATTTATATTATTATTCTTGAAATTAATATACAACAAGAACGTTATATATACATATATTGAAGTATTATGAAACAAGTAACAAGAAAATGTTAAATTCCAGAGTTAATAAAATATAATAACATCGGTATTGACAATTTTTGAAAGAAAAATTCAAGCCATAATACTTTTACTTAAAAAAGGGATAAGCCACATATTTTGATAACTTAACTCCCTATCAGTATCTGAAGAGGTTTCAGTCTCACTATTACCATCAATATAATCCTCATCCTTAACGCTATCTTCAGACCCAAAATCTGAGACATTATGAATTTCTGCAACTTCAAATTCATCCCTATTTTGTACATCCGTTCTACTACCTGACGCAGCCATGGTAGAATAACGTGGCTTGTACCGTTTCTACACTTATAAAGTTGGATGGTATTCACCATCAGCTGCTAACTTTTTATCAGGCCGCTAAATGCGTAAAGGCGACTACACATATAGCTGTCTACTTGACAAGTATGCTTCTTCAAGCTTTTTGTACAATATTATAAATGAAGGTGTGTATCGTAAAACTCGCATACACTTCTGCTGTATTTTACCATACATACATTCATGTATAATTGTACAAAAAGCTTGTGTCAGCATACTTGTCAAGTAGACAGCTAGGTGCGTAGCCGCCTTTACGCACTCATCAGAGCCTATTAAAAAGTTAGCGGCAGATGGTGAATACTGCTGTAAAACTTATAACTTTTTTCTGCTGACTGGTAAAACAAAAAAATAATGAAACATTGCATTTTTGAGTAAATAAAAAAAACATACCGTATATTATTATACACTTGGATTTTACGTAAATTTCAAGACATAAAATATAGAAATTTTTTTATGTTGAAAAGGTAGAAAATTATATACATTCCTCAGGAGAAAAGTTCATTTCAGTGTCGTACCCATAAAAAGGTTTGGAGGGAGCAAGCCCTAATAAAATACATAGGAATTCAATATATTTTTTCAAAGGGTCGAGACGAGACGAGACGAGAGAGAGGTTCTCTCGAGCGAGAGAAACGGACTATTGTCGAGACGAGGATCACATTTTCTCTCGTCTAACGAGACGAGACGAGACGAGAGAGAGCCTTTTCTCGTCTCGTCTCGTCGAGAGGCAACACTACTTTCAATATTCTTATTGTAAAAGTTAGTATGTATTATACATCTGAAGACGCCACTGTGTTTGTCGCAACAATTGTCATGTTAACAAAATACAGTAGAAATCGAAAACTGTGAAGTTTTATTTACAATATTATAATGGATTTTCATCAAGTAGAAGTAGTGATATGTAGTAGTCTCAGAAGTAGTGACATGTTCCATATTCCCTTTCGAAATACTAATAGCACGATGAATTCGCCCCTCTGCAGGATGATGCGATGCTGTACACAGAACGAAAAACGTACGTGAATATAATGAATAAAACCATTGTGATAATGTATTCGGACATCAATTTTCAACCGATGCTCGAGTTAATTGAATCAATGTATTATTATTGATTGCTTGATGTTCAAGTGATTATATCAATCCCCGAGAGGCATTAATTTCATCACCTGGATTTCAGAACAAAGTACATTCTACTAATGACCACTGTGTATCAGTCAATCAACATCCAGCATGATATTAATGTTTTTTGTACATCAACCGATCAACTGCAGTCATTGAATTAAGGAACTCAGGACATTGACTCAATCACAGATACATTAATTCTAAGCCATGCGCACAATGACTTTCGAACATCGTTCAATGTTCGAAGACGTTAATATAATGTAAAAACACGTCGATCTGAGCCTACAGGTTGCACCTGTGTTTTGTTTTCATAAATAAAATAGACTAGACTATATATACATATATATATAAATATATATCTATATATTTATATAAATATATATATATATATATATATATATATATATATATATATATATATATATATATATATATATATATATATATATATATATATATATATATATATATATATATATATATATATATAGATATATATATATAAAAATATATAAATATATTTATATAAATATATAGCTATATATATTATATATATATATATATATATATATATATTTATATATATATATATATATATATATATTTATATAAATATATAGGTATATATTTATATATATATAATATATATATATATATATATATATATATATATATATATATATATATATATATATATATATATAGTGACAGGTATATAATTGCAAATAGGGAAAAATGTCTATAATAATTATTGCTAATGATGCTTCAAGCAATTATGATGGCACTGTCGAACGAGTTCGTTCCAAAGATAACTACAAACAGAACACAAAAGATTCATTGAATTGGAATAATACAATTTATTCTTCAAATATTGACATAAGATATGTGTTTTACTGTATACAATTCCTGGATTGAGGTTTGAAAAAAGTATTCAATAAACGACCAAAACATAATACTTTCTGGAGAAAAACTTAAATTGGAAACATAAATAATATTTGAACAACTATTAACAGCTCTTATAGCATTGAAAAACTTATATCTAATTCCATCGAAGTATGTATACTCTCTTTGAATTTTTGTTATATCTTCACCAATTGCGAGCACATTGGATATAATTGAAGTTTTCTTCGATTTCAATAAGTATATCCAATCTACAATTTCTTGTGGTGTTTTTTGCAAGATATAAAAATGAGTGCTGTAAGTGAAAATTTTTTGTTATGCATTTTTCCAGTAATATCTTTATTTACAACTTTGTTGGTGGCTGCCTCATCTCGCCCATCTGGAAATAAAAATATATTATGGTCGAAAATGAAAAAGGTGAATTCCAGATTTTAGAAAACTGATTTACTTTTTCATTGGGACTCTACTTTTTAATGAAATAAGTATGTTATGAACTTTAAATATGATGTTCACGAAATATGTATCAAATTATTCTGAATCTGTCATTTGATTTCATAACAAATGAAAAAAGTGTTCTCTTTCAACCCTGTGACTAAAACAACCATCTGACATAGAATAATAATATCAAGCTCTTTTTGAACTACTAACATTAGCATCACGGGGTGAACACCATTCACTGAAATATACAATCTACACAAGCAGATATTTACTTTCCTCGATATTTTCGATTTCCAATGGGCCTAGTAAAAACTCAATCGCCTTGTCTTTGACATTGCTATTGAACAGAAATGCAATGATTTTGGCACTTCGTTTTCACAGTTTATGAGAAAAAAATTATCATTTTCGTTCTTCATGGTTGAGTCCATATCAATCTAGAAGTAAAGTTATAATAGTTAGTTGCAACTATAGCTATATTATATTGAATATTATAGGTAATACATGAAATTATACAAGATTAAATTAAAAATCATGAAAAATATACTAGTTGACCATGGACAATTTAATATATTACATAAAGAGAACAAGGAAAATTCTTCAATATTTTAAAAAAAAACATACCTACGCCACAGTTGCAAAGTAGACATCTTATGTCAGAAAGTTTGTATTCTAGCGACGGGTTTCTGCATTTTCGAGCTCTGCGGTGAATTGTTGGTTTCCAATATCTTTGGTGCAGGGGGCTCTGGGTTGTTATACAGATAGTTGTCCGACCATGATTTATATTGGGGAAAAGTAAATTATGAATATATATGAAGGTGCTTGGAATATTTCGATTTCTACTTCAGATCCAGATCATACTTACAAGTATGGTCACAACCTGCAATAAATGATTATTTTTCAAGATGATGTTGAAATAGTGTAGACCGTCAAATTTTAGTAAATAGTAGATTTTTTGTAAATACAATTTTTTCAGTAATTTACTGAATTTACAAGAGAATTTAGCAAAACAATGTATGAGCAAGTTCCATTATTGAGCATATCTATTTCTTATAGCAAAATTCATAGTAGTTCGCGAAATAATATAAAAATTGTTCAAAATACAATATATTTATATATTTTCACTATAAGTGCTCGAAACACGCCATGTTTTCATTCTTTCGTCTCTTTCAACACTGTTCAGTGTAACTACTTATTTTTTTGAGATTGTATTCTGGCAAAAAATATTTTCGTAACTTTTATTCAAATGTTATAAGAAACTAACAAGATTCAAAAAATACAGTTACTGTACTTACCACCTTCTAAAGAAACTGCTTCCACAAAAATTTACTTATACACAAATAACACTTCACCGTTTGGCTGTTAGCGTTAGATAGATACTCGTATAGCGAATTAGGCGGAAATTTGGCATATTTACGTTGAGACGGTGGGGGTGCAGCCAGAAATTCATCAATCCATGATTCTTTGAGCATTGTCCCAATGCTCTCGGACATTGACCGAATGACCGAAATACATTAAGTGATAAACGCAGTGCATTGCTATGATGAACTATACATAGGTTAATGTTTTCAATCATTAATGTTATGCCTATTGAACATAGCTTTATTAAAAGAGGGATTATGACAATGTGTCGTGATGATTAAAGGTACATAGTATTGATCACTATGTAGTCATTATCTTGATGTATTTTTCACATTGCTCTGATGTAAATAACATTATAAAGATGACTTTTTTCATTAGATTAATGATTCAATTACATTATCATAATGACATAGATTTCATTATAACAACAATATCGTTGATTGATCAATCACAGAAATTCATTATTATCAATAAATTTTGGACATTGTCCTAATGAAAAATACGTTATGATAATGAATATGCGGTCAATCATTGGCAGTGATTGATATCTGGCTCATTATTATTTTCTGTGTAACTGTTTGAGTAATGTTGATTTGTTCCATCTCAAAATTCAATCAAGCAAAAACTCAAAAAGATGTTCTTGTGCGAATAAGATTTTTTCACCATTTCACTTCTATTGTTTCATTATATTTTAGTTTACTTTAGTTTTTATTGTATCAAGATATTTTTATTTGTTCTTTTAATTTAGTTACTTTTCTTCTTTTTCTTTTTTTATAAAAGTCAATTGTTCACTTTGACACACTTTGTATTTTCAAGTAGTGGGTACTGTGTTGGGTGGTTATCACCTGTTTGTAGTCCTAATTGCCTAAATAAATAAATAAAGTATCGGCCCAATCAATTAGTTAAAGTAAAACACTTGTCTCGATTCCACTAAAATTGCTATATTCACTCGACATATATGTTTCGGGCTATTAACCCCAACAAATTTTGACTGATCATTTGCCGAACACCCTATATATGAATGCTGGATATTGAATTCGCAGCTATCAATAGTAATTTCCTCTCAAATTTCACGATAACTTTTACTGTAACCTATGTTTATCTAGCAGAAATGTATAATTATTGTTATTTAAAGCATTAAATAGCTTCAGATTGTGAAATTAATTACCTATAAAATGAAATGGTGCATTTAGTTCGAATCTCAAACTCATCAACAATCAATATCCTATAAAATGTAACAGTAGTGTAAAGAATATTTCGCGAAGCGAGTAGAGAGTTTATTGTAGCAAATTGCAAAATTCTGAATTTCGTTATTTCGTGTTAATCGTAGAAACATTCCATATTATGTGTATGTACAGGGTGTACAAACATTTAAAACTGGAAAATGTTCATATTTCTGGTGTATAGTGAGTTGAATCTTTCTTATCAACTATTTTTCATGATAAATTGTCTATTTACTGAATGTCAAGAAGTTTTTCCTCCCATTGTCTAATATATATATATATATATATATATATATATATATATATATATATATATATATATATATATATATATATATATACCTACACTGGCGGATCCAGCGACATTTTTTGTTGGTTATGAGTCTATTGTACACAAAAAATGTAGTCTGGTAAAATTTATGAAGTCCAAGGAGGGAGAAAATTGCCCTAATACTCCCCGTGTGTATATATATATATATATATATATATATATATATATATATGTATATATATATATATATATATATATATATATATATATATATATATATATATATATATATATATATATATATATATATATATATATATATATATATATATATATATATATATATATATATATATATATATATATATATATATATATATATATATATATATATATATATATATATATATATATATATATGTTTTCTTCTTCAAATTTTTTAAATTTTACCTGCGTTGTATTGTTATATACATTTTTCAACGATAACAGTCCTATTGAATGAGTAAAATGATTGTATTAAACTGTTTACTTCAGCTCAAAAATACATACATATATATATATATGTATATATATATATATATATATATATATATATATATATATATATATATATATATATATATATATATATATATATATATATATATATATATATATACATATATATATATATATTAATGGGTTTAAAACGTCTACATTAAGGATTACATTTGCCATTACCAAATTTTTTGTATTTCTTACCAACACCTACACTGCCAAATCCAAAAAACCAGAAAATATATATATATATATATATATATATAGTATATATATATATATATACATATATATTATATATACATATATATATATATATATATATACATATATATATATATATATATATATATATATATATATATACAGGGTGGGCCATCCATAACTTTCCATCCCGAATTTTGAGCTTTGGGATGGAATAACGAAAAAACGCTCAGACAGGTCAAATTTTGTTGAAAGGGGTACAAATAAGGGTGAGTTTGATATCACTACCCCTCTAGCCACAACCCCTAACAGCTCTCATTTTTGAATAGGGAAAAGGGGTCGAGCAGCACCTTGTTGAAGAGGCAATTCAATTTCCTGCATGAGTGTATTTTTTTTTCATCGCTTTATTATTATACAGAGTGACTCAGTATTGCATAAATAACTTTCACACGCCGAATTTGTATCTTTGAGATGGAAAAAACACTCGGACGGGTCAAAAAAATGAATTCGATATCACTACCCCTCTAGCCGCTACCCTAACAGCAATTATTTCAATTTAAACGAAAGCGCACGATTTACTTTGTAAATATTATTGTTTTCACGTTTTCAGTTATTGTGTCGGTTTCAGCATTTTCTACATGTGTTTGGCATACGCGTAGTGATCGAGAAATTGCAAAAATTTGCTCATGCAGGAAATTGAATTGCCTTTCCAACAAGGTGCTCCTCGAGCCCTTTTCCCTATTCAAAAAAGAGAGCTGTTAGGGGTTGCGGCTAGAGGAGTAGGGATATCAAACTCATTTGAACACCCTTATTTGTCCCTCTTTCAACAAAATTTGACCTGTCCGAGCGCTTTTTCGTTATTCCATCCCAAACCTCAAAATTCGGGGTGGAAAGTTATGGATGGCCCACCCATATATATATAGGTATATGTATATATATATATATATATATATATATATATATATATATATATATATATATATATATATATATATATATATATATATAAAGTAAGAATTATTCGTGTTCAAAGGAAAACACGCCCGTGGTTATAAAATTAAGTGAACTAGCACATTTATTTGAAACTAATCAAACAAACCTCCCTATAAGAGTTCACGAAGCATCGAAATATTAACTCTAGACGGTAATTGTTAGAAATGATAATTTGTTTATCACAATATATATATATATATATATATATATATATATATATATATATATATATATATATATATATATATATATATAATTATTGCACTTTTTGTATTAACTAAAATATATATATATATATATATATATATATATATATATATATATATATATATATATATATATATATATATAGGTATATATATATATATATATATATATATATATATATATATATATATATATATATATATATATATATATAGATAGATACACATTTCGACCTGGATATTCCTTTTAATATGAGGATTTAAAGAAATTCTAGAAACTGGTTCATATTTAATTCATGGGGGACCGCGATATACATTATTACTTGTTTTTAGTGTCCACTCCTTCGTTGATCTAGCTATAACAACTTTGAAATCTCAAATGGCTCTATAGGGCGTATGAATCTTCGTGTCCGAGATTACCCCACAGCACGTACGGTAATTGCGGATGTAATTTAGCACTCGTATAGTTTTTTTGGACCCATAAATTTATTTTGCAGCATCTTATGCGCTCCTCATTGGGGGGACCTTTATACTTTTCAACTTAAATTATGCAAGACTCTTTTTTTTTTCGCATTTCCTTGAAAATAATAGACTATTATTATTAATAGTATTATTCTTTTAGAAGATTTCATAGTGAATAAATCTGACAATTGAAAAAAAAATATTGACATTTTGGAATCAAATTTATAATTTGTTTAGATATCTACTGAAAACACAATATCAGTTTATCGAAAAATATTCTTAAAAAAATATTGTTCATAATTTATAAAGTAATTAATATGTATTAAGACACATTAATAATACACAGAACATAAAATAACCTGACATGCCCCTTTATCAATTTGGGACGTCCACATACCGGTTTATGCATTTCGAGAGGAGAATATTACAAAAAACTCGAAGGGGAAATTGGGACACATGTTCCCACGTCCTTATTCGGCTGAGAGTTCCATCTTTCGTGGAATGATACTTATATCCCCCAACTCTTCACGGGTCATCAACATTGCAAGGTCTGAAGATGCAAACATTTCTGAGCTCACCTTAATTATTTTCGTTCCTTGATTCGCTACGAGATTGCGTAGGTGGAGTCTACAAATGTATATTTATGTATGTATGTATGTATATATATATACATATATATATATATATATATATATATATATATATATATATATATATATATATATATATATATATATATATATATATATATATATATATATATATATATATATATATATATATATATATATACATATATATATATATATACATATGTATATATATATAATTATATATATATATATATATATATATAAATATATATATATATATATATATATATATATATATATATATATATATATATATAAATATATATATATATATATGTACTTCAGCTTAGCATATATAGTACCTACCTTCTGGTATCAAGACGTACGAGTTCTCGTTGCCGAATTGTTTCGCCTGTCTGCAAGATGTGGTTCCTTTGTTTCCGACTGGTGGCACTGTATCATATTTATATGCCATTTTGCTGCTAGAAGGAAAACATAAGAACGTTTGAAATGTTTGGTTGGTTATCACGTTAGATTATACTGATGAGCCTGATGGATTATACTGATGAGCCTCAAAAAGGGCGAAACACAATTTTGATAAATATCTTAACATTTACCGTCTAAAGTAGGTGGAAATATTTCGATGCATTGTGAACTCGTATAACCAACTAGGACCAGGTCCTAGTTTACTTAATTTTATATATCTATATATGTATATATATATATATATATATATATATATATTTATATATATATATATATATAATATATATATATATATATATATATATATATATATATATATATATATATATATATATACAGCGTGTCCCACGACGATTAAGACAGGGAATATCTCGGTACCTGAGAGTAGTAGAGAATAATAATTTTGGGATTGTAAATTAAAGCAATTGGTGCAGCTGTTTTTGATATTATGTTACCCAATGAGCTTTTTGTTTTCGGTCACGTGACTTCAGATTCAAAACTATTAATGGGACAACCTGTATATTTTGGCATTTCTATGTTCCTTTCGAGAAAACGATTCTAACAAACTATCACACTTGTGGTCTAAAACGATTAATTTAAGAAATACAGGTACTTCACTATCCTTTGTCCCAAAACGATCATGACAAACCTCTGAAAATATCTATTACCAAATTGATCTTTTCAAATTTGGGAAGTACTGTATTTTTTGTGATGAGTAAAACAAGGCAAAATATGTATACAGGGTGACTTAAATAAGTTGGTAATTGCTCGTTTCTGACGTTTGTGATAATCGACGTGGGACCAAGTGAAGTACATGTAGTTATTAAATCAATTGTTTTATACGACAAGTATGATAGTTTGTTGAATCGTTTTATCGAAAGGAAGATAGAGATGCCAAAATATACAGGTTGTCCCATTAATAATTTTGACTCTGATGTCACGTGACCGACAACAGAAAGCTCATTCGGTAACATAATATCAAAAACAGCTGCACGAATTGCTTTAATTTACAACCCCAAAATTACAACTGTCTACTACTCGCTGGTTTTGAGATATTCTTGGTCTTAATCGTCGTGGGACACCCTGTATATATATAGTGGCTTAGCAAAAAAAATATTTTCCGAGGGGGTTAAATTAAATCAATATGAGTCAAGTACTGAACTTTTGAACATTATCTTTCAAAATTGATGTAACTCTTAGTTTTATTTTAATACAAATAAGACCAGAAGAAGAGATTTAGAGAAATTCAGTTTACAAATTATTGTTGAATTTTTTTCATATAAAAGGCGCTTTGGGGAAAAACTTTTTTAAAGACAAATCCATAAATTGAATAAATAAGTACTTTGTTCATTACGTGAGTGAAGGGTTTTGTGGTTTACCATCGCAGCGGCACAAAATTGAATGAAATATAGGTAGTTGTCTTTTTTTTTTTGTTTTTTCGATTTTCCTAAAATTCATAAATTCCATCTTGAATCAAATAATTAAGAACATGGTTTATGTATTTATGTGAACTGAACCGCATGTGTTCAAAAAATTCTGTTAACATTTCATAGAAGCGGTAAACAAATGAATTGCGAATTGCTCTTTCATCTTTCCGCAATGAATATAATTTTCAATCAATCTTATTTATCAATGCAATTCGTTTTTATGCATGGTCGGATTTGGCGAGCCGAAAAACAATCTCGACATGTCACAGTGCGTTTGGCTCGATCAAATTTCTATTTTTATAGGAAATATGATGGAAAAGCTTCGAGGAAATATAAAAAATTCGCTCGAGTGGAACGGAGTAAAATGTAATATTGCATTCTTGTTATTTGTATTACATTCTCCAATGTTTTCATTCGATACTTTGAATCTGTTTTTGGATTTCTAGTTGATGGAATGTCATATCCTTAAATTATACCTGAAGTGAACCTCAACATTTATATTATACATTCGAAAAATTGGAACGACTTGCACGACAGCGCTGCTAGTCGTGCGCACGTGTATGTTGATAAGTAGTGATTAGAAGAAGTTTAGTATAACGAATGGAATGATGAAGTCATGTGAGTATGAGTGTTTTTAAATTGTATAAATATCGAAATATTACCCTAGCTAGATCATAATTCTAGAAATAGTTATTTATGTACCAAGTGTGTTATATAGTCCATCGGGCGTTAGGATCTAGTAACGCACGTGGTGCATACAATATATTATTTTTCACGAAAAAATTATTTTATTATAATGAAAAATCGATTTTAAAATCAGTTCATTGCTCCTATACTTTCCATTTTCCTTCTCATAGTAGGCATGTCATTTGTTGATATTTTGACGTTTGTGAATATTTTTGTCATCATATTCAGTGAATGTCATTGCTGCTTTCTTTGTGTAGTCTTATAGAAATAATGGAAATGAAAATGAATTTACCCAAGAATATCATAGAAAATGCAGCCAAAGCTGCGAATAATTCATTGCCGGAGAAATCCAGAGTCGTATACGACAAGGATTATGAAGTATTCAATCAATGGAAGTTGCTTGATTTCTCCTCGTACAATTATCGGGCGTTATGATCCATTATGCCTGCTCATAACGCCCTAGGGCATAATGAGTGTTTTTATAGCAACCGTATCTAAGGTAAAATCAACAGATAATACAAGTGAAAATAGTATATTGTATAATTAGTGGGAAAAGCATAATATTCCCAAACGACTGTGATAATTACCAGACGAGGAGCGTAGCGACGAGTCTGGTAACACAGGAGTTTGGGAATATGCTTTTCCCACGAATTATACATACTATTTTTTCTCCGATCGTTGATTTACATTTAAAAAATTAATTAATTAAAAAATATTTCATCCAAGATGTAATCAAGTAAGTTTAAATAGGTTTCTTTATGTTCATATTGAAATATAGAAGTAGTAACCATGGAAATTACTCTGTTATGACAAAAGTAAAATAATTTTAAAGCTGGTTTTGTTCGATTCGTTGTATTTTATAAGGAATTAAAAAAGAATTAGTAAACATGAACACTGATAGTGATTATTTGTTGTCTTGCACGACTCCTGAACTAGTAGAAGCCGCGAACGGGGCTTCACTTAATTTACTTCCGGCGAAATCCAGAGAGAAGTATGAACTTGCGTACCAACGCTTCATGAATTTTTGTAGACAAAACAACAGTGTATCCTTTTCTGAGAATATACTGATGGCGTATGTTGCTGAATTGGCTAAAACAATGAAATCTTCGACGTTGTGGGCACATTATTCCATGCTTCAATCAACTTTGTCTGTTAAAAATAATATTAATATTGCCCAGTACCAAAAACTGAGAGCAGTTTTAAAACGTCAAGCTACAGGATACAAAAAATGTAAATATTAACAACAATTATAAAAATTAAAACCATACTTTGTTTCATTTTAATGTAATAATCCATTTGTTACATTACCGCACGCTACAGCAGTGCGGTAAGAATATTACCGCACTGTTATTTTCTAATTGCTTAGCAACTGACCACTATTCTGGACTGTTGAGCTTTTCGCATAGAAAACAGGTCAAAATAGTGTCACTTTTCCCACGATCGGAGAAAAATAATATATTAACTGAGATTGAATTCTCGCACATCACTTGGTGAAACATCATAAAGAATAAAGTATAAACTTTAAAATAAAAACACGTTCTGCCTCAAACTTATGGTTGAAACAGAGTTATTTCAAATTTAATAATATAATATACAAACAAGAAGACGGATTGCCCATGGGATCACCGTTATCGCCTTTGTTGAGTGAAATTTTCATGAATAACTTAGAAGAAAAAATTTTCAATGCTGATAATAATTTAATTACTAACGTTTCATTATGGAGGCGTTATGTAGATGATATTTTTTGTATTTGGACTGGTACAGATAGGCAGTTAGATAATTTCCTTAAATATATAAATATTTTCTACAACTCGATTCAATTTACAAAAGAAGTAGAAAACGAAAACGGTACCTTGAATTTCTTAGACGTTCAGATTGCTAGGAATTTGAATTCTCTTACTTTCAACATTTATAGAAAACCAACCTTCACAGATACTTTAATTAACAGCGACAGTAACCAACACATTAAAATAAAACTCAGTGCTTTTCATTCGTTCATACATAGGTTGTTCACGATTCCATTATCGGAAACAAATTTTCAAACTGAAGTTAATACAATTAAATTATTAGCTATCAATAACGGTTACAATGAAAGTCTTATCGACAAGCTCATTGGGAAAAAACGAATAAAGAATCTGTTGTATTCAATATACCCCACGCAAACTATTAATGAAGAACAAAAATACTTCCCAATAAATTTTGTGCCGAATTTGAGTAGCAAAATTTGTAACAGACTATCGAAAAATAACGTTAAAACAATTTGTACAAATAAAAGAAACTTGAAGTCATTCTTGGTCAATAATAAAGGAAAATCTAACATCGGAGAAAACAGTGGTATTTACAAAATATTTTGCGACGAATGTCCTGCTTTCTATATTGGACAGACAGGAAGGAATATAAATATTCGTGTTGAAGAACATCAAGTCAATTTTACAAAACAAAAATACCACTGGCTTCTCCGAACATTGTATAAAATTCAATCACTTCCTGGATTTCAACAAAACCAAATTGTTACATTCAGGTAACAAAGGAAAACGCCTTGACCTTCTTGAAATTCTCGAAATAAGTTCCGCCCATAATAGTCAATTACCCCTTGTAAACGAACAAATTGATTTTCAGGTATCACCTTTGCTTTTGTCTGTTTTATGAATTACGATGCAATACTCTCCTGTAGTCAGTCTTGATAATGAGTTCATAACTCGAAACATGTCGACTTTTCGTTACTGCTAAATACAGTATCTAAATATTTTTTATTGGGAAACATAAGCCAAGTGTTTTTATTTTAAAGTTTATACTTTATTCAATATTATATTATTCAACGAGCACAAAATGATTGCAATTCACCTGAGCGGAAAATTGTAATTTTGTGCGAGTAGAATACTATACTTTGTCCACGACTTCCTCGAAAAAATTAGTAATAATCTGAATTTTCAACAATAAAAATAGTTATCAAAAGCGTTGACATGACATTTTCTGTGTTCACTGAAAACTGCTCACGTAAACGTCAACTATTTCACTTGACATCGATTCCATTCCTTTCTTTCACTCTGATAAAAATGAAATAGATAATTTTGCATTTATTTATTCATATTGATATTAACAGAACAATTATTGAAAATAAACGAAGACGTTGAATTTATAGATAAATTAATGTTTCAAAATTTAACAATGATATTATTCATAACAATGTAAATGATGTTCTCTAGTTTAGATATACGTCCTAAGTGTGACGTCATGCAGTGAATAATGAACCATTATTCACTAGTGAATAATAGGTAGTGTTATACTTTAGGAAGCACATGTATAATGAATGTTTTATAGTACAGTCGTGGACAAAAATATTTAATCAGACGTTAAGCGTTGAAGGCAGCATGGGTATTATATGGATAACGCTATCGGTCAACTTATATCCCTATTATTAAAGAAAAAAAAATTTAATTTTTTAATTTTTGTTCATATTTCCTATTGAAAAGTCAGACCCATTGTAACAATTTTTCTTGGATCAATTTGATTAAGGAATTAACAGTGATTCAGCGAAATCTAAAATAAGATACAATAGCACTCTGGGAAGTTCATAAAGGATTTTTTTATCATAATTATTGACAAAATATTCAGTTCCATAACTTTTTCAGAAAAAATTATTAATTACAATTTTATTTCCATTACTTCATTTAATTTCTTTTCTTCCTTTAATTACGCTCAAACATTTTTTCATTAAATTGCCCCTAAATGTTAAACCTCATTTAATAAATAATATATACCGAACTCCGGGTGTTGTACGACACCTCTTCTTTTTTTTGAGTAGTTCTTCTGACATTTTCCTGTTAATTATCCAAATTTGTTTCACAAATAAAATATGAAATTTATTCACAGTCACTTAAAATAACACCAAAAATAATGACTTCTTTTAAATACTTTAAAGTTAGCGTCATTATATTCGCCCCTTCTCGTATTCGAAAAGAGTTTTCGTCTTGTTTTCTTTTACCGCCTAATTAAAATTCCCACTTTCCTGCATTTCTCGACGTAGCTGGCGACGTTATTACATCCGTCCTCTAATAAATCAAATGTAGGGTTATTGTTGCTGAAGTTCATACATGTTTCACTGTCTCGTCTGCGCTGCCCCCGCAGAACTATAATTCAATTCTCCCTTGGTGGTCTACACAATGAAAATGATAAAGAAAATAAAACTGAACCGAACAAAGTTTACTGTATGCACTCACGGCGTTGCACTACGAAAGGCTTCCATTTGTTAGCTCCCTTTTGTGGTGTGATGGTAAGTTTTGATGGAACGTTGACATCAATTTTACGCTGTGGAAATGATCGGTTTCCGAAGGTGGATGTCAGAAAATAAAATATTATTCAACGAGCACAAAATGATTGCTATTTTTCAGGAGGGTGAAGTTTGCGACACGAGCTGCAAGCGAGTGTCGCAATTCACCCGAGTGAAAAATTGTAATTTTGTGCGAGTAGTATACTATACTTTGTCCACGACTTCCTCGAAAAAATTAGTAATAATCTGCATTTTCAACAATAAAAATAGTTATCAAAAGCGTTGACATAACATTTTCTGTATTCACCGAAAACTGCATACTCACGTAAACGTCAACTATTTCACTTGACATCGATTCCATTCCTTTCTTTCACTCTGATAAAAATGAAATAGATAATTTATTAGAGTAAATATTCAATAAGTTGGGCATTATATTAAATATTAGTTTAATAATTTGCCTAAAACTTATCTTAGTTACATAAAACCTAAAAATCTAATGACAATACTATCCTAACAATGTGAATGATAGTCTCAAGTTTGGACATACGTTTCGAGTGTGACGTCATGCAGTGTATAATAAACCATTATACACACTAGTGAATAATAGGTATAATTGTACTTCAGGAAGCACACGTATAATGAATGATTTATAGTACAGTCGTGGACAAATATATTTATTTTTCAGTTGTATATTATTTGTTGATTGTACTTTAGATACGGTTGCTATAAATACACTCATTATGCCCTAGGGCGTTATTATTAGTTACATATGTACCGAATTGTTCAACAAAATTGTATACGATGTATATCCACTTGAAAAAATCGATTAGAAACAATTTTCACGTTACAAATGTCTAAAACAGAAATTTGAAGGATCATTAAATGTAGAATATTTTCTAACAAAAAATATTATGAAAATAATATAGTTATTGAGATATTAATGGTACTATAAGGATAAAAACGCTAAAAAACGACTAAATATTTTTTAAATATTTTTGAATATTTTTTAATATTTTATTTGGGAAAAATCTAATTCAAAACATATTTGTCCGGTACAAACATCTACCTGAAGAAACAGTCATAACGTAATGCCGGTAAATATAGTTGTTAATTGTTACTTATATGTCAATAAGACAGCACATTAAAATAATTTATTTTTCACTTGTATATTATTTGTTGATTTTACGTTAGATACGGTTGCTATAAATACACTCATTATGCCCTAGGGCGTTATGAGCGGGCATTATGGATCATAACGCCCGCTAATTGTACGAGGAGAAATGAAGCAACTTCCATTGATTAAATACTTCATAATCTTTGTCGTATACGACTCTGGATTTCTCCGGCAATGAATTATTCGCAGCTTTGGCTGCATTTTCTATGATATTCTTGGGTAAATTCATTTTAATTTCCATTATTTCTATAAGACTACATAAAGAAAGCAGCAATGACATTCACTGAATATGATGACAAAAATATTCACCAACGTCAAAATATCCACAAATGACATGCCTACTATGAGTAGGAAAATGGAAAGTATAGGAGCAATGAACCGATTTTAAAATCGATTTTTCATTATAATAAAATAATTGTTTCGTGTAAAACAAAATCTTGTATGCACCACATGCCACTTGGTACATAAATAAATTGATTGAATTATCTCGTTTGTAAGAAAAATAGAACACACACCTCAACCAAGATATCTGGGAGTAACTCTGGACCGATCCCTCACGTTCAAATTCCACTGCCATAAGACCCGACAAAAGGTGTCGACTAGGAACCAGCTCCTCAAGAAATTAACGGGAAGTAAATGGGAAGCTCACCCCGGCGTGATCAGAACAATAGCTGAAGCACTATGTTTCTCCACAGCGGAGTATGCTTGCCCGGTGTGGAATAGGTCTGTGCATGCCAAAGCTGTCGATACTGCTGTTAATGAGACGTGTAGGCTTATGACCGGCTGCATGAGGGCCACTCCGCTGGATAAACTCTATAAAGCTGCTGGGTGTGAACCACCAACAACTCGACGAATAGCCATTGAACACACCGAAAGATTTAGGCAAACATTTGATAATCGCCACCCTCTTTGTGAAGCACCCGAGCCAGTGAGGCGACTCAAATCACGCAAAGGCTTCTTGAGCACAGTACCGATAGATCCACCAGAAGTCTTTCCCTTAAAACAAGAACCCTCAGCAGGCTCCAGGTTGGACTGGAAGAGCTGGAAATCCCTCAATCGTCTCAGAACAGGAGTTGCCCCCGTGAAGACGAACCTCGCAAAATGGGGAATTAATAATGAGCAACATGTCAAATGCGTGGGGCGACACAGAATATGGAACACCTCCTGGTTTGCAAGAACTGTCCAAGCTCCTGTTTTCTCGAAGACTTATGGCTTGCTAGAGATAATGCACTGGACGTAGCCCGATACTGGGCTGACAAATTGTAATATGGACTCGGACACGAAAAAGTAAAGTAAGTGTAAGAAAAAAAGGAAAGGAAACACACGTGTTTCATTCCTCCCTGAAGTATGTGTCAGGGAGGCGGGCAGCTTGAGTTTGTTATTAACTCCTTCAGCCAGATCAGAGGATACACTTGTATGTACAAGTGCAAGTGCGAGACGGGATATTTATGGAACATAGGAAGTGTGGGTAGGGTTCAGAGGATTAATACTGGCCCAGCATTCGCCTTATAAGTTTGCAAGCAGTGACTTACATTACCAAGAGGAAACCTCTGAAAAAAACTCATGGCAGACCAGTCGGCCCCGGGATTTGAACCCGAGACCTCCCAAATACTAGCCAGCGTACGCTAAGTACTCGACTAACTAGCTTGGTTGTCAACCTTATCGCAAAACGAGCCTTTATATCCTGCGGGTATTTTATAGACTGCGTCCACTTTAGATACCGATATTTATTATGTCGCTTTTTACGACATTACCATGAGGAAACTTCTGAAGAAAACTCATGGCAGACCAGTCGGCCCCGGGGTTTGAACCCGAGACCTCCCAAATACTAGCCAGCGTACCTAACGTACTCGACTAACTAGCTAGGTCGTTTGTAAGAGAGAGAATAACTAGAATGGAAAGAAAAACGCGTGAGTAGCGGATCCGTCTTTTTTTCACTTCGCACGAAAAATATGTCTTTTTATTTCATTAAAAAAAAGTTCATCGCGTACTGAAGCGGGTCGAGATGTGATTCGACCGAAATAGTCTCCGCGAAGTGAATCGTGGTTTAGGAGAAGAATTGAAACCCACAAAGAATCGTATTTCAACACGAACTCAATCCGAAATTCCCAAACGTCAACAGAATTTAAAGTGGCTGTAGAGATGGGAAATGCTCGAAAATCCTCACAACGAAATCGAAGTACTTGAAGGCGCTGATAATCTTTTAAGCTTGATTTCTCGTTAATTCACAATTGAAAACGTTTCTGGGCTTAAGAAGCATCTTCAGGGCGGTATTGTTAATGACTGGGGCGAAACAATCAATCTGTCAACTCAATTCTTGACTTCAACGATCGCCAGATTGTTACTAGTAATTCATTGTCTAATTGATGATGAAGAAAAAATTCAATCAAAGTCCCATAAATAGGACCGTCTGCATTAATTAGGAAACTCCTCATTGGAGCACCGAAGCGAATGGAAAGAGATTGAAATGAAGGCATCTTAGGGTACGTTTTTAAATTGGAAAAAATCGACATTTCATTGAACAGGATCGTATTTAGAAAAGGCTATACTGCCACTAGGTTGTTTGAGAATATTTATTTTTTAGCAGGTTTTCACTTTGAAAACCTGCTTATTAAAATCGGTGCGATTAGCAAAGTTGAACCTAGGACCAAAATAGTTTTTCGTTTCATGAATTCTTATGATGCTTGGCACCAAAAGCTCAATTTCATATATATATATATATATATATATATATATATATATATATATATATATATATATATATATATATATATATATATATATGTTCGTATGTATGTGCTTATGTATTTTAGCGTTGTTTACACGATAACGGGCGCAATTTTGAAGCAATGGGGTTGAAAGTTTGTAAATAGGTAGTTTCGTATAATATCTTGGATGGGATTGTTTTCGGTTCAAATTGGTTGAGGGGTTGAGCCCCCTGGGGGGAAAATAAACCTTGTTTACATGATAAAGGTCGCAATTTTGGAGTAATTGTGTTAAAAGTTTGTAGGTAGGTATTTTCGAAAGATGTTTTGGATGGAATTGGTTTTGGTTCGAATTGGTTGGGCGGTTGACCCCCTGGGGGAAGAAATAAATCTTGTTTACATGATAAAGGTCGCAATTTTGGAGTAATAGGGTTAAAAGTTTGTAGAAAGGTATTTTCGAAAGATGTTTTGGATGCAATTGGTTTTGGTTCGAATTGGTTGGGCGGTTGACCCCCTGGGGGAAGAAATAAATCTTGTTTACATGATAAAGGTCGAAATTTTGGAGTAATAGGGTTAACAGTTTGTAGGTAGGTATTTTCGAAAGATGTCTTGGATGGAATTGGTTTTGGTTCGAATTGATCGGGGGGTTGACCCCCTGGGGGAAGAAATAAATCTTGTTTACATGATGAAGGGCGTAATTTTGGAGCAATAGGATTGAAAGTTTGTGAGTAGGTAGTTTCGTATCATATATTGAATGGGATAGGTTATAATGCGAATTGGTTGAGGGGATGACCCCCAGTGAAATAAATCTTGTTTACACGATAGAATTTTGGTACCATAGGATCGAAACTTTGTAGGTAGGTAGTTTCGTACGATATCATGGGTGCTTTTTATTTCTATATGAATTGGTTGGAGGGTTGACCCCTCCGGAGGAGGAAATAAATCTTGTTTACACAATAAAGGACGCAATTTCCTAGAAATAGGGTTGAAAGTTGTAACGTGTAAATTCTCCACTTAACTGCAGCCACTGAACTCGCTATAAAACGCCTGAATGAATGACCTGCGTACAAGAGAGTATGGAGATAGCGTTGGATTTCCACGTGAAACATGTAATATCGCTCTCTCGCCAAATAACTGTTGAAAAAGTAACATCGCTAGATATTAAAATTATATTCATATCTATTAAACGAATAGTTTATTGAAGTTTATTAAAATTTATTAAGTATCTGTGGCGTCTGATAGACGGTAAGTTATGAAAAGAAATATAATTATTTCGTATAAATGCATTATCTAGAAAATCTGAATTGATTCCTTATTTAATTTTTCCGCCATTTCATTTTTTTTATTTATCTATATTAAATTATTTATCTATCAATATTGAAATAATCATCTCACATTTCTTAATTTAAAATATTTCTAATTTATTTGCTTATTTCATTCTCTCAATTTAACACAAGATTTTTGTAGGCTAACGATGGCAAATTTCACTTGGTCATATCTTATGTTCAGTTGGAACATATGCTGTCTTTCTTAGTATCTTTGCTTGAGATAAATTTAAATGTTAATTTGAGTTGGCCATCGATACCCTACGGATATTCTTGGAAAATATTAAGTTTGAGATTGTATGTTGATTTGCCCCGAATTATTTTAGCCACCTTGGTTAAAGCTAAAAGCCACGTTGTCTGAAGTTTGAAATCCACGTTACCTGGAGCCAATATCCACCTTATCTGGAGCTACCAAGAAACTAGGTACAAAGGGCAGAAGTCAAGAGTACAATCCACCCAAAGAAAACGTCGACAGAATATATATTAAAACATAAAGATAAGTCTCATCAATGTATTGAGAAAACAGTAAATACCTTCATTTTACTTTGTTATTATTACTGAGAACAACTTAGAACCCTTATATGTTTAACCAATCTCCCTGCTAGCTCGGGCATAAATATCTTTTAAAAAGGGAGGTTGGTTACAAAGTTTGTAAGTACGTAGTTTCGTATGATACCTTGGATGTGGTTGGTTTTGGTACGAATTGGTTTGGGGGTTGATCCCCCGGGAAGGAAATAAATATTGTTTACACATTAGAGGACGCATTTTTTTTTCAATTTGGAAAAAAATCATAATTCAATGAATATATTTTTAAACTGGATACGTTATAAAAACATGCTCTTCTAATGCAGCTCGCTGCGATAGAAGTTTCTTTTCAAATTTTAGAGATTTGATCATTTTGCATTTGGCATCCGAAGAAGGTGAGGTCTCATTGAAACCTACGCATGCGTTATTGTTTTTAAAATATGTATAAATTGTTATTCGACCGTTGTTTCAATATGAATAAACCTCCATTCAATGATAAGAATTTCGTAACATCCTGTCAGTAATATCTACTTTCCTCAGCGATTCTCAACCTGTGGGAGACCCAGCTTAGGGGGTCTCCCGCATACTGAAAGAGGGCGCGTGCTTATCCTAAAGAAAATATTATTTATAAAATTAATAACTTGACTAAAAATAAATTGAAAGAAATTACTACATCAAAACCTTCTCAATCAAAACTTACTAAATTAAAAATGAATTTACTACTTATTAGTGACTTCCTTGGGCTGTAGTGAAGGTTTAAAGCCTAAAAACACAAAATGCATTATAATTGTATATATTTTATTGTATACGGGGGGGGGGTCTTGATGAAAGTTATGGTTGAAATGGCCGCGAATCGACGAAGGTTGAGAAACGCTGACTTTTCTCATCAATTATCATCACTTTGTTGACACGGAAAATCGAGGAAAACATCAGGAGTTTTTCTAGATCTCCTTAGAAACTTTCACTAATCCCTCCCTTTCTTTCATCGGGCCATTTTAATTGAAATATCGGAACACTTGAAGAACTTTATTGGGAAAAGTTCATGAAAGATGAGGAATGGAAAATCACTGGAATTGTTCGGGAAATTTCTCCATAATTTCCAGCCAAAGAGTCAATTTAGTTTTGATTGTCCCTTCCTTTGGCTGAGGATCGGAGAAAGTTAATAATTCAGTAGCTCTGCCGGAAAACGTATTAGGGAAAAAATATTGGCCGACTACCGCCAGTTCATTTGGGTAAGAATGTAATTAGAAAATGAAGCGAATTTATTATTATGAGTTGTCTGGATTGGAATCATAAATTACGTGCAATAGTTTTCTGTTTGAATTCAATTTGGGAATATGAATACAGGGTGAGAAATTTGAGTTCGATGTATGTTTCTTTAGAGGAGTTTTAAGAAAAACAGAAGATGTTTTAGACCGGCGCCTGAGTTATTGGGATCTGACATGTCAGCTGGCGAACTCTGGCGGCCAGATGGATGTAGTTTTTATTTCCAACGTCAACATATGCAATTGCATGTCAAGTTTTTGATTTCTTACAAATAAGGCCGCAAAAGGTGAATAATGGAAAGTGTTAATTTTGCAAATCGTAGAATCAGCAAGTCTAGAGAGTATTTGGTCGTGAAAAATTGTAATTCTATAATATACAAATGCAAGTATTAGCTTTCATCGGTTTCCGAAGTCAAACAAATATTTTTTATTGAGAGAAAATCATTTTGGAGAAAAGGATTGATTTCTTGGAGGTATGGAAAATCAATCTGAAAAAGAATCACACAACTCGAAGAATGACGGTGTGTTCTTTGCATGTTACAAAAGAATTGATTGAAACTCAGATTAGTTTCCATTATTAATGAAAATTCCAGATGCTACAGCCAAAATATTTAAAATTGTTGGATCTGTGTTGCCTGAACATTTATTGGTATAATTAGAAGAAATTTTTACAGTGATATGTGGTACGATAAATATGTCTTCTTCGATCTTAGAAAATAACAAAGTCATGGAAGATTAAGTGATATGATGGAGTAACAAATTTATGTTTATGATGGTTGTTAGATTGAAGTTAGTTATAATAAGAATACACACCGAATGAAAAAGTTTTTCTTTGTATATTCATTATTAATACATCTTGAGTTACATTATGATTGATGGTGTTTTATTACGAAAACCACATTTGATTATATGAAATATTATGATTTCTCATTGAATCCATGTAAATAAATATTTTTCGTGAAATTTTAAATATATTTTGTTCAAAGGTCTTCAAGAAATAATTAAATGTCGAATAATAAAAAAATCTTCTCAGTTAGATGAAGAATCGTCAATAAAAAGTTTCGAAATATGTTTATTGATAATTGCCTATTATATCTGGCCGATTATAAACTTCCTTCATACAAAAGTTGGAATTAATAGTTTCATATCACTTAAACAAATACAGTTGATTTAGACTAGGTATTTTACAAATCAAATTGAATTACACCAACGGTACGGCATGAAAATACTTATGAATCAAGCACACAGATTCATGTAAATATAAAGAAGGAAGCGTCAAAATTCCATTTTTCTTGAAGTAACTTAACTGCAACTTGTGTAGATGCGATTTGAACGGAATAACTTATGGCTTGAAAAACAACGCTTCAGTAGCCTGAAATAAAAATTAGAAAATAATTTATTTCATTCAAAAAAAAAAATTGGTGAAGTTCTTTGGGTACTCATACAAAGAAATTCATCGCAGGGAAATAGTTTCAATATTCCCCGCGATAAATTTCTTCTTTGTAGTTTATTAGTATTGTAGGCATTAACGCCTCCGTGACAAAGTTTGACCAAACCCCCAAACCGGAAAGTTCGAAAAAAAAAGCCATAAATGTGTGATTGTCTTCTGAAGCAAGTAATTCTGCTTACTTTTGATGCTGTTTTACATCCCATACTTGGCTACGCCGCTCTGATGAGGACCAAAAAGTCCGAAACATGTTTCAACGGCAGAAAGTACACACATAGTTACCTTGCGTTATATGATCGACTGAAGATGAACGTAAATAAATTCGAAACTGCGGTAACAAATTAATTCCATCATTTGTTTCTCAGTAACTTATGTTTTTCAATATACTCAACAAAGAATTCAGAACACCAGTAGTCATCAATTTCATCTAATGAATAATGAATTAATAATATTTAAAATTATTTATATAATATGTATCACATGTTGTTTCTACTGAGAGAAACCCTTCTCGTTAAAACTTACGCAATTGCTGAAACCAACGTAACAAATTAATGTAATCTACAGTATCGACAGGGTTTCTTGCTCCTATAGAAACACTTTAATTTGAATCCTTACAGTGAGTTATGGCACTATAAAATTTGACGGATAACGGCTTGGGCTAATTCCTGATACGTTATGCGAAACAATGACGTTGAGATGGGATTCTGGGAGGTAGAAATTAGTCGGTTAAAACCGGATATTCCAGTGGCGGGTAAAGGTCAGTGTCGCCAAGTAGTTACTTGAACTGACGAATTCGAATTATCTGCTACTAGATATATCGAATACCGAATAATCCGAATTCAAGCTAGAAATACACGTATGCCAGGGTGGTTTTATGAGTTCGTAACTTTCCACAAGATGGCGTTACAAAAGGACCTGTTACAGTGCGAACTTGGTTTCTGTTTAAGTAGAGCAGGTTTTCAGTTTCGATTTTTGATAGTTCTTTGATTGGTTTTTTCATGTTTTGCATGCTTGTCGCTTTTCGCCATTTATTGGAGTATTGTCCAGTTTGCATTTGTCCGTAGCACTTCTCCTGGTGATTCCAAGTACGCGTTCTGGACTAATGTATAGCGTTATTACAGCTGTTTTAGCAAGTTCGTCAGCCTTTCAGTTGTTTTGAGTGTCCTGGGACTAACACAAGTTTGAGGTTCCTTGTTTGACCTTAAAACCGTCTGTAAACCAAATCACCTCCACAGCTGTGTCCGTGATGTCAAGTTTCATCGTATACTGTTTCTTGATGTTTTATTTCATATAACTTAGTTTAAAATATAAGTTATTGAATATTTTAATTCAATGTTCCATCGTTAATTGAGATTCTTATTTGAAAAATAACAGAACTGTCCTAACCAATGGAATCTTTGCGTTCAAACTACTGTGTGATAATTTAAGAACTTTATTGAAGATAGTGGTTTAACAAGTATGACCGGTAGGTAAAACATAGTATCTTTCATTGTCTAATATACAATGGAGATGATAGTTTTGAAGGTAGAATAAGGTATAATTCCTGAAAATACTTACAACTGAAAAACATGGAGCGTAATGTTAATTCTCCAAATATAATTTTTATTTGTACACCGCTTAGCCGCTCAAATTAATTCATACGCCGACATATATATCCGTGCCGCATTAACCATTTTCAATTACGAGCTACAACGCGCAATAAATTGGCCCTTGGCCCCCATTTCGTTATTTTCTCTCAGTGATGCACTGATCCCCAGTGCAGGCTCAGAAGTTAATACCCCATTTATTACAGTTAATTCACGGTGCGCTATCCCAATTCTGATGTCAATGAAAAGGAAGACCATCTCCGTTACGCTTCGGGTAATTAGGGGGAGCAGATTTACGCTTTCGATCGGATTTTGTTTTCGCGCCAAGCGACTATCGTTTTTATTTTATAGCTGGCCTTTTTTGTTTTCAGATTTCAGAATGATGTCTAGAATTTTTTTTGGGAGATTTATTTTGGGGGCTTCTCGGAAACTGTTACGCTTTATTGCCGAAGTTCTTTCTCCGTTATTATATATATATATATATATATATATATATATATATATATATATATATATATATATATATATATATAAATATATATATATATATATATATATATATATATATATATATATATATATATATATATATATATATATAATTGGGTTTATCCTTGGTACCTACTTATTTATATTATCTGGGTTTTTGGATTGGCAGTGTAGGTGTTAATAAATATACAAAAATTGATAATGATAAATGTAATCATGAACGTTTCGGAGACGTGTCTCCTTCTTCAGTATCTTTAGAGCCTAATAATCTCTAATTAAAATATACCTACAACTATTTTAACACATATAACAGGTACAAGTACCTGTTATATGTGTTAAATATGTGTATATATATGAATATATATACATATATATACATATATATATATGTGTATATATATGAAAAACTTGGTTCACGGAATGAACCGCGTAAAAGATTTGAAAAATCTCGACGTTTCGGCTCCTTTTACGAAGCCATCTTCAGGAGAAGTAAAAGGGAAATAATTCAGAATCGTGGCCTCAATCTTCAGTGGTCGCCATGTCACACCCAATCAGAGTGCATCCCGCACTGATGAGCGTGAGTACCCGCCCCCCTCCCCTTTAAATACGGCCACGCGAAGATCGGCCCGTCAGTTGACTCTGAAGAGTAGGCAGGTTGAGACTTCAGAGTTGACAGGAAGCAGTACGGTTAGTGGAGTAGGCAGGTTGAGACCACGCAATCGTATTGTTTCCGATTCCTCCTAATTCGATTCGTGGAGTAGGCAGATTGAGGCCACGATTCTGAATTATTTCCCTTTTACTTCTCCCGAAGATGGCTTCGCAAAAGGAGCCGAAACGTCGAGATTTTTCAAATCTTTTACGCGGTTCATTCCGTGAACCAAGTTTTTCAAATACTTCCGACCGCGGAAATCTTTCTGAGCATATATATATATATATATATATATATATATATATATATATATATATATATATATAATATATATATATATATATATATATATATATATATATATATATATATATATATATATATATATATATATATATATGTATATATGGAGGCGTTATGTAGATGATATTTTTTGTATTTGGACCGGTACAGATAGGCAGTTAGATAATTTCCTTAAATATATAAATACTTTCTACAACTCGATTCAATTTACAAAAGAAGTAGAAAACGAAAACGGTACCTTGAATTTCTTAGACGTTCAGATTGCTAGGAATTTGAATTCTCTTACTTTCAACATTTATAGAAAACCAACCTTCACAGATACTTTAATTCACAGCGACAGTAACCAACACATTAAAATAAAACTCAGTGCTTTTCATTCGTTCATACATAGGTTGTTCACTATTCCATTATCGGAAACAAATTTTCAAACCGAAGTTAATACAATTAAATTATTAGCCACCAATAACGGTTACAATGAAAGTCTTATCGATAAGCTCATTGGGAAAAAACGAATAAAGAATCTGTTGCATTCAATATACCCCACGCAAACTATTAATGAAGAACAAAAATACTTCCCAATAAATTATGTGCTGAATTGGAGTAGCAAAATTTGTAACAGACTATCGAAAATAACGTTAAAACAATTTGTACAAATAAAAGAATCTTGAAGTAATTCTTGGTCAATAATAAAGACAAATCTAACATCGGAGAAAACAGTGGTGTTTACAAAATATTTTGCGACGAATGTCCTGCTTTCTATATTGGACAAACAGGAAGGAATATAAACATTCGTGTTCAAGAACATAAAAAGTAAATTTTACAGAATAAAAATACCATTGGCTTCTCCGAACATTGTATAAAATTTAATCATTTCCTGGATTTCAACAAAACCCAATCGTTACATTCAGGTAACAAAGGAAAGCGCCTTGTCCTTCTTGAAATTCTCGAAATAAGTTCCGCCCATAATAGTTAATTACCCCTTGTGAACGAACAAATTGATTTTCAGGTATCACCTTTGCTTTTCTCTGTTTTATAAAATAAGATATAATACTCTCCTGTAGTCAGTCTTGATAATGAGTTAATAACTCGAAACATGTCGACTATTCTTTACTGCTAAATATAGTATCTGAATATTTTTATATAGTGAAACATAAGCTAAGTGTGTTTTATTTTAAAGTTTATACTTTATTATATATATATATATATATATATATATATATTTATATATATATATATATATATATATATATATATATATATAGGTACACATATATTATAATATATTCTGTTATTATTGTACGTTGTGTTTCTTCTTAAAGTATCGTTAAATTTTGTCCTGAACTTCCCTTTCATTCATATGACACATGAAGGACAAAAACGGTCGTTATTCTCAAACCATTGCTATAATAACAGATAAAAGATTCTAAACGCCTTTCTGTTAAACTAACGACACGGAACAATAGCAACAAAACGTGGAAATTCAGATATAAAATGAGGAAGAATAAGGAAAACCGAGAACGAAACGTTCATAACTCTCAAAATTATACTTGGCTATGAAATTAAATGAGAAACATAATAAGAAACAGATGGCGGAATGGACTGTGTTTCATAGAAAGTGCTCCGGGAACTCCACCATTAGCAGTAATTTCCAGGTTTATTTTGCATTTTATCGCTATGTAACATTCGACATAAACGAGGATAATTCAACTGTGAAATTAGGAGTATTAATATTATTTTCTCGGATGCTCATCTTTCAACACACACACACACACACACACACACACACACACACACACACACACACACACACACACACACACACACACACACACACACACACACACACACACACACACACACACACACACACACACACACATATATATATATATATATATATATATATATATATATATATATATTCAGAGGCGGCTATTCGAAGGCGGCTATGGAGGCTAAGCCGCCTCCTCAATAATATTCCGTGTATCACTACTATATTATATTGAATAGTCAGCATTAACCAAAATCATATTATTTTATGCACCTACCTTCCTTTCAACCTACATTATATAATATAATTTATTAATTACGATAGAAGGTATTTACATTTACTGCATTTTATTCATTTCAAGATTTGTGGCAACGCTGCAGAGGCTTAAAAAGGTATATTTTCAACGTTCATTATGCCTGCCACAGAAAAGCAAAAACGGTGCGAATACTGCGAATGAATACTTCATTGCAATAGAAAAGGAAAACACATGTAAATGGCAAGCAACACCGATTGAACCTAGCTGCTCGGTTCAAAGAGGATACCTACATCAAGTCTCACACAATGTCGACCAATCACAGGCTTTCGGGTAGAATCGAGTGAATTCGTTGGACATGGACCGTTGGACGTTGTCGTTGTCACTAGTCGTTGACGAAAACAGTTTCGGTTTTAATTTATTTTATTGGCGTATTGTTTTAAAAATGAGTTCGGTTACTGAAGTTAATTTTAAAAATTTTAATGGTGACTTTGTGGAATATTTGTTATCCGATAACTTTGGTGCACTAAGTTAAAACGATAAAGTTTTAATAAAAACATTGCCACCTACCCCAGAATTAAACAATTTGGTGCAGCGTAGCAGAATCGCGGTTTTGATATCAGAAATTATGAGAGACATCCTTTGCTAACCGGATCACAGATAAAAAATAAATTATTTTGTTGGCAGTGTATACTTTTTACTAGGGAAAATGTCTCTGTTTGGGGCCGCTTAGGATTTGATGATTTAAAAATTTTCTTACGTTCTCTGGAAAGGCACGCAAAATCCCAGGAACATTGGTCGTGTGTCGCGGATCAAGGTAGACACTCGAAAAAGTGTGAAAAAACAATTTTTTTTCCCAAAGAAATTAATATTTCAGGGAGCTTGTTTTACTTTGATTTTCTTCAAATTATAAGCGGTTTGACCTGATTGAAATCTTAAAAATTTTTTGCCTATGGTGGTATTTTTTTTAACACCCTCTTGTAGCCTCCTTAAAACCAACACCAATCAACGAGCCGCCCACTTGAAATGTATATATATATATTATTATTATATATTATATATAATATATACTATAATATATATATATAATATATAATATATTAATATATTATATATTATATATATATATAGCGTATATATATATATATATATATAATATATATTAAGGTATATAATATATATATATAGGATATATATATATATAATTATAATATATATATATTATTATATATATATATATATATATAATTATATATATATATATAGTACTATATATATATATATATATAGGAAATATCCTCTAAACTAGTCAGCGACTATCCTCCTCTTATATATATATCTATATATATATATATATATATAGGTATATATATATATATATATATATATATATATATAGAGTATATATATATATATATATATATATATATATATATATATATATATATATATATATATCATATATATAGAAAACAGAATTCTTCGTGTTAACGATACACGTTCGTGGCAATAAAATGAAGTGAACTAGGACATTTATTTGAAACTAATATATATTCTAACATACACCATCCGAAGGTATATGGAGGCATTTCGATGTTTCGTGAACTCGTATAACCAGCTCCGCTAGGAGGTTTGTTTGATTAGTTTCAAATAAATGTCCTAGTTCATTTCATTTTATATATATATATAAGTAAGAATTATTCGTGTTAAACGGAAAACACGCCCGTGGTTATAAAATTAAGTGAACTAGGACATTCATTTGAAACTAATCAAAACAAACCTCCTAGCGGAGCTGGTTATAAGAGTTCACGAAGCATCGAAATATCAACATTTACCCCAGACGGTAATTGTTCGAAATGTTAATTTGTTTATCACAATCGATGGAAATTGATAGACAGACTGTTTCGCCCTTATCGGGGCTCATCAGTATCATCCATCCACCAAGAGTGATAACCAAACCAACATTTCAACCGGTCATACATATTTCTTCTAGTAACTCCATGACATATAAATATGACACAGCGCCACCAGTCGGAAACATTTGAACCACATCTTTCAGAACAGAAGAAAACATTTCGGCAACGAGAAACTAGTACGTCCGGAACACACGAAGGGCTACCATATTCGCTAAGCAAGAGTAAAGCTGACACATCAATTCGATGTGATTAAACATTACACACCGCAGGCAGCAATCGCCCCGAATTTTATCGCAATGGCAAATGAATATAAGTAAGAATTATTCGTGTTAAACGGAAAACACGCCGTGGTTATAAAATTAAGTGAACTAGGACATTTATTTGAAACTAATCAAACAAACCTCCTAGCGGAGCTGGTTATAAGAGTTCACGAAGCATCGAAATATCAACATCTACCCCAGACGGTAATTGTGATAAACAAATTAACATTTCGAACAATTACCGTCTGGGGTAGATTTTGATATTTCGATGCTTCGTGAACTCTTATAACCAGATCCGCTAGGAGGTTTGTTTGATTAGTTTCAAATAAATGTCCTAGTTCACTTAATTTTATATATATATATATATATATATATATATATATATATATATATATATATATATATATATATATATATATATATATATATATATATATATACTTAAAGTTTCAAAAGGTTCTCACCACATTTTGAAATTTTGTATTATCCATATTTCAGAAAATAAAAATTTGGATCAATTGTAAACTACTCTTTGTCGACATTATTACAAATGTACATTTAGACAAGTTATCAGTCTTCAGGTTTAGTAAGTTTTTATTATATTTGTCATTGATTGTAAGTTTAGTAATTTTGTTGATTTTTATTATATTGTTCAGCTTTCTCCTGACGAATTCAATGAAAAGTTGACTAAATAGAAAGAATTTGAAAATTTATTGAGTAAGAGGGTTGAAAATTGGTACCTAGATTAAGTTCATATTGAAATACGTTTATTTGATGGTTTTAAACTCTTTTCCTCTTCCGCGCTGCACTTCGCGAAGACTATTCCGTATTTTTTTATTACGATTTTCAATTGAAGCGTGGTTTATCAGTACGAGATGCATTTCGTAATTTTTTGTTTGTTTTTTCACTGCGCATAGGCCGAGAGTAGTGCCTCTCGCACTGCGCGGTTTTTCTGGTGTTTGCGAGTATATTCGTCTGGATTTTTTTTTTTTTTAAATCGAGGTGAAAACTTCAAAAGCGATACCGGTTGCGAACCCGGCCTGTGTGGGATTCAATAGTTGATATATATAAATATATATCAACATTGCCTGCCCACTAAAAACACCTCTGTTCTTTCGGTTTCCGGGCATAAGCCTACTAAACCTCCAGTCTCACACTTAGATTAGGACTCTCGTGCTGCGATCAGCACTAGAACCTGTTCCCTTCCTTGTGTCTATATTTCAAGACCCAAGTGTATATCTCTCTGCGTCGCGTCGCATTAATTTTGAAATCAAGTAAACATACCGGACGACTGCCCGTGGCATTCTCTGTCGACTGGAAGTATGTTCGCTTCATCCCAGGTTGGTTCGATCTTGAACAATGCTCATCACTCCGACCTCGAGATCCAACATCCATTTTCACACTCGTCGTCTGTAACTGCCATTACTCCGACATCGAGATCCAATATCCATCTTCACTCTCGTCGTCTGCAACGAGCATCATTCGTCTTCGAACCTGACGATCCGCTTCCATCCCACCGTGCCGTCCTCTGTTGGGCGCTGCTCCTTACTAGCGAACCGATGAAGAACGTGTCTGATGGACAATCTCTCAGCCCATCTTGGTCCTTCTTCACTCCTCGTCGTCTTCAGTTTCAGTCGCTTGCCGTCGAATTCACCGCTTTCCCAGGGCGATGCTGCTTCCTCGGTGGTCTGGTCTCGAATGACTCGTCTGGAGCACTATAGTCCAAGAGAATATGTGTTATATGAACAAATTAAATGCGTTGAATTTCAATAAAACAAAAGTAAAACATTCATTTCCAACTTCCTAATTGTAACATATAAAACAAACTAAAATTCCAAACAAAACGAATGATTTTATTCATACAGAATCAAAAAAATAAAAATAAAACAATATTATTTCATATTATAATAAAATATTTCTATCATCGTAGTAAATCATCGCTTCTAGCTAGAATTTCTTCCAACTTTTTGTCGGTTAAACATTTTTTCGACATCATATAATTTCACCTAAATATACCGCGAAATGCAATAAAAACACATCAACAAGTCACAACGTACTGCTATCGCGAAAACACGTGTTTACCAATACAGCAGTGCTGCCACCGCGGCAGCAAAATTTATGCTGCAATTGACATGTGCGATCTAGTAGGTTAGGTTCTGCGAGTATATTTGGTTAGAGCAGTCAGATGCTATTTAATTCTGAAATGCGACTTATCTCGTCGCGAGCAGTTTACCCATGAGCAAATATACTCGTCTTGAGCATGTTCATATTCTTTTTGATATCGCTCTTGCGTTATTTTCGGCAGTTAATCAACACTCGCTGCACTGCACATGATTCTCCCAATATTTCTAAAGGAATTTGATTTTGTTCCTCAATTTCATCAATTTCATCCATGGTCGTCGTTAAAGCGAACTTGGGAACACAAAAAACTGATGTTGTTTATAAAACTGTCAAACTGTTCCATGACAACAGAGTGCACGGCGTTGGGATTTTTCTTTAGAATTGCGAGGTACGGGGTTTTTTCTTTCTTCGGAATCAAAATATAATCTTTCACCGGGATTACGAAAATTTTTTAACGACACACGGCCGATACGCAAATAACAATCCAACCTCATCCGTTATTTGCAACATATCGGCCTTGTTATACGTTAATAACTAAAATAGTAGTAATTTTTTAATTTTAATATCAGTTTGTTATTAAATCGGCTTTAAAAATCAAACCACTCCCGCACCTCACTGTCAAATTTCGATACAGTGCAGTAGTCTATCATTTTCGGAAGGAATACGACTAATTACAAACAGATAATTTCATAATTTCGGTGTCTTCTAAGGGACTTCCATGATGCTATAAAAGACCGATACTGAATAAAAACATTTCATACGATGTTAATCTAATATGGAACCCATCCGACATTCGTTTCTATTCTTCTGAAATCTTCCCGAGATGGTCGTATAGCGTGTTAGCGGACAATTACGTACTTAATATTGAAAGTGGCTTCCTGAAATGTTTATTGCTTGGTTTCGGACTTCAAATCCAATGAAAGTTCAACAATTCACATGCAAAACAGTAATTTAATACATTGCGATACATGTGGTGATAAAATCTTTCAGTCATTCCCGGTTACGTGAGGGAAGATTGATCATTGGATGGAAATTAATGTTTTCTCTTACTCAATATTTGTAATTGTATTGTAGTTAGACTTTACATAACTGAAATTCGTTAAGATATGAAACTGCGCTTTTTTCTTCGGTGATATATGAGGAAAATGTGTATTGCATACATTGTGATTAGTATCGAGCATACCAAGGGTTAATTAGGACTACTCAGAGCATTACTCTGAGATCGTATTGTGTGATACTGTTATTTGAAACTATAATTATAATTTATTCCCGTAAATGAAATAATCTGTTCCTTCCAGTTTTCGGAAGTTTTCAATTAAAAATGAATATTTCTTCATAGAACGCCTAAGCAAATAAGTTGAACTATATTATTCTTATTTTTCATTTTTGAATAAAAGTGTTAATATCTTGAAAAATATTGGTAATAATTATGGCATGTGGGGTATCAATTCATAAATATCGAAGGTTTTCTACTCAATGAACATGTTTATATTCGTTTATCTCCCACTGTTTTCTCAATAATACTTTCTTTTCATCAAGTCGATGGTTGGGCGATGTTTCGTCATTTCAAGGGACATGGACGGGTTTTTCTAGCACTGTTTACGCATTGAAGGATTACTTCCACGGAAAAATATATTCACGAGAATTATCACGTTGAGTTCTCATTGGTTATATGAATTTTCATTTATTGGCGATAATTCCATATGGAATGTCAAAGTTGACATTATTGCAATCATAGGTACCTTAATGCTGTTATTTTAACTTGGGGGTTAGTAACGCTTTTTTACCTATAACTCCGAAATTTTTACATTTAGGTATAGGGAATATAATATAAAAAATATTGAGAATTTTCACGGATTTCTAAAATTGAAAAATATATAGAGTGATCCATTTGAAATAACGAAGCTCATTATTTTCACAGAAATACGAAAGATTTGTCAACAATGTAAATACCACTGTAGGAATGGCCATTTCACATAACACTCACAATCCAAAATTTTTAAAAATCGTGCCATTCATTTCCGTAATAATATATATATATATATATATATATATATATAACTATATATATATATATTTATATATATATATATATATATTTATTTATATATATATTTATATATATATATATATATATAATATATATATATATATTATATATATATATATATATATACTATATATATATATATAATATATTATATATTATATATATATTTTATCTTGAATTTTTTTAAATAGCACCGTAGGTCGAGTGATATATCGTAGAAAAGCTTATTTCGTCCTCTTCTCAAAAATACAGAATACGTACCACATACCTAAAAATTTTCAAATTTTAGTCAGATTTTTATACCATTTAGTTGATATTTCAAGCCCGTTTATTTCTGTATTTTAGCTTCATTCACGTTATTTTAACTTTTTTCGGTTTTAAATGAGTTATTGTTGTATATTCCTTGTAAATTGCAGCTAATGGCACTGGAGTTCTAAAAACTGTTGTATAAATGTAATTTTGTTGTTTTTTATCTATAAGACGAACTTCATTCTTTGTCATCTTTATTTTACAATTGTAGATGTCCTGAGGAAGACTCAATGAAGAGTCGAAACGTCGACGGAGACAAATTTGGTTGTTTAGATCATAACTCCTTGCCGAATACCCAGCTATAATTAATATTTTTCAAAAACTATCGGCAGTTACTTACTTAATTGTATATATATATATACGTATATATATATATATATATATATATATATATATATATATATATATATATATATATATATATATATACATAATATATATATATATATACATATATATATATATATATATATATATATATATATATATATATATATATATATATATATATATATATATATATATATCGACCTGCTGGAATTCCTTCGGTACTGATAACGACTTTCGGGATAAGTTCACCCGACCAGACTGTAATTAAAGACCTCTGCTCAGGCCGAAAGCGGCTAATTTCAGGAGCTCGTATTACGGGTAGGAAAGCCCATCATAGCCTCCTGTAATTGACTAACACTATCTGCGCCAGCTAGATTTCAGACCGATATCGACGCCATTTGAGCCAGAATCGAATTAGCTAGTCGATTTCGACGTGAGTACCTACTCATTCTGCCACCGTTTACGGCTCGTATTAAAGATAACTAATTACGGCGTAGTTGAGTTGCAGGAAAATGCACCGGGAACCATCATCAGGAATGATTGCACATTAGGTGCGTTTACACGCGTCGTTCCGAGTTTCCGCTGAAAATTAACCGCAGGAACATTTATGATCTAGTCATTATTTTTAGTTATGGTTAATTAATGTCTTATATTAATATATATTGAAATATCCTTTTTCTACAAACGTCAAAAAATGACAAGGTTCGCGCATTGACAACAATATGCGAAGTGACCCTTTTTTTCATTTTCCTTCGTTACCATGACACCGTGCGCGAAGTAGTGTGCGAAATACTTACTTCGCACACTGCATGTAAACTATATGGAATTTTTATATTTTAACTTTTATGTTCCTCGATCAAGAAAAATCCAAGAAATCATTTATTTATTAATGTATAACAATAATTAAGGCTTTCAAATTGTGAGAAAATTTAACACTACCTAATTTTATTTATTATTTACAATGTTAACATTAATGGTGCAGCCAGTGCACGAACCAATATTTTTTCCTAAACCAGATAATTCAGATTCAACTCGTGATATCGTAGTTCTGGGAGTTGGAAGACTATCCATTTTTGATTTGCAAGTAACTGCCGTAGAGGTGACAGCACTTGATCCTGAAATTTCACAGTCTAAAATTTTATTTGATATTTGAATTTTATTGTTGATAGAATCTTCTACGTATCCTAATCATCAAAAATCTTAATCAACAAATAGGTTTCATCATCTGCCTCTCTTATGAATTGTTCAACTTCCTCTCTAGTCAATACCTTAGATTTCTTAGGATGGTTTCCAACTGACAATTTTTTCAAATATGGAACCAACTTGGTAAATTTCTGAAAATCCACGTTTTCTTTAACATTGAGTGTTGCTTTCAACATAGAATATATTGCCCATAACGTGGAAGACTTCAGCTTCTTAGACTTCTCTGCAAAATACGCCAACAGCACATTTTCGGATATTTTTCTGGCTTTATTTGCTTCACGCCACTCTTTAAATTGCTGATATGCATTTTCATACTGGCGCCTCGATTTCTCCGGTAAAAGATTTGAAATTACTGAATTGGCCGCATCTGTCAAGTTGCTGCTTTACTTCATCGTCGCTCTAAATTTCCATTATTTTACAGTTATAAATATCACGCACGAAATTGACGCGAATAAAAAGTCACTCCAAAACAATTATCAAGAACTGTCACTTTGAAATAATTGTCAACAAATGCCATTTTATTTCCATAGTTACAGTGATTACTTCATTTGGAAAAACAGTTTAAGCCAGTTCAATACTATTTTTCATATTAAGCTAAGCATGTTACTTATTTTAGAACAATATTTTTGAAGTTTGTAGAAAAAATTTTGTTTGCATCTCATGCGCGACATACTTTGGTGAACTCGACTATTTTTTTAACTCGGCTGCGCCTCGTTAAAAAAAATCAGTTCTCGATTACCAAAGTAGCATTTCGCGCACTAGATACAAAAATAACTATTTAAATATGACGGTAAGGTAGTTATAAATTTATGGAGAAGACGGTGTCGTAGATAGTCGACACAAGTACATTTAGCTCGTGGTTTTTCCTAGGGTTTTTCTTTGGTTTCCTTTGAACTATACTAGAAAATTCTACATGAAATACCACCAAATTTTATTTTTGGAACGAATTTCCTCGTCGCAAGTTACTGTGTCCGTCACGACCTTCACAAGGCGTGTGAGTCAGCCGTATTCGTAAAAGCGCTTTTTAAAAAAGAAGCGGTGTCATGGGACACCAGGTAGGAACGAAGTTCTCTCGGATAATATAGAAGGACCACAATTTGCGAAAACGAAACATGTGCGTGTCGGGGCGTACGACAGAAGTGATAACTTATACTAATCCAAGTTGAAATAATTAATATTGAAATGTGGGGCTAAGAGCTCTTTCGAGATTGTAAATAAAAAATTAAAAAGCCAGGAGTCACCTCTGGGATTCGAACACAGGAATACGGCACACCAGGTTTCAGTACTTAGACCACTCGGTCCTCAGCCCAACGTGAAATTATTCCAAGAGACGGCTGCAGAAAATGTGTCGTCATAAGGTGGACGAATGAGAAAAATAACAAAGATAGTTGAGACTCACATTAAGAGGGAACGCGAAGGTTGCCTGCGAAAATCCGGCCGAAACAGTGTTTTTTTTAATTTTTAATTATATAAATAATTGCAATAACAATCTTTTAGCGGTGGACGGAAAATGAAATAACCATGTTATAGGGGTGAGCGAGACAAATTCAACCATATAAGGTTGCCTACTCCTACCCTGCCGCACACCCCGGCAGCCCGGCGTAAGGGGGTCGTTTTTTTATTAATAACTGTCGTCATCAGGTGGACGCATGAATGAGGTATCAAATTGAAGGTCTCGATCTCCTCTATGCATTGAACTAAGGTTGCCTGCTCTAAACCTGCCGAAAAGAATAGGTTGCCTCGAAAAAAGGTCTCGGTGCGCGAGCCAGCTATTCGCGGAGCGCGGGATATATAGTTGCGCAAAACTCGTCCAAAATACTCCAAAACGAGTTTTAAGTAATCCCCATATGTCACCTTGCATTACTTAAAACCATTAAATCCTTAATAAGCTTCAGACACAGATGTATTGGTAATTTTACTAGGAAATTTGTACAAATTGAACGCTTCGGAAGTTTGGCTAGCTACTGCTTCGTTGAAAAAAGGGGACCAAGAATGTTTGAATTGTACGATACTGTGTCTGAAGCTTTTATCAAAACTTTTGAATGAGGCGTCAACTTACTCAAATGATAAATGATTCTGGTATCGGCCTCCTCGTGGAAACACATGAAATCAGATTCTTCAACCTTGATAACTGAATTATTCTGAGAACAATAGGAAAAGCAACTTTCTCCGAAAGTCAGAAAGACTTTTTTCTCCCCAAAAAGATGGAAAAAGTGATTGTTCTCCCAATTTTCAGATAAGAAACGAACAATATCGTTGTGTATCTTTTTCCATTAGGGGGATTTACGAAACCCCCCCCCCCCCTCCTGGTAACCAAACTATTGGAAATTGAATTTGGAAAAAATTTACCGGCCCTGAAATTTCTTACCTCAAAATTTAATGACCCATTTTTTAGCAACCATTAAACATACCCCCCCCTCCTAACCTTGACAACCCTCGCCATCGAATGTTTTCATGACACTTCTTGATTTTTTTTCCGGTATATTAACGCGGGTGACGAAATTTACTGTAAAAAATGCCGAAATATCTGGATGTGGTTGATCGTTTACTGTGTATTATGTTAATTTATTAATGTTTATTAAGGATTTAATGGTTTTGGAGTATTTTGGACGAGTTTTGCGCAACTATATATCCCGCGCTCCGCGAATAGCTGGCTCGCGCACCGAGACCTTTTTTCGAGGCAACCTATTCTTTTCGGCAGGTTTAGAGCAGGCAACCTTAGTTCAATGCATAGAGGAGATCGAGACCTTCAATTTGATACCTCATTCATGCGTCCACCTGATGACGACAGTTATTAATAAAAAAACGACCCCCTTACGCCGGGCTGCCGGGGTGTGCGGCAGGGTAGGAGTAGGCAACCTTATATGGTTGAATTGGTCTCGCTCTCCCCTATAACATGGTTATTTCATTTTCCGTCCACCGCTAAAAGATTGTTATTGAAATTATTTATATAATTAAAAATTTAAGAAAACACTGCTTCGGCCGGATTTTCGCAGGCAACCTTCGCGTTCCCTCTTAATGTGAGTCTCAACTATCTTTGTTATTTTTCTCATTCGTCCACCTTATGACGACACATTTTCTGCAGCCGTCTCTTGGACATAACGAGAGGATAAAGGATCGCTAATTGAATATGAACCTACAATACGTAGTCATTATTTTATGGAACAAATTTGTAAAGCTTTATCTTTTTCATTATGCCATATCTGATCCCTATCGTAATCTGTTCTGTTAGATATGTAAATAACTTTTACAAAATTATTTCGAAGTTTCACATCTGACGTTTTCGAGTTGCTTGTACATGAATTCATGAGTACATATAATCCATTGGCGATTGACGTGGCGTAGTGGGATCAGAAAGAGAAGGGATGAAAAAACGGAAAGAAAGAGGGAGAAAGAGAAAGGTATACAATATTCGCTTGTGTTAACTAAAAGCGTGACTTTCGTCAGTCTTTTTCCGTCAGTCTATTTACGTCACACTTTTAGTCTCGCATATTTTTCAGTTTGGTCCCGCAGCGAAATCCCTATCTCCTCCAAGCCTGCCGTAAGGAACTTCGTTCCAATAAATAATAAATTGGGAAACTGATATTAGGGGGCATACATTAACCCATTATAACCCAAGACATTATTTCGAGCGGAATCCATTTTCTTTGTTGTTTTGGCAAAATATACGTTGTTTGGAACATAAAAGTAAATGTAACCTATGTTCGAAAATTCATGGGTTAGCTGCGAGACCCATGTACTCAGATGAGTACAATGGGAGAATACGTTGCAAAAAAAATAAAAAATTTTTAATTCAACTAAAAACTTTATTAGAACCAAACTCATATTTTTCAAGAGTAAACGACAGAAAATTATGAAAGAATTAATTGAAACAAGTTATAATATTACAAAAACAAAAAATAAAAAATGCTAAATGGCAAAACAATCTTTTTCAACACATAAAGCCACTTTGCATTTTGAACAACTCCATCTGACTCGTTTATGACACAGAGTACATTTCACTTTTTTCTAATTCAAGTGGAAAATGGCCACCTTCATGTTTTCTCACACTTACTGGTAGTTGACTATCTTTTATATTTTGATTTTTCGTGACAAGCCAAATAATGACGAACAATTATTCTCTCAAAATCAACAAGACTAATTGGCTCTCCCTTCACAATTTGAAATATTTTCCATGCGTTAATAAGAGTCATGTTTATCACATTTGTGAACATCATCCACCACCATTTTCACCACGAATGGAGATCCTATAACTGCTCATAGCTTGATAATTAGACGTAGAACTGACAAGGGAAAATTGAACTCAGCATCACTGTCTTCGCTTTCACTGTCACTTATATGCCAAAGTTCCTTTTTGCCAGCGACTTTTTGAAGCATTGACAACTCATCTTGAATATCATTTTCATCAAAACCTTCCTCATCCGTCTGTGAATCAAAATCGGGAGGAATAATCGAAAATCGGGAGGAATAATCGCAATGTCGGTCGACTTCATTTCTGGTCTTTGTTGAAGCAACTTCTTGTTGATATTTCTCCCAACCATAAAAAATTCTGATTGGAATTTCGGGAAACTACACAGTATTTATGAAAACTAGAAAATAAACGCACTGACTTCTATGGAATAATAGGTAGTATTGAAATATAAAAGTAACGCATCAGCCTATTGTACTCAAATGAGTACAGTGAGAAATTTCTACTTACCATATTTTTCAAAAAGAATTATATATTCAAACAACACTAAAAATAGCTCAATCACACTCATAACATGCTGAAAACAAAAGATCCGTACAGTCGTAATGCAAAAAATATTATTTTCGGTCGATTATTTACTGCCATGTAAGGAATGAACAACATAACCAACGTAACGGCTGAAAAAATCGCGTGAAAAAATTACAGGATCTGAATTCTTCTGTAATATATAGGTGCTGGCTATGGAAAAATATTGGAACAATCAAAATTTAATAGTACAGTTGATCCAACTGTTACTGGATTGAGTAAAAATAGTATATTATTTTATAAGGAGGAGAAGTGTCACTTTTCATGGCGAGCTTGAGCTTACCCGCCGAACGCAGTGAGGCGGGTAATTGAAAGCGAGCCATGAAAAGTCACTTCTACTCCGAATGAAATATGTTATTTTATTTTCAAACGTTTTGAAATTCATACAAATCTGAATATCCATTTTTGGATCGATTCACATTTACGCACACTTACGATCGTTAAGAATTATGGAACATTTTCCTAGTTACGGTTGCCACACAAAATTGATTCTGACAGATATACTTAAAGTAAAATAATATTGATAGTTATAATTCGCAACCTGGTGAGAAGTGGTTTAAAGTGAAAATGTCTTCAGAAATTGAGAATTTGGCCAAAGAAGCAGAGTCTACCCTTGGACCGTCGAAGTCTATTGAAAAATATTCTGCAGCATATGATCACTTCGTGAATTGGTGCAATTCGAAAAATGTGACAGTTTACCAAGAGAATGTGCTTCTAGCATATTTCAATTCAATGACTAGAGAAAAAAATGGAAATCCTCTACTTTGTGGGCCCGATATTCAATGATAAAGTCGCAACTAGCGATCAAACATGAAATAGATATTGGTAAATATCTGAAGTTGCGCATATTTTTGAAAAAGTCCAATGAAGGATATCTTCGAATAAAATCAAGAGTTATTTCTAAGGAAGAGTTCGAACGTTTTCTCTTCGAAGCACCGGATGATTCATATTTAGGATTAAAGGTAACTATCATATTTAAAGTAATTTTAATTTTGTATTTTTGATCACGTGGTTGTTTCAGATTGTTTTATTATTCGGAATAGCTGGTGCCTGCAGATGTGACAAAATGGTGAAAATGAAAAGTACAGATATCGAGGACAAGGGAATTATTATAATAGTCAATATTCCTGATAGTAAAACGAGAAAAGTTCGAACATTCACAGTTATCGGGGAGAATTATCTAAATATTTATCGGAGATACACTGCGTTAAGACCAAAAGATTTCGTTGAAAATAGATTTTTTTTGAAATATCAATCTGGAAAATGCTACAGAGCTGTGATGGGAATACATGGTATAGGAAGTGTTCCAAGAAAGGTTGCCACTTTTATGCAATTGAATCATCCAGGCGAATACACAGGTCATTCATTGAGGCGAACTTCTGCTACACTACTTATAGATGTAGGAGCCAACATTGAGTCTTTGAAACGACACGGAGGTTGGAAGTCATGTAGTATAGCAGAAGGCTATATCGAGGATTCTCTGCGAAATAAGAATGACATTGCTGGTAGGATATTGAGCGTCAACGAATTCCCTGGAACCAGCAACTCAGATTATTCTATTGAGGCATCAGCTTTTGAACAGAATCCGGGACAGAATCCTACCAGTTCATTATTACATGGTTTTAATTTTCAAAATGCAACATTGAACAATTGTACATTCAATGTAACTTTAACGAATAAAAATGACGTTTGAATTGGAGAATTTTTTGTTCGTGGTTACCAATTCATCTTTGCATCTTTTCCTGCCGCCGGCCGGAAAAGTGTTGCATAGCAACACTTCTCCGCCTTGGCGGAGAAATAGAACTTTTCGATGATCCTGTCAATCGAGAAATGACGTTATTATCGTACGTTTGAAAATAAAAATATTTTACTCACAATCGATCGGTAATCGATGGTTTTCTAACCTTCAAAACAGTCGGGAAGCGCTTCATTACATACTTCATACTTTCCCGGCTAGCAAATCTCACTTTTCCGGCTAGCAAATGTCACTTTACCGGCTAGCTTGTGTCACTTTACCTACTAGCATGAAAATAAATCAGAATTAACTCGATATTCATTTAATATAAAAAGAAAAAAAATATTTGGAATTATAAATATTAATAGTTACATTCGAATTACGATTACTATTGACCGTTGAAGCAAGACCTAGTTGCTTAAAGTTATGAGTTTCAGAATTCGATTATGATGCCGACGTTCTAGGATTTTTCAGCATGAGGCAACATATTAGCTATTTTTTTGATTGTCCATGCAAAGAATTCTCCACATAACCTTCAGCCACGGTATTAAATTTCCACCCCCCTAATCTCTTCAACTGTAGAATGTCTCCACCTGTACTTGCTAATAATGTCGCTGAAGTACGTCTGAAACAATGTCCTGTGAACCCATTATAATTTTCTAGTTTCAAAAAGGTTTTTGGGAAAACTTCCGATAGAATTATGCCCAAAAGGCTGTCGTGCAACTTTGCCAAACCTCATTTGTAAGAACAACATTTCACAGTCGATGTTGTTGCGCATATCACAGTATTGTTTCACTACTTTCCATCCATTCCGGTTTTGTAATCACAAATGTACGCCAGGAATAGGTTTTGGTTATACTAATCGTTATTGTAATTCGATTTTCTATAATTTCCAAATCATTTATTTTCATTTTTAGAACTTCATCACACCTTCAATCTCCGGAAATGCCAATAATCAAAGTAACCTGAAAGAAGTTCTGGTGGTGTGGATTCAAATTCGCAGTCAAACATTTTTCGTTAATATTGTCAAAAATTAAATTGTGAATTTTGACCCAAATGTCAGATCGAATCTATGGTTGAATCAACTAACTTTTTATGTTTTCTGATTAATACAAGTAATAATTATTATCAGAACTTGATTATTAATGTGATCGATTGTGAGTAAAATAGTATACAAACCTCGGGGAAAATCATTCCAGCCTCACGTCTGCAGCACACCTCGGTGCTGCGCACCTCGGTATGCTACCTTGCCGTTCGGCTGTAATAGATTACTTCCCCGCTCGGTATGTAATATACTATTGTTGGCTGTACTCTAATGAGTACAATGGGATATAATGGGTTAATTACGTGAGAGAATTTTGGCGATTTTTCGATCCCCTCTCCTCCTTGGTGAGATGTCGTGAGAATTTACTCGACTTCATCCGCCCCCCTCCCCAAATATCTCCCTCTGAGATTTTTTTAAATGCGTATTTGTTTTGTAAATAAGTTAATCTGTGCTCGATTCCATTAGATTTATATAAAAAAAAATTTTCTTATAATTTTCTGTTTAAAACTAGGTAAGACCAATATTCAAAATTTTTAATGACGTAGCATAGAATCACAATGAGATTCAACAATGAAATACTTAAATAGGAACTAATAAAATTTGTGAATTTGAAATATTTTCCACTTAATTTAACCTAGTTTTCTCACAGTTTTATACTGTTTCTTGCGGAAAAAAAATTACGTGATATTTGCCGAGACCACCCCCTTCCCCACTTGTGATTTCGCTCGACCCCCTCCCCCCTAAACACCTCACGTAATTTATGGATGCCCCCTTAGCACCAGCTTTTATAAATTTTATTATGATACTCTAAGTAAGTATATAAATTCAAACAAATGAGTATAATATCCGTGTATTATTATAGATTGTAGGTACAATCCTCAAATATGGTGAAAATTTCCAGAATATTTTCTGAATTTGAACAACTGAAACTGCAGCTTGAAGAATATGTATATTGGAATGGAAATACCGATTTATGTTTCTGTAATTTATTTATGATGTGAAGACACTTTGTTTGTATTCTCAAAGGAAGTGCATACAAGGACCTTGCCATTGTATTCAATTGGTTGGCATCGACAGAAAATTTAAATATCAAACACGTACTCTATGAATGCGGTGAAAATGTTTTTTTTTTTTATATAAAGTCAACGCGATTATAACGCGGATACCAATATGACCTTTACACAATTTAGCTCGCATCTTGGCTCCTTTGAATGTCGTTCAACTCTTCACTTTCTAATATGAATGTTTTATTTGTTTAGTTTTGTGTAATGGAGTCCAGGGGAGTGGTTGGAATATGGTGACGGATTCCTGAACTTAGGTATATGACCGAACTAATGTTTAAAGAAAAATCATAAGAGAAAAAAATTAAAATGAAAAAAAAACAAAAAACTTGAAAAAAAAAGCTCATGAAGAAATTGTGAATACTTGAATGCATTTTTTATCATCACAGAAGTTTGCATTTATCAAATTTGGAAGTATAGTCTGTCCAGCGAGAGTTGGCATGCACGTCATCCATAAAATATGGCGTCGATCGTGAACACTGTTGCCAGACGTACTAAATAATAATCTTAAATCGAACTTTTACTTACAAAATCTTCAAAGAACTAGGTTATCTCGGCGACGCGGCGACTGTCAAACGTGAAATACCGGCGCGTTGGTCGTGAGGGTTCGACAACATTGCAAATTTTGAAATAGAATGACAACTTAACAACTATTCAACTTATCTTCATTACTTGGAATGTTAATATTTCTTGAGAGATACATATGATTTGGTATGTTATGGACAGAATGTCTGTCGAAATGGATGATCCGGTCACTATCACCATATAACTACTTTTTCAGAAAGTTACTTACGACAAATATGAATTTTGATAATTTCGAATTTTATTCATTTGGGTAAGCAACACTGCGTCGTTATTTGCGCATGTCTGTGACGTGCACGCCAACTCTCGCTAGACAGACTACAGTCTCTGAATTGAAATTGTTGCGTTTTTCGATTTTAGAGCAGACAATATTAAGATCTTTTATGTTTTATTTTTAATTCTGAGTTTTTAAACACTAAGTTAGTGTGCTCTGGGATGACATAAGCCACTGTCGTAAAGTAGACATTGTCAGAAAGTGTTTATTCTTTGGACGGGATTATGCATTTTCAATATTAATAGTGAATTGTTGGTTCTTAATATATTTGTCAGAGGGCGCTATGGACTGTTATGCATAAAGTAGTTCGGTCACGATTTATATTGAATATAAATAAGAAATATGTCGATTCGCACTGAGTTTAGTATGCTGCCTCCCTGAAGAGATCCAATTAGATCGAAACATGCAGATCTTGAGTCGGGGTGACTTGACGTTTTCTACAATTCTCTGTTGCGTTGTGAGAGCAGATTTCGGGCAGTAGGATAAATATGACCTGTTCTTTTGGAAGATTGTTTGATACTTTCAAATTATTGAAAAATTTTCCTTGTTCAGTTTATGTGATATATTAAATTGACTATGGTTCACAAGTATATTTCACATGAATTGATTGAAGTTACTTGAGATGAGATGGAATTTTGGCTGACGAACAAAGTTTCTTCAGCAATTTTTCAATTTCACTCGCATGTAAACTTTTTTTCGCCAAATCTGACAGTCATGTTCGATTAACTCTTCTTCATCTTCGCACGTTCGATTAATACGAACGACTTATGCTGCCTACGCCGCTCTTTCTTGTACACGTCGAAAGTTCGCATAATACGTTGGGTGCATACACGATCTGTGTTTGATAGCTGAACTTTGGCAAGTTTCCTTGGAGCCTGTAGAAATTACCTATTCCAACTTTTAAGGGTTCGCAGAACGATTCTATCCGCTACAGATTTCGAAGTTTATTGCTTCGGGAGAGGAAATTCTGGTGCAAATTTCAATTGATGTAAGGTTCGAGCTATTTGAAAGTTATACAATTATGAATTTTTCATCTGTTCTGAATGCTTACGACGCTATGGATGGTGTGTAATATTAGAGCAAATTAAAATGAATTTTTATTCTTGTTTCGGCTTCAGGAAATTCAGCACTTTCTTCTAGCGCAAATAATTTCACTATTAAATATGATAAATTCAAATAGTTATTGGTATATGTGTAGTAATTTGTGAAATTATATCGGGAATATCGAAAACTTGTAATTGAAGGCTCAGAACTAGAGAAATAAATATAATATAGAGAAAACATTTATCCATAAGTCGAATCTATGAATTCCCTCAATTATCAAGGTAATAAGGAGGAAAAATAACGATCCCATTCACGAATAATATTATTTTAAAGAAATAGTATAAATTTAATAATCATGAAGGAAATTAAGATCGGATGGTTAATTCATGGCCGTTCCATAAATTCAAGATGGCCGCGACCACTTTCTTCCATTTCCGGAATGATCATCCCAAATCTAAGGAATCTTGATTAATACGTAAAGTTTGAATTGCGGAAGCTTGTCGAAATGGATATTGCATTTGGCTGTGATGGGCCATCAAAACCGACAAAGAGCTATAAGGATCCTGAAAGCAGTTGATGGTCCGGACCTGATTTTCACAGGATGTGAAACAGCTTGTAGCATTTCAAAGTAAATTTGATATTATTGTCTATTGCCACAACAAATGATAAATATTGTTTTACAGAAAATGTTTGGCAAGGATCCTACAGATTAATAAATTAAAAATTAAAAGCACGAAGACGAGAGGTGTCGTAGGACGCTCGGTTCCGGCGGAAGTTCCTTTTGATATCTTTACATATTATAAAATAAACTCGTTTCCGCTGTCTATACGCTTAGATCTTTAAGACTACGTACTCAAAAGATCTAAATGCATATTAAGCTTATATCTTTATCTGTCTTTACAACTTGACTGTATGCATCTGCTCTTTGCTGATGATTTGAAAATATTCGCTGTTATTAATGATCGTCATGATTGTGCTAGATAACAAGTATCTTTGGATACGGTCAATTTATGGTGTTCCAACAACGGACTAAAACTGAATGTCAGTAAATGTAAAGTTCTGTCGTTTTCTCGTAGATTGATTCCGATTCACCACGGCTATACATTGGATGGTCAGATTCTAGATAGATGCGTTGAGTTCAAGGATCTAGGGGTTGTTTTTGACTATAAGCTGTCCTTTTCAGAGCACATAAGTCGTATCACGGCATCTGCAACTAGAACGCTGGGTTATTTTGTCAGAAACTGGAACAACTTTGTTAACCTCGGCACGAAGAAAACGTTATACTATTCTTTTATTCGTAGTAAGCTAGAATATGCCTCTGTAATCTTGTCTCCTCTGTACAATAATTCTGTGGTAGACTTGGAGGCTGTTCAGAGAAAGTGTTTGAAATATATGTATTTCAGATGTTATCGGCAATACCCTCCGAGAGGCTTCGATCACTCTGTCCTAACCGTAAGTCTTGGAATTGATGTGTTACAGTTGGGACGTGAGTGTTTTGCTCTAACGTTGCTGTACAAAATTCTGCACAATAAAATCGACTCACCATTTCTTCTTAGTAAGATAAAAATCCGCGTACCAAGGCCTGGTCTGAGACGGAGTAATACTTTTTATGTTGATCACAGCAGATTAAATGTTATGTCACGTTCTCCTATCAATTTTATGTGTAATGTTTATGATAGGTGTTGTAATCGATGTGATATATATTTTGATGCGCTATCAGTGATTTTGACATGCCATTTAGAAAAGCGAACGGAGGTATCATGATGTTTTTTTTTAAAATTTATTGTGTACATGGGATTATGAATTGTATATAATTTGCTTTTAGTTTTGATAGAATTCTAGTAATTTTCTTATATGTTAGCATAATTATATTATGCATATATTTGTATTTATATTTATATTATCATTATTATTTTTCTCTGTAATTAGGTGCAAACCTGTTGGGAATAAATTAATTTATTATTATTATTTATTATTATATTCATATAGATTCTCCTACTGAACTTAACAATACCAGCACAGTACTAGTGCATCAGTCTGACCTTATCATCGCCATCGCCAAGTTCTACTGAATCACTTTCAGATTTCATCCAATGTTAATTAAATCACAGCAATACGCATACACGAATATGGCTCATGCGCACGCCTAGCAAGGCTGACGCATACGTTGTGTCTGTCATTATTGAAGTGTTGTCAGGAACTTCCTTCAAACATTTTCCTTGTTCAAAATTGTGTTGTCAAGTTTATTTCCATCGATAAATCTTAATAATAAATGTTTAGGATGATTTTTACCAAAAATAAATCTTATGTTCCCTCTAAAAACTTCCTAAATAACTTCTGGACCACTTAATGACACCATTCCCAAATTGCAGAAGGGAGAAATTCGTTACATGTTTGTACTGAAAACTAGGGCTCATTGCAAACCTTACTTCAAGAAAAATGGAATTTGGACGCTTCCTTCTTTATATTTACTTGAATCTGTGTGCTTGATTCATAAGTATTTTCATGCCGTACCCTTGGTGTCACAGCACGGGCATTCCACCAGATCTTCGTGAACATCATGTTCACCTCCCTTCCTCTGAATTGACAAAAAGGTCCATCATTTACAATGCTAAGAAAATATAGAATCATCTTCCAGAGGAAGTAAAATCTATAACTCCCTTGACCAATTTTCGGAAACGAATAACTAAATCTCGTTTTCTTGATAGAAATGATTACTTTATAGAGGACTATTATAGATCATTTTAGGATGACGTCACAACTGTCAAAACAAATCCTCTATGTTCACTTGGCGGGCAGACAAACATTTCGGCCTATGCTTACAGTGTAAAAGTCGTTACGGAGTTTGCAATATATTATTAAAATGCCAATGTTTTGTTGTGTTGTTAAGTGTTCAATGAGATCGGAAAGAGACCAAGTTCGATTCTTCAGGATTCCCACCGCGCTGAAAAACCGTGGAGACTATTTAAATGCCTTGTCAAAACAACGACGTGACTTATGGGTTAGGGCTTTAAAAAGGGGTCCTCTAAGCGAAAGTATGCTGAGAAATGCTAGAATTTGTTCAAGACATTTCCTATTGGGTGAGTATTTTGATTATAATTGAGTTTGGTTCCTTGATTTTTCAAAATAATATCCTAAAAAAAGGTACAAAAAGAACAACAAAACAATGATGCTAAAAGCTGAATGAAAGTAATGCTCTTATATATTTAGGACAACCAGCCCTACTAGAGAATAAGAATAACCCAGATTGGGTACCCACTTCAGTTGGTGAAAAAAAGATGTACAGTCCCTGAATCGACACAAAAGAAGTACAGTGAGGTCAGATGAACGATTCAAAAAGATTAGTAAGTGGTTATTTATGTTCATGATCAAATAACACATATTCTTGTTTCAGGATTTATCACAATAAGCGTGCCAAAGATTGAAATAGTTAATCAATTGTTTAGAGTAAGGTGACTTCTAATTTATGATCACTTTGTATTTTCTTGGAAATAATAAAGCTATTTAAAAACAGATATTGCTTATTTTCAACCCTATGTAATGTTGTTGACAAATTAAAAACAGTTAATGTAAAATTATTTATTCATTTTTGACAACAAACTAAATGATTTAAACAAGTCAATGACTTTCGTAGAAGGTACAGGCCACTGTGCAAGCCTTTGTGTGCAGGAAACAGATTCATTTTCGTTTTCAGCTGGACAAGGTTGTAAACAAAACAACAATGCTGTCACATTGCTACAAACTTCCCCCAAACCTGCCATACATGTGCAATGTTCACTGGAAACAACCCCATCTGATAACGGGATTAGCCAAACCTTGCTTTTTGAGAAAGTCTAATCTGTAACAATGAGAAAGTTATTGATGAAAAATATAATAGTGAAATTTGACATTTAGAAATAATAAAATTGTTTGCTATGCCTACCTTTCCAACAACAATGTAGGCAATATCATTCATTTGTCGAGCCAAAACATCTTGGACATACCCAGACTCATAATATTTGTAGGCCACTAAAGATTTGTAGGTTTTAAGCTGCTGTCCAGTGTAGAAGCTATGACTAAGGATTATATAATTTACCAAATCCATCAAAGATACTGAAGGGATTACTTCCAGATCCTTGGACAACTGACCTCTCCAAATGAATATGGGTCTATATCGTCTATTATCTCCAATTTCTTGTCCTAGCGGGCTTTCACATCATCGGTAAGAGTTAAATAATATTCACTACGAGACATAACTCAAGAATTTGTTGAATTTTCATTCTAAAAATACTATAAAACTCAAAAAAAAAACAAATACATCTATCAATAACGAGTATCAAATGACAGTAATGACACAATAAAGTTTGTCTGCCCGCCAAGTGAACATAGAGGACCTGTCAAAGTCACGTGACCTAAAATGATCTATTCTGAGCATTGATTGATCGATATGACCAAATTGAATAACACAGGCATCAGTTTCGATCGAGGAGGATTTGACACTCTCGGTTCTATTGTAAAGTTTGTATATATTTTTACCCCGAGGCGTAGCTAAAGGGGTTATAGTCTCACGACAAAAATTTGGGATCTGGTCCGATTTTGAAAATTCTAACGGATATCGATAAAATACATATGATTTCATTAGGGAATTTTATTTCCCAATTTTTCCCAACGAAGAATAAAAAATTATAACGTTTTTACCCCTAGACGAAGCTAAAGTTTCAAGAAAAAAAGTTGGGATCTGGTCCGATTTTAAAAATTCCAACGGATATCGATAGAATACATATGATTTCATAAGAGAATTTTTATTCCTAATTTTTCCCAACGAAGAATAAAAAATTATAGCGTTTTTTAGATAGGCATTACGACATGCGCATGCGCCAAGGTCGATATTTATGAAGTCCTACAAAACATGCGTCGAAGTGCTCTGTGTGCCACGGTAACCAAGCGACGTTGATAGCTTCAGCTTGATTCTGCATCTGTGTCTGTTTCCCATCTTATCAATTTGATTCATAATTTGCAGCTAAATGAACCGGGATAGGATATTTTTGCTAAATTTCCACGGATTTTATTCGTAATATCGAATTATTAATACATTTATTGCAATTTTCCTTCATTTCTGTCGTAAAATCGACTTTCATTGTTATTTAATTTATATAATACATTCAAAAAATATTGACGACATGCTCAAGCGCCGAGGGGTTTTATCATTCCTAGTTAGGGTTGCCATCCGTCCGGGTTTCCCCGGATTTGTCCTAGTTTAGGGGGCGTCCGGGGGTCGTCCGGACGGGGCTTTCAAAATATGTCCGGGTAAAACCCGGACAAATATTGTGTCCGGGTGTGTGAAGCTTGAGTCTCAGTGACGGAGATGAGCTATTAAATACAAACCGGTTGTGGCCGAATTTTTTCGAATCATCTATATTCTAAACTGCTCAAAATTGAATAGTAATATTTTTGTATACCAGCTCACATTGCGAATGTAGAGTGAGTTTTTTCGCTAGGGTCGCAATAATGGAGGAAGAAGAGAAACTTGCTAAATACACATACCGTTCCTTCTCTGATCAAAATAAAGTATAATTTTAAAGACTTGAGTTGCTCCGACTTTTACAAATTCATGATGAAAAATAAAGACATTTTGGGAAAAATTGGCAAGTCTGAAGAATTCCAAGTTGAGTTGAATTAGTAAAAAGAACTTGATCTCGTTAAAATTAAAACTTGTTACTTACTTTTTTTTATAGTTTTATAGTTAATAAATAATTTATACTTTTGGGTACCTTACCTATCTAACCAAACTAGATGACCTATCCTATAATTTGCTATTACAATGTAGAATCTAGTCTATTTGATTTTTGATCTATCAAAAATTATCGTTATAAGTTGTTTTTTATTTGATGATACCAAAAAAAAAGAAAACTGTAAACTGTGTATATTAGAATTTTATTTATTTTTTGTTGTTTTGCTTGTATGGCAAACAAGCGGTTTAAAGTTTGAATAAATGAAAAAATTAAAATATAAACGATGTTTTATTTTATTCAAAAAAAAAATTTTTACGGGGTGTCCGGGGAAAAACAAAATTTCACAGAAATGTCCGGGGTTTTTAAAACTGCTACGCAGTAGGGTGTCCTTAATTTTTTATGGAAATGTGATTTTTATTTATTGGTATTAGATTGTTCAGTCTGTATATTTTTTGATTGATGTGTGTTTATTTTTATGTTTTACTTTATTTAGTTACTATATTTTTCGCTTTGTCAACAAAATGTATAATTTCAAGACAATAAAGCATATTTGATTTGATTTGACTTAATGACTTCTACATAATTCTAATTTCTATATGCTATTCTTCCCCGACACTGTTTTTGACCTATAACTGGACTGAAGAAATTTGAAAGTAAGTATACTGAATATATAAGAACGTAACCGCTTTATTTACTTTCAATTACATCCCATAATTAGCGTGGTTGAATGATATTATGTAGGATTCTAGCAAATAGTCATTTCTTCATTTGAAAGGCAAAAATATTCAGTCGTGAAGATAACGTCGGTTGTTTCAATTTGTTCAATTAGTACGATAATATGAAAATTCCCGGTTTAATTTTTCGCGTGGAATATAATCGTGTTTACCCAACGAAGTAGCACAAAAACGGCATGTTCTATAGATAAAAATAACCATTTGAATCAAGTGAGTGAGAAACATTAATCCATTTGAAAAAAATTGATATGTGGTTTATTCTGATGCATTCATGAATATTGAAGGATTTAAAAAGAAGAAAATAACTTATTTTCCAAGTTATCCAAGTTATATATATATTATATATATATATATATATATATATATATATATATATATATATATATATATATATATATATATATATATATATATATATATATATATATATATATATATATATATATATATATATATTCGAATTGTTGTTGCCTGTGATCTATTTTTAATCTCTTGATAATTATTAGCAATAACAGGCTGGTTGAATCTTAAAAAACTCGATTTTATTAAAAAGTTGACGTTTCTCTACGACATTCGTAGTTTCAAAATTTTTGAAAAAATTGAAATCTCCTTGACATTTATTGATTTGAAAAAATTTGAATAGACAAAGACTGCTTTGTCTCGCTAAAATTTTTTTCCGAATGTGGTTGTTCTGTGTTATTTATTACGTGCTATTCAGTCTAATATCAACATTCAAAATTGTTATCATTAGATGGCAAGGGAAACCACAGAAACCTTTACCTACGTAATGTTCGAAAATAAAAATAATAGGGTACTATTTATCTAACAACAAAGAAATTAGTCGCAGGAAAATATTAAAAAAGTAGAGCAGAATTATCGGTATAGAGCGTTTATATGGAAGCAGCCGTTGACACGTGTTTCGGACTCTTTGGTCCTCATCAGAACGGCGTAGCAAAGCATTGGATTGAAAATTTGGAGATGAAAATAGTACAACAAATAAAAACCTCTGCTACGGAAGACAATCACACCTTTGTGGACTATTGTTTGAACTCTCCGGTTTGGGAGATTTGGTCAAACTCTGCCACGGAGGCGATTAATGCCATCCGCGAGATCTCAGAACGAGTAAATAAACAATAATAAAGAAATTAGTCGCGGGAAAATATTGAATGAGTAGAGCAAAATTATCGGTATAGCCCGTTTATATAGAAGTGGCAGAGTTTGACCAAATCTTCCAAACCGGAGAGTTCAAACAATAGTCCACAAAGGTGTGATTGTCTTCCGTAGCAGAGGTTTTTATTTGTTGTACTATTTTCATCTCCAAATTTTCAATCCAATGCTTTGCTACGCCGTTCTGATGAGGACCAAAGAGTCCTAAACACGTGTCAACGGCTGCTTCCATATAAACGTTCTATACCGATAATTCTGCTCTACTTTTTTAATATTTTCCTGCGACTAATTTCTTTGTTGTTAGATAAATAGTACCCTATTATTTTTATTTTCGAACATTACGTAGGTAAAGGTTTCTGTGGTTTCCCTTGCCATCTAATGATAACAATTTTGAATGTTGATATTAGACTGAATAGCACGTAATAAATAACAAAGAACAACCACATTCGGAAAAAAATTTTAGCGAGACAAAGCAGTCTTTGTCTATTCAAATTTTTTCAAATCAATAAATGTCAAGGAGATTTCAATTTTTTCAAAAGTTCTGATAAACTACGAATGTCGTAGTGAAACGTCCACTTTTCAATAAAATCGAGTTTTTTAAGATTCAACCAGCCTGTTATTGCTGATAATTATCAAGAGATTATATATATATATATATATATATATATATATATATATATATATATATTTATTATTAATATTCAAAAAAATAAGAAATACTACAATACATGAGTAATACAATAATTACCTAAGTTAAAAAACATGAATATATGTTACATGTCCATAAACTGAATAAATGACTCGAAGAAAAATACCTCCAAGAAGATTAAAAGACATCCCAAGTGATCGAGATGCCAGGTAACCACCTTGTTTGAGGATTGATACCATAGTCCTTTCACATCAAAAAATCGTCAAATAGCTCATCATGTCGGAGGGGTCAACAAGTTCTCAGTTGATCGTTCTAAATAAGGGTTAGTTTATAAGTATATGATAAAACTATCCATATTCAAAATTTTTCTCACAAACTGTCTGGAGAGACTAAGTATCCAGGACTTTAATGATTTTTTATAACGATTATTGCTGCTACTGAATTTTATATGAACTGGAAGGACGTTATACTTGGTGCCAAAAAGGTATGTGATTTCTAGAAAGATCGTCTTGTTGGCCTTCGGTGTAAAGATCAATTGACCCCTCAGCCTCGTTTGATGACCATGATTATTAAAACTCACACCCTGAAGATTTCTTCCCTGATGTATTGCAAGGACCACAAAGAAAAGCTGTCTGAGATCCATTATTTCATTATTATATATATATATATATATATATATATATATATATATATATATATATATATATATATATATATATATATATATATATATATATTGCATTCACCCAAATAAATTTCTTGAATTTAGCTATCTTTCATAATAATAATACTTTGAGTTATCCGTATCAAATTTAGCAAAATAAATTTCTACTATAAAAATAATTGTTTCAAATAATAGTTTTCATTCAAGTTTGATAGATAAAATGATTAACAAGAAACGTAGTCAACTAGCGTACAACAGTATATGTAGTAAGTAGAAAAATCGGAAAAATTCACATCTTTAACATATTTCGGTCCTCTAACAGAAAAAGTTACTAATGTCATACCTAAATGTAATATTAAAATTGCTTTCAAACCTAAGACAAAACTCTCAGGATTTTTATTCAATGCCAAAGATATCATTTCAGAATTTGAAAGTTCAGGAGTTTATAGGTTGATTTGTCCTGTATGTAAAGGAGTGTATATAGGTCAGACTGGTCGATCGTTCAAGGCAAGATTTAAAGAACACCAACAATCTTCTTTGAAAAATAAAACGGATTCAACGTTTTCAAATCATTGCCGTGAAAACCACCACCTGTTTTCACACATAGATAACTTTCAAATTATGCACAAATTACCGAAAGAAACCAAACTTACTTACTAAGAATCATTAGAAATTTTTAAACTCAATCATAATGCAAAATATATCCTGGTTGAGCGACCAGATTGACTTGATATATTCTCCTATGTTTAGTGTATTCAAACAATAATTATTTTTCTAAGAACATTTTATTGTACCAATTTGGGAAATCCACTTCTATTAGCCCTTCTTGAAATGTGCCCCTCTTGTCTATTTAGGTACCTGCAATACTTCCATCCCACCCGTAAGCGCAAATCTATAATTATATATTTAGTTCTTTTACTCAATCTGCCCGATGATGGTCTAGTGACCGAAATTGCAATCACAGTGTTATATTTTTCAAAGTAT
>JARQZK010001445.1:2130000-2455000 GCA_030704885.1 Cynegetis impunctata
TCACAATCGATGGAAATTGACAGACTGTTTCGCCCTTATCGGGGCTCATCAGTATCATCCATCCACCGTGAGTGATAACCAAACCAACATTTCAAACGGTCATACATATTTCCTCTAGTAACTCCATGACATATAAATATGACACAGCGCCACCAGTCGGAAACAATTGAACCACATCTTTCAGAATAGAAGAAAACATTTCGGCAAAGATACACTTACGTCCTGACACCCGAAGGTGAACTCTTATAACCAGCTATATATATATATATATATATATATATATATATATATGTATATATATATATATATATATATATATATATATATAAATATATATATATATATATATATATATATATATATATATATATATATATATATATATATATATATATATATATATATATATATATATATATATATATATATATATATATATACAGAGTGTTCGGCACATGCAGCATCATAATTTTTTAAGGGTTTTGTTGAGGTCATTTGCTATATTTTCTTTTGGGACCCTGGGTCCTAAGACTCACGGTTGAGGAGATATAATTTTTAAAATTTTTTTTCTCAAATTTCCCAAAATTCCGCATGTCAACCCTCATAAGATTTTCATAAATACCTGTAAAATCTCAATTTTTTCAACTGAATATTCAGTGATGTGTGCTTGTTCAAATAGCTAATAGTTTTCATTACAACTGTTGGTGTCAAAGGCGCATACGAGGATTTTCACTCCACAAAATTAGTGATTTTGTGAAAATGAATCAACTTTAAAATTGAATGTTGAAAAAAGTAACAACAATTCACTCTCCCTTAAAAAATTTCTTTACTTAAAAAACTTTTCAACGGTATGCTACACATCGATAATAAAAAATCATTTCTGCTTCAAATTGAGGATATTCCTAATCAGGTACCAACAAAACATCAGAAATCGTGGTCTAAGGGTAGAACAGTGATTAAAAAATCACCGCTGTTCCTCACTATTGACTTTCACTACAGTGCAATGGTGCATAGTCGGTTGTTCTTGTTCTCGGAGAAAATACGATTAAAATAAGATATTTTCAACCCCACCAGTACTACACTGGTTGAATGTTGAATTGAATTCCGCTCAAACCTCATTCATTATCCGTTGGGACGCAAGACGCTGGGGCGGTTTTTGTGTTGCTAGTGCTACAGTAAGCAAAGGGTTCGAATTCGAAACTATTATACAGAAACTTGAGAAACAATGTGGTCTCACTCAGACTTTGGCGGCGTTTGTTAGTCACGTTTCTGCGTGGATGAGGAAGAATTCTCATTAGTTTACGTCAGTCGACGGTTGGTCGGGCGCTTGGGGGCCATGAGGTGAAAAAATGGAGAAATTTCTAGCATATGGTTTCGACCCCGTTATTAACAAACAACTACAATATCTGCCCTACCGTTTGCGCGTTTCTGAAAACAACCCGAAGCATTACATGTTTCTACTATAGCTGAAAACAATTATGGAAAATATACGCAATGGTACAATGAATAAAAAACTGTGTAACGCTTTTTTGCTTGAGTAAAATTGGATATACCTAACTGATTCCTTTGAGTGTAGGAAAAAAGCGTGAGTAGCTGAGCTCCATCACTAAGGTCATATTTTCTCCACTTTTTTTGTTCTTTTTTATATACAAATTCTTAACTTATTAAAACAATGGTTATTATTATTTTATTATTTTGGACCGGGGTCGTTGTGGCTCGGTTAGCCTTCCGGGAACTGCGACCATGTAGATCTTTTGTTCTCTACCCTACCCATTCATTGAAACCCAAGGAGGTCGTCAATGGTGTTGATAAACCCGACAACATCCTTGGGGGCCTTGGCCATTACCTCATGGGTATCCAGAACAGGTTTCCCCATATGAGTGGTTCTTAGTCCCGCCAACTCTGGACACTTGCATACCATGTGTTCAGCTGTTTCTGCTTCTGATCCACAGAGCCTACAAATATCATTTGCCGACTTTCCCATACGGTACAAATGGTACTTGTACCGACAGTGCCCTGTCAGCAGTCCAACCATCACCCGAAGCTCAGCTCGTGACAGCCTCAGGAGCTTTCTGGCGTAGGTCTGTGAAATCTTTACGAACTTCTTTGACTGCGTGAGTCCAGGAGTGTTTCTCCAGAGGGTTACTCTATTATCCAACTCCCATTGTTGAACCGCTGCCTTATATTGGTCTTTTCCAAGACCACAGAAAGGCTCAGGTCCAGCAGGTGTTAACCTTGATGCACTTTTTGCAAGTTCATCAGCTTTTTCATTTCCTTCAACACCACAGTGCCCTGGCACCCACAGTAGAGTCACTTTATTGCCTCTGGCCAGTTGCTTTATGGTATTACGGCACTCCCATGTCAGTAGAGATCCCTGGCTTTGTGATTCCAGGGACCTCAGCGTGGCCTAGCTGTCCGTGGTGATGTAGATATGCGCCCCTTTGAGGTTCTTTTTGAGGCACTCCTGAGCGCATACGTAAACAGCCATTATTTCGGTCTGTAGAATAGAGGGTTCACTTCCCAGGGATTTAGAGATCCTCAGTTTAGGTCCATATACCCCAATGCCAGTGCCTCTCTCTGTTTTTGATCCATCGGTAAACCATATGGAAGACTTTTTGTCCAAACGATTAACGAAACTTATTGCACTAGGACGGTCAGCTATGACCGTTTCAAAGGGCGTTTCGAAATCGAAGATAGTTGGCATAACATCCGATGGTTTTGCCAGGAGTTTTGAATCCAGTTGACTCAGTATCCTCATATGTCCAACCCAGTTTCCAGGTAGGAGCTTCCCGTTGAGGGATATTCTCATTGCTTCCAGCAGGCTGCATTTCCTCACATGTATATGTAAGGGAGGCAGATCGAGTATAACCTCAAGCGCTGCTGTGGGAGCTGTACGCATAGCTCCCGTAACACCGATGCAGGCCAGCCTTTGCAGTTTTTGCAGCCGGTTGCGTGTGGTGACCTCTTCGGTTTTTGTCCACGTTGTTAAAGACGCATAGGTGACAATCGTTGACAATGGTTAATAATGACAATTTACACATTTATTAAAAGAAATAACGCATGACGCACGTTTCGGTGGAACTTCATCTTCTTCAGATGCTAATGGAAAACTAACTATGTTTCTCTGTTATATCGAAAATAAGAAGCAAAGAGATGACAAATTGAGTAGAAGGGGTAAATAATATGATGGTTACAAATAATTATTAGATTAGAAAAAACCAATTCTGAACTGCTAGTCAGGTAGTTCGGTAATTTTGAAAAGATTGAGAAGGGGACTTGAAGTATGATCGATTTGGCTATTCAATAGGAGACCGGAATGCTTGTATTTATTTATCTGTAATAATTCTAAAAATATAAGTTAAATTCCCTTACTTTCAACATTCAACATTTTAAAATCAAAATTGAATGTGTGATGTTCTTGGATTAAATGGTTTGCATAATGTGAATCCGAATTTTGATTAACAAAGCTATACGTTTGTGTTCTGAAATTCTAGTTTGAAAACTTGTGAAAGTTCTACCAATGTAAAATTTATCACAATCACCACAATAAATTTTATAAACTCCTGATTTATTATCTTTATGAACTGTGGATTTATTATTTTTTATATGATTTCCTAAATTATTACCGGTACGATTAGCAATGTTAATGTTGTGCTTAGATAAGAGAGATTTGAGTTTTCTACTTGAATTTCCGATGAAAGTGATGCTGTTATATTTGATATTATTTTTAGTAAGGTGGTACACCTGGCTGATCGCATTCTTGAACAACTTTTTATCTATCATATGGTCTATTATTATGGGATCATAATTATTATTTACGGCAATTTGTTTGATTATATTTTTCTCCATGTTAAAATTGGCGTTTGAAAGTTGAATATTTACAAAACGTTGTACCCTACTATTGAAAGCTGCCATTTTGTGTTGGAATGGATGTAGAGAAGTACTATGTATGACGCTATCAGTGTGTGATGGTTTGCGAAAAATTAAAAAATTATGTTTGTTATCTACTTTTGTTATTTTTAAATCCAAATAGTTAATTGGGCTATCTTTTTCTAATTCTGAAGTGAATTTTATATTAGGATGTAAAGTGTTAATGAATGTTTAAAAGCAGTCAAGTTGTCTAAGAGTACCAGTGAAACAACAAATAATATCATCCACATATCTAAACCAATAAACGAATTGTCGACTAACAGGATGATTATGAATGAACTGTTCTAAATTATCCATGTATACTTCAGCCAACAAAGGGCTCAGGGGGTTTCCCATAATTAAGCCTTCAGTACTACTGGGTACAGTCTGGGTTCCTAATATACTAACCTACCTTCTATTATCATATATAATAACCCAAAATATATCTCGAATAATGGTGTCTCTCACTAACTAGTCCAGGACATCGAGACAAACCAACTGTTATTCTAGGAAGTCCTGAATTTTTTGCGAAGCATCTCATCTCACGAGAATTTCCCAGGAAGGAAAGTCCTCGGGCTGTACAACACCGCCAATCTCCATCGTGAGTTTATACAGACGCGCGAACTTGAAAAGATCGTCCCCGATTTCTCGATATTGTATTTACGGTAATATTCGACCCATCTGCATTTGACCTATTGAACCGCGATAGTCGTGCCAGTTGGAAAGAAGCTTTCACGATGAGCATAGCACAATTTCATTAGAAGAATTCAATTTCTAATCGTCGAAACCGAGAGATTGTTACAGAAATCGAGATGAGTTGAAGAAGAAGAAGGTTTTTGGAACGAAGTTCCTTATTCCACTTCACACTCCAACACTTGACGAATGAAAGTTAGTCCCAAAATTGTGTCCGACACGACTGACACGATAGCGTTGCCAGGCGTGCGCGTCAGCAATATTCGTATATGCGTATTGTTGTTATTTTATTATTGAAGAAGTAATTATGAAAGTGATTCAGCGGAAGTTTGGTACCTGTGTAAATTTTAGTAAGATAGGTACTCTATATAAATATAATTACAAATATTTGGGTACATCAGTGTATTATTTATTACCCCGAGGCGAAGCTAAAGGGGTTATAGTCTCACGACAAAAAGTTGGTAACTGGCCCGATTTATTCCAACGGATATCGATAAAACACATATGATTTCATTAGGGAATTTTAATTACCACTTTTTCCCAACGAAGAATAAAAAAATATAGCGTTTTTACCCCGAGGTGAAGCTAATTTCTCACTACAAAAAGTTGGGATCTGGTCCGATTTTAAAAATTCCAACGGATATCGATAAAATACATATGATTTCATCAGAGAAGTTTTGTTCCCAATTTTTCCCAACGAAGAATAAAAAATTATATCGTTTTTTAGATAGGCATTACGACATGCGCATGCGCCAAGGTCGATATGTACGAAGTCCTACAAAACATGCGTCGAAGTGCTCTGTGTGCCACGGTAACCAAGCAACGTTGAAGCTTCAGCTTGATTCTGCGTCTGTGTCTGCTTCCCATCCATAGAGATATCTTATCAATTTGATTCATAATTTGCAGCAAAATGAGCCGGGATAGGATATTCAAATTCGACAGTCAAACGATGAATTTTCCTTCATTTCATTCGTAATATCGACTTTCATTGTAATTTTCAATTTATATAATAGGTGCACTCTTTTGCACTCATATTGACGACATGCACATGCGCCGAGGGGTTTTATCATTCCTTGTGCTACGCAGTAGGGTGTCCTTCATTTTTTATATATGTTTTTGAACTAGAGAATTGATTACAATTTCTACAAATTATCAACTTTCTATATATATTCATATATAATGATAATAAGTGATCAGAATGAGAATTTGAAGGAAACAATCATTTTAACATTTTTAATAGTATATTATTCCATAAGGAGGAGAAGTGTCACTTTCATGGCGAGCTTGAGCTTACCCGCCGAACGCAGTGACGCGGGTAATTGAAAGAGAGCCATGAAAAGTCACTTCTACTCCGAATGAAATATGTTATTTTATTTTCAAACGTTTTGAAATTCATAAAAATCTGAATATCCATTTTTGGATTGATTCACATTTACGCACATAATTCTATCCACTTACGATCTTTATGAATTATGGAACATTTGCCTAGTTACGGTTGCCACGCAAAATTGATTCTGACAGATATAAAGTAAAATAATTGATAGTTATAATTCGCAACCTGCTGAGAAGTGGTTGAAAGTGAAAATGACGTTTGAATTGGAGAATTTTTTGTTCATGGCTACCAATTCATCTTTTGCATAGTAACACTTTTCCTGCCGCCGGCCGGCCGGAAAAGTGTTGCAACACTTCTCCTCCTTGGCGGAGAAATAGAACTTTTCGATGATCCTGTCAATCGAGAAATGACGTTATTATTGTATTTGAAAATAAAATGTGTTTATACATCAAATTTTCAGAGAAAAACTCAGAGGTATTGTTACAATTTCTTTTGGATGAATTTTATTTGGGAATTAACATTGATCCACCAAAATCTACAACAAAATATAATACCACTATCGATATACTTACATAAAAAAAAATGTGTCGTAGTCTAGTTATCACAAACTTATCATTACTAAGATTAAATGTACTGAATAAGTTCGAAGTTAGTTCATATTGTTGTGATAATCAACAATAAAATGTTTATTTTCATAACTTATAAAACAAAAATTTTTTATATACATTTTATTACCACTCCTGCATTATTTATATATATTTTGATTTAAGAACTATCAAATGTTGCTAATTCGTTTAATTGTGCATACTCAGACCCGTAGCCAGTCATAGGGCCCCACAGGCCCGGCCACGTCCCCCCCCGAAACTCAGTAAATCCTAAAATTTTCCTAAAGATTTGAAGCATGTTTTAAAAATATGTCTATCGATAAGCATCCATATTTTTTATGATTTCACGGCTGTGAGACATATATAATATCTCTATTAGCACATTTGAACATTCTCAAGATTATTGCAGCAAAGAAATCGCGAAAGTTAAAATTTTATATTTTGTCAACTGAATTGTTTGACAATTGATATGTATAGCGCCCTGTAAACGATCAAACTTGTTTGTCAAATTATTAGATAGTCTATGGCTTTGTTTGATGCGTTTGTCAAACAATTCACGTGTTTGAAGTGTTTGATGAAAAATTGGATTGACGGCATTTTTGACAACTAAATTCAAAACCGTACTGCTCATTTTTCATGGAACGCGTCACGTCATGTGAACGAGAAAACCGTAACTAAGGAAGAATTTGTCAAATTTGTTTGATCTTTGGTTTGATCGTTTATGCCATTGCTTGAAGAACACGTGAAGTTTGTCAAACAAGTTTGTCAAACAAATTTGATCGTTTACAGGGCCCTTGATGTGCGTGACTGACAATTAAAATACAGTGATGATGTTAATAAAAATAAAGCAGTTTTTCACTAATGAGTCCAACTTCAATAATAAATATCCATGCAAGACACCCATCAACCATTTCCTCCACCACCCCTTCCCCCAAAAAAATTATAACTACGTTTTGCCCCCCCAAACCAAATTTCTGGCTACGGGCCTGTGCATACTATTCAATACATAGCTAAAAAGAACTTCGTTCCAACCAAGTATCCTACGACAGCTCTCGCCTTTTTTTAAAGTTATTTGTTGAAAAAAATCTTCATCGTGAACTTGATAAGCATTATTCAATAATATATATATCAGAGTAGTCGATATTTAAAAATACGATTAAACAAACATCTACGATGTTCTCTGGGAAATGAAAAAGGTTTTACTTTTGCAAATCACTACACAGATTTCAATAACTATTTAAATTTATCATGTTAATAGACTGCCTGACGTCACAAGTAGGCGGAGCTTAATAAACCTTTCCAAACAAATCGAGTTTACATGTTAAAAGGCAATAAGAGATTATTTATATGTTTATTGTATCTATTTCCGTTGAAAATAAGGGTAATCGCATAAATTTTCGAAAAGGTGGTAGGTAGATGTGTTGTATTTTTTGGAAAGGTTTGCTAAGCTTCACTCATTCGTGACGTCACACTTAGGCAGTGTATAGTGAAATTATTTGCGATAGAAAAAAGGGCTGAATTTCCTGAAACCGAAACAAGAATAAAAATCCATTTCAATTTGCTCTAATATTACATACCATCCATAGCGTGATAAACATTCAGAACAGATGAAAAATTCATAATTGTATAACTTTCAAATAGCTCGAACCTTACATAAATTGAAATTCGCACCAGAATTTCCTCTCCCGAAGCAATGAACTTCGAAATCTGTAGCGGATAGAATCCTTCTGCGAACCCTTAAAAGTTGGAATAGGTAATTTCTACAGGCTCCAAGGAAACTTGCCAAAGTTAAGCTATCAAACACAGATCGTGTATGCACCCAACGTATTATATGAACTTTCGACGTGTACAAGAAAGGGCGACGTAGGCAGCATAAGTCGTTCGTATTAATCGAACGTGCGAAGATGAAGAGTTAATCGAACATGACTGTCTAATTTGGTGAAAAAAAGTTTACAAAGTGAAATTGAAAAATTGCTGAAGAAACTGTGTTCGTCAGCCAAAATTCAATCTCATCTCACTAACTTCAATCAATTTATTCAAAATATACTTGTTAATCTTAGTCAATTTAATATATCACATAAACGAAACAAGAAAGATTCTTCAATAATTTAAAATTATCAAAAAATCTTCCAACGGAACTGGTTATATGTATTCCACAGCGCGAAATCTGCATTCACAACGCAACAGAGAATTGTAGAAAACGTCTAGTCACTCCAACTCAAGATATGCATACAAATGTTCCGAACTTATTAGATCTGATCAGTGCAACATACTTCACATATTTATAATAATTGTTCCTCAATCCAGAACATGGTCGAAGTACTAAATGGATAACACTTTCTCTTGGTTCTATTGTTAATAATATAAAGTTTGTATATACGAGGTCTGTCCGGAAAAAATCCGACCATAGTTCAAATCTCCCGCCAAAAGTAACCGGAACGCGACTACGCGGCAGTATGTTGTGTACTGACTCGTTATGAAGTTCCCTGCATAGCGACAAGGCCGGCCGGTTCATAGTTGGTGCGTCATCTGTGTTTATCTATGCGATGTTTTTTTCTCTCGTCGCATTTTGGTAACAGTAAAAATGACAGAAAGGTTGGAACAACGTTATTGCATTAAATTTTGCGTTCGAAATGAATTTTCGCGAGCCAAAACGTATGAAATGATGAGGAAAGCCTTCGGTACTGAATGTATGGATCTTACCCAGATAAAGGAGTGGTATAATCGACCACAGAAAGCACGTCAGAGCAGAAGCAATGTGAAGTCAATGTTGATCGCCTTTTTCGACCACCGAGGCGTTATTCACCACGAATTCGCTCCTCAAGGCCAGACAATTAATAAGGAGTACTACGTAGAAATTTTGAATCGATTGCGTGACTTAATCAGAAGAAAACGACCAGATCTTTGGCGCAGCGGTGACTGGCTTCTCCATCACGACAACGCTCCGGCGCACTCCTCGCAGCGTGTGCAGCAATTTTTGGAAAAACACGGCATCCAGCAGCTCCGTCAACCACCCTACAGTCCAGACATAGCCCCCTGCGACTTCTGGCTATTTCCTAAACTGAAATTACCCCTGAAGGGGCAGAGATTTGACGACATTCCGACGATACAACAGAGTGCGACGCGCGAACTCAAGGCGATTCCAAAAAATGGATTTTCAAATTGCTTCCAAAACTGGAAAAAACGGTGGCAGCAGGTCGTGGAGTTCAAGGGGGAGTACTTTGAAGGGTGCACTGCACCGGATGTAAAAAAACGAAAAATAAATTGATTTTTTCTAATGTGGTCGGATTTTTTCCGGACAGACCTCGTATTTTGTATGGAAATGTGATTTTATATGTTTCTATTTCTATGTTTCACATTGTTTAATTCTTATATTTTTCGCTCTGTCGATAAAGCATATTTTGATTTGATTTGATATTTACGAAATATATATTTGTTCGGCCGTGATTTGCATTAGAGAACAATAAGAAATATGTCAATTCACTCCTGGTCTAGTTTGTCGCACTGAAGACATCTGATAAGATCGAAACTGCTGTATGCAGATCTGAGAGATAGGTTACCGTATCGTTAATGTCATTTATTTTTCACTTGTATATTATTTGTTGATTTTACCTTAGATACGGTTGCTATAAATACACTCATTATGCCCTAGGGCGTTATGAGCTGGCATTATGGATCATAACGCGCGCTAATTGTACGAGGAGAAATGAAGCAATTCCATTGATTAAATACTTCATAATCCTTGGATTTCTCCGGCAATGAATTATTCGCAGCTTTGGCTGCATTTTCTATGATATTCTTGGGTAAATTCATTTTCATTTCCATTATGTCTATAAGAATACACAAAGAAAGCAGCAATGACATTCACTAAATATGATGACAAAAATATTCACAAACGTCAAAATATCAACAAATGACATGCCTACTGTGAGAGGGAAAATGAAAAGTAGGCTAGGCGCGCACTACGAGTTTTTTACTGCGCGGCGAAAAAACCTGCGATTTTTACATACCTCAAAAATAATTTAAAAAAAGCAGGCGCGCGCACTACGGCCTAATAACGTATAAAAAATCATTTAAAAAAAATTTTAGTAGAAGCAGCTTGTATTTCTGCTTTTGAGCTCGTAAAAAGAAAAAAGATTTTGGGTACATCCTCTTGTCAATGAACGTGTAAACAAGGGACAATTCTGTAAAATATTTTTCTACCATAATCGCTGTTTGATGTTACTATCGCTGTATTCTTTTGAAGCAATGTCATATAAAGCTGTTTTTTCTCAACTTCAGTAATAAGGATTTCAACATTAAAATCATCATCCTGATTATTACTCAATGTAATCGTTGCTCCAAAAATACAAAATAAATAATTATAACCTGAAAATTGCCAGCGAATCGCCGTAGTGCGCGATGTCAAAGATAAACTAATGTATCACAACAAACCGATCAACTTCCGCGCCGCAAAGAAGTTGTAACTTGTTACAGACTTTTTGACGCTGCGGCGTCTGTGTAGCTAAGTGCGCGCAATAAAATTGAAAACTCAATGTTACAATACTGCGGCGCGATTTTATGCCGCAAAGCATTTTCGCCGCGCGGCTAAAAATTGATAGTGCGCGCCTAGCCTATAGAAGCAATGAACCGATTTTAAAATCAATTTTTCATTATAATAAAATAATTTTTTCGTGAAAAATAAAATCTTGTATGCACCTCGTGCGTTACTAGATCCTAATTCTCCTAAGGCAACATTCATCCCTCGGACCAATGGCCCTCGGGCCGAATGTTACCCTCCGGGCGTTAGGATCTATATAACGCACTTGCTATATAAATAACTATTATCCTTCGACTTAATCAAACGTTTTGTTCCATTCCATTCCAGCCATTAGTTTGCTTTTCACGCAAATATTTTCGATTTTCGTTTCATTTTGTGATAACCAAAATTATCTAAATTGTTGAATAAATATACGTATGGTTAAATAGTCGTGAATTTCAGTTATTCGCCATGACGTTACACGGGAGCAATAATTTATGGACACTATGTTATCGCTGGAATATTTGGAATCATTTGGATGAATAGCGTGTTATTTGTTTTGTGTAACCTTGCATATTCAAATAATACTCTAGATAAGATTCGAATGCATTTGAAAAATGCAACGAACGTCCTAACAATGTTCCTTTTGTGGTGATTTATATATCATATCATACCCATATTCTTCATTTTCACGTGTTTTCTACTTATCCTTAACTTTTAAAATTACATTTCGTTTTTCTATGAAACCATTCGTATCACATTTTGTAACTTCATCAGAGCTTCATATCAGAAATTGTCACCTCGAGAATATTTTAGAGAAAATAAAATTGACGTCAATGATTCTTCAAAGCCTAATATTTTTTGACTCTTTGTAAGGTGGCAGCTCAAAAACTGTAAAGACGAAATTTTAAAAAAAACGCGGGGCTACTAAGGTTGTATTTTCTCCTCATATTGATTCTTCTTTATATAAAAATATTTTTAACCCCCTAAATTGATTTGGAGGGTGTAACAAGATGGGAAAACCCTTAAAAACCTCAAGAAAATATGAAATATTTATATAAAATTGACCACAGTTAAGGGAAAGAGTGGAAACCACCAATATCCACATATAAACTCTCTAACTCAGAAAACAGAATATTTTCGTACCCTCAAAAGGGCTAGATACGTGCCTGTTCACTAAAAAGATCATATTAACATTATTCTATCTAGTGGGCGTATCTTGACTCATACACAATTTCACCTGGGGAATTATTACTTTTTCTATGTCACAACTAAACGTTTTAATTCAGAAATACCAGATGATTCACTTGGTAACAATACAGGACCGTTTTCACTTTCCTACATTGTCTTATTATTCCAACATTTTTTAAAATTTGCGATTATCTTGGTAGTTGATTGTATTAGAATGAACCGTTTGAAATTTACTAGTAAAATCGAGAGTATAATTGAGTATCCTTTCATTTTTCATCCTTCAATCGACGTCATGTTGGTATGAGTAGAAATGATGCTTGAAAATGATGTTGGATTTTACCTAGAAAAGTAAATAACCTTTTCCTGCCTACTGGTCGATTCTCCTCATTATACAGTTATTTCGTTCTCATCAGTGTTACTTACTGAAAGCAATAGAAATTTTTTTTTACCACCTGAATTTGGCATTTGTAGGGGAGACCGGGTACAAAAGTAACGGCGGGCCGAAAGTAACAAATGCTCTGTAGGTTTAAAGAATTGTCAAAACACCACTTAGCTGCTGTCAGGTGATAGCCAGTGGCGCCACCTTCAATTGCATTCAATCGCCGCTCGCGCCACGCACTGTTAGATCGTGTGAGAGAAAGCTACGTGATTTCACAAATCAAAAGTAAATTATTTGACGTTTACTTATTTAATGTTTATGTAGTATTAAAGGGATGATATTAATCTGAATATTTGCATAATGATACTCGATTAGATTGATTTTACAGTGCTTAAATTCGTTTTTGTCTAGCATGTTTCGTCTCAAGGTTATCTTTCATGTTCTAACAAAAATGCTGTAGGGTACAAAAGAAACGCAGCCCTATGGGTACATAAGTAACATGTTACTTTTGTCCCCGTATTGATTTACTCTAAGTAAACTGTTTATGTGTGTGTGTTTATTTCAAGAAAATGCCGTGACAACGGATAATAACCACCGCACGAATAACAACTAACATGCAAGTCTATCGAAAAGCGGCTGAAGAGCATTTTAATGATGGTGAAAAAATTAGAGCCATAGCAAAAAAAATTGAATGTCTGCCATGTTACATTGCATAGATATATAAAAAAAAATTAAGCTAGAAATACTAGCGCAGTTGTAGACAAGGAAAATAAATTTGACGACGAAGATTGCTTCTACCTCGTTTGTTTAGAAAATTTTAGCAATAGTCGACTGAATGTCATATCATATTCATTACGAACCCCTTTGCCCTGTTACTTTCGACCCACAGCGTGTTACTTTCGGCCCGCCAACGTGGTCGAAAGTAACAAATGACAAATTTTTTTAAAGTTTCTGTGATTCATGCAAAATACACAATAATAAGGTAATTTAAGATGCTAATGTATAGAACATAAACGGAATTTATGTATGGCTATATCAATTTCACCGAAATAATAACAACTAACGAGAAACCAAGGCGAAAGTACAAAATGTTACTTTTGTACCCGGTCTCCCCTACGTGTACTCCTTTTTTTATCCTGGGTTTGAAAATTTGCTCAACAGCTTCTGCAGATTGAGTAATAGGTTTGAAATTCTTTACGTGGATTGAGTTCATGTTGAAATACGATCATTTGTGAGTTTCAACTCTTTTGCTCATCCGCGCCCTGCACTCCGCAGAGACTTTTCCGTAAAATAAATTATTTTTTAATGAAACAAAAAAATATTTGAAAATCATTTATTCTTCTAGTACCTAAATAGCTCTGATGACATATAATTCGGAAGAAACGAATGTATGTTGTTCTTAGATTGGAGAAATTAAACATGTTTTCCACTTTAGTGAGTTAGTGAAATTCGAAAACTTAGGTTAAGTGGGTTGAATGATGAATAATTTCCTTTGTTTCGTTATATGAAAATTATATTAATGTATTTTATTGTTGCAGAAATCTAAACTGAAGCCTACCATATTCCACGAAAAGGTAAGTTTCCCTGATTAGAGTCTTATATTTCTAATGCGCTCACTTGAGCAATGTCATATATATTATGTTAACTTATTTCAATATATCTAAATGTTAGCATCATCAGAGGTATTACCACCGAAGTATATTCAACGCCTCTTTTTATATTTCGATGATCGGAAATATTTTGCCGTCCAGAAAAGCAGAGATAATACTTTTCACATATCTCAGTTCACCAAAATTTCTTTTCTTTTCACCTTAATATGATTGTTACTGATAAAAAACTATGCAAAATGAAACCGATATTCATTTGATTCACAATGTTGAAATATTGCTTCATTGAATTTTTTTGGCGGATTATGCCAATCTGTACTAGTTGGCTCATCAGGGGTAGGTCTTGCGATTTGTTTTTATACCATAATAACTATTAAAATAGATGCTATTCTATCATTATCTGCAGTTGTAACAGAAATAGAACATTTGAACAAATTTTGAGATAGATGAAACCAGCAGAAAAATAATTTTGGCTTCAAAATTTTTAGCTTTTCGAAATCGAAGAGAATGGATCATTCGTCTTACCTTTTTAATCAATTGTGAACGTTTTTACAAGTACGTTTTTCAACTAATTATGCCAATCTACAACAGTTGACTCATCAGAGACAGGTCTTGCGATTTGTTTTTATACAATATAAACTATTGAGATAGATGCTCTTCTTTATTCCCAGTTGTCATCAGAAATAGAACATTTCAACAAATTAGAGAAATTCAAAAAAAGAAAATTCGTCTCACTTTTACAGTCAATTTTAAACGTTTTTACAAGTTCGTTTTTTGAATATATGGGTGCATCAGAACAACAGTGGTTCAAGTCCAAAATTTTGATTTTCTGTTCTATTCTCGATTCAGTACCCCCAATACGGTTGATTTTCAGAGCAACAAAGATCCAAGTCCACTCCTCAATAATTGCCTTTAAAATGCCACTAGATTGGTTTTGCTGTGAATTAAAAATGAAAATGTTCAGAGCAAAGGTGATTCAAGTCCTATTTTTCCTGTCAGGACACGTATCGCTTCAATTAGTGGATGTGACTATGTGACTAAAAATTCATTTAATTAACTCAAGATTCAAGTCATCAAATTCAACCATGAACAAGCATTTTCTTCATTATTTAGAGAAATTGTCTCAAATGTTATGGACTTCATGAAGAGTGCGTTGTAAAGAAATTCACATTTTTTTTTTTTTTTTTTTTCCTTAAAGGGCATAATGCCCAAATTGGCCTTGACTTTACTAGTCATTAGCCACCACAAACACCAGAATGATATAGGATATTACTAAATGTACATTATCGAAAAACTAAAACCATAACAAACAGTTAAACTTTATAAGAGGACTAATTATGTATAAATTATTGAACGAGTACAAAGGTACAAGGGAAATACAAAGGATGCTACGCCAAGGGACTCATCGAGGCGAATTTTTTCTTCTTACACACACAGAAATGAGCCACGGAAAGGAGGGTTTAAACACAAGGAAAGAAACGTAGGAAATGCAACGCTGCCTATATCAAATTTTGAGACCCATTGATTTTATATGTTCAAACAACATCTCGTAAACTTCCAAATTATTTAAGGATAATAAAAAATTGAGATTGAAGGGCTGGTAGAATTTGATTATTTTATTGATATTTGAATTCAGCTCGATACATTGGTGTCTGTAGTTAGAACACGTCAACAAAAGGTGATCAACAGTGCCCAGTTCACCACATTCGCAAAAAGGATCATCCTTCAAACCAATTTTAAACATATATTGTGGACATATACTATGACCACTACGAAGACGACATAAAATACGAACAAACTCTCTTCGGTTACCAATGCTATTATACCAAGTAATATTCGAGGGTACTGGATTTATGCTCTTGTAGAGTGAGCCTTTTACATCTTCTTGAAATTCTTGACGCCATTTTTCCCAGACTAATGATTTAAGAAGTGCCAAAATGTCAGCTGGCACACATTTTTTATTCTCAGCATCATTTATTGAGGCTGCTTTAGCTGCTTTATCCACAAGTTCATTCGAAGGAATACCAGCGTGAGCTTTAACCCATAAAAACTGGACATTTATATTTTGTTGTTTTAAATTGAATAAGGAGATTAAAATGTCCTTATGAATGTAGGAGAAACTTGAATCAAACTTCACATTTTTCAGTGAAATAAGAGCGCTCTGACTGTCTGAAATGACAATAAAACATTTGGACCTTGGAACATATGAAAGTTTCTCGATGTAGATCAAAGCCATATAAATGGCAACTAATTCTCCATAGAATACAGAAAAATGACTGTTAAGGGTTGATTTAGTGTATGAACTTCTGAAAGGGTCATATATTGCAACTCCAACTGGAGATGAAGGTGATTTGGACGCATCTGTAAATATTTGATAGTGACCAGAGAATCGTCTTGATATTATACTAAAAAAATCTTCTTTAGCTGATATATTGCTATATGATGGTATATGAACGATGGGGGAAATGCTAAAATATTTATAATCCATAGTAAAGATTGGTAATTTATCGTCAATTTTAAGAACATCTGAGTAAGGTTGCACAGAGTGATAACAGCAAGAAATAAGTGGATCAGATCTTACGATCCAAAACTTATGAGTTAAAGTATTTACAAATAATTCATAGATTTTTGTGATTACCGTGCTGGAAGTGACTAATTTTTTAATGATAAATTTAGTTGTTAAAATTTCCCTACGCCTTTTTAGTGGAATTTCCCCAGATTCTGAATAGACAACATCATTCGGAGTACTCCTAAGAAATCCAATACATTTCTTGATAGATTTTCTTTGTAAACAATCTAACGTTTTTAGGACACTATTGGATGCCGATCCATAAAAAGAACTGCCATAGTCAATTACCGATCTAATGTAGCTACGATAAAAGAGAAGGGCTATGTTTTGATCAGCCCCCCAATTATTATGGCAAATATATCTTAAAATCTGGAACCGTTTTTCTACATTTTGTTTTATATGTCTTATATGTTCTTTCCATAATAATTTTCTGTCGAGAAATACCCCCAAAAATTTAACAACACTCTTATGCTGGAATGAGAGATTTCCTATTTTAAGTTGGGACGGATAATTAATACGTTTGCGAGAAAAGGAGCACATGACAGATTTAGTAGTGGAAAGGCACTGACCATGATTGAATAAAAAAGAAGAGAGATCAATCATAGCATCTTGTAGATTCTCTACACAGGCTGTTAGATCTTTATCTATACTATAAATGACAATATCGTCAGCATATTGTAGCAACTTGATATTAGGATTATTGATTGCCTTCTCTAACCTGTGGTAATATATAACAAATAAAATCGGAGATAAGATTCCTCCTTGTGGTAAACCATGACTTGTAACTCGAGGACTTCCAACTTCTTGGCCTATTCTCAAAAATAATTGCCGATTGATATATAAATTGAAAATCAAATCTGCAAAACAGGGGCTCAAACCTATTTCGATCATTTCTTGATGAAGAACTTGCAAAACAACATTATTGTAGGCTCCAACTATATCTGCAAACAAGGCTGTTAAGATCTTTGTATGCGTGAAAGTAAAATAAATATCACTGACTAAATGACAGATGCTGTCATAAGTCCCATGATTTTTTCGTGAGCCAAATTGCGTTTTAGGAAATTTTCCATGATATTCAAGCCACCAGTCTAATCTGAATTTCAGAACTCGTTCAAATGTTTTCAATATACAAGAACCAAGAGATATGGGTCGATAAGAATCTGCCAAGTCAGGATTTTTGTTCGATTTTAGGATAGGAACGATTATAAATTTCTTCCAGTCTTCAGGATATACCCCAGCTTTCAAAATATCATTGAAAATTTTTAATAACATTCGTTTTGCATTAGGTGGAAGATTAAACAACATTGTATACTGAATATTATCGAGACCGGGAGCGGTGTTTGATTTATTCTTTAGAGATCTTTCTAGTTCCCATATTTCGAATGGACTACACATGAAGTCTGAGTTATCAGAATAATTCAATTTATTTTCCTTTTCTCATCAACCTAACGGAGTTAAATTATGAAAAAAATTTTCAGTCCAGTTTCCCATTATTACAGGATGTAGAACGGAGGAGGAATTCTTAATTTTTTTAACCGACTTCCAAACGTCACTAATTGAAGAGGTTCTATTCAGGGATGAACAGAAACTCATCCAATTTTCTCGTTTGCTACGTTTCAACACTCTTTTAGCTAATGCTTCTTTGTTTTTAAAACTCAAAAAATTTTCCAACGTAGAACGTTGAATGTAATTATTGTAAGCTGTCTTTTTATCATTTAGAGCCTTTTGACAGTCATCATTCCACCATGATTTATTAAACTTATTATTAACATAAACCTTATATAAGGGAATACTTGCTTCGGCGGATTTTAAGAGATTCTGTTTGAAATTATCATATCTTAAACAATTACTCCCGACAGACAGTTCAGTATAATATTCCATCAACTCATAGAATTTCGTCCAGTTGGCTCTCTTAGTATTAAACAGTCGCGAGCGAAAATTGGAATTTGATTTCACCACGTTGATGTTCACATCGAATCTAATCACAAAATGGTCTGAACCTAGAGTTACCTGGTCTCTAAACCAATGAACCAATGGACAAATTGCTCTGGAAGTCACTGTAATATCAACCGCCGACTTATTTTGATTAGGTGGAGTTAATCTTGTAGGCGAACCATCGTTCATAACAAAAAAGTTATTGTCTTCAATTGATGATAAGAAAATATTACCAGACTGGCCGTCCGTCGCAGAACCCCATGCAGAATTATGGAAGTTGAAATCGCCGCCAACTATTGAATGAGGGCCAATCGAATCGAAAAATAAATCCCATTGAGGTTTATCAATCATAATACAAGGGGGAACATAAACTGAAAAAATGGAAAGTATCGACTCATCCTTCAACCTTATACCAACAGCTACACCCTCGACACCTTGAATGGGTGGAAAATTGACATTCACAAACGCTATCGTTTTTTTTAAAATTATAGCAGTGCCACCCCCCCCATCAGCTCTGTCCTCACGAAAAAACATTATAACCAGTAAAATTCACCTTTATATGAGGTTTGAGCCATGTTTCAGAGATCAAACATATATCTATGTCATTTTCAAAGATGTAATGTTCAAAATTGCCTTTGTTTGAATTTATAGATCGTGAGTTCCATTGCAACATTTTAAGTTTATTTTCCATTCAAAAATTCTTTTACTTTTGATTTGATTAACGTTTCATTAGCTACTTCTTCTATATTATGAGCTGAACCACTGAGATCTTTTAAAAGGGATATAAGAATATTATATATAATATTAGTAAGGGTTGATGCATTATCGGAATCAATACGAGAGTTAGTCAAATGTTGAGAAAGTGAAAGAGCATTGCTATCTTGCTCTCTCACGCAAACACCATTACCAGATGTAGATGGTAAAACTTTTATAATTTCAGCGTGCTTTTTCTTAAATTCAACTGAGAGATTATCGCTACTAATACGCCTTTTGTTACTTTTGATAGGTGGAAAATTTGTTCGATTTCTTGATAGAGATTTATAAACTTCTTCAGTATTACTATTATTTGCGGTTACGGTTGCAAAACTGTTATTTATATGTTGCGAAGCTTCTCTATATGAAATATTATCTACCGCCATTTTTTCCTTAATTTTTCTTTGTTTCTCGAACTCAGGGCAATTCTTATTGTCATTGGAATTGTGATTTCCTTTACAATTTATACACGATGGAACCTCAGCTGTACAATCATTGAGAGAATGCCCGTTCCCACACTTTGGGCATCGAACTTGGCTACGACAATTGTCATTGATATGACCGAATCGAAGGCATGATCTACATTGAACAACTTTCTGTATGAATGGGTGAACCTCTCGCACACAACTGAAAATTGATACTCTATCCGGAAGTGCTTGACCCTTAAAGGTGATTAAAACGCTTGTTGATGGAACGAATTCAAAACTACCATTATTGACATTTATTTTTTTGGTCAATCTCTTGACTTCCAAAATTTTGAAAGTATTTCCAAAAACAGGCTCGATATAATCTTTCAATTCTTGATCAGTTATATCCAAATCAATCGACCTAATCACTCCCTGTCGCCGAATCAAATAGTGAGGTATATACGCATCGAGATTGTTGTCATTCAGGAACTTTGACGAAAGGAAATTATTCGCGCTAATTTGGGACCTAAAGTTAATCCTTATTCTATTTTTTCCACTTTTCTCAATGCCAATTATATTATTTGACATAGATGGATCATTTCGATATATCATTTTTCCTATAGACATTGCATGGAGATTACCTATATTTTTATCAATACTTTCAACAAAAATGATAAACGGACCTACATCTGTCAGGCCGTACCTACTTGAATTTTTTGTTTTATTTGCAGTTGTGTTTTTTGTGCTCGGAAGCGAACTTTGTTCTACATTACTAAGATTCAATTTTTCACATTTATGACCAGATAATTTAGAAGTGTTGTATACAGAAGACTTCAAAGAATCTCTTTCAAAGAACGAACTCACCGGATTTTCTTGTATTTGTGAATTTTGCGTGTCCATATCACTATCATCCACAAAATCAGAAATTCACATCTTTAGCAGCGTTAAATCGTGAGCCTCTGTACATGCAACGACGAGCCATAACTTTAGTAAAGAAGAACGAAAAATAATAGCTTCTACCTTTTATACCACCTATTTCTTATCAATTTCATAAAAATCTTCCTGTTAAAATTAATACAAGAACTATCTTCTAAGATGGTCAGGATTAGAGTAGGTAATCAGTTGTTGAGTGATGAAGAGTTCAACAACGAATGCCAATCGACAAATAGATTAGCTAGTTTTTTTAATATTCATGTTAAAATTGTTTTTTGATATATATTTTATTTTACTTACTTGTTTCAGTCTAAAAACACCTGTGCAATCCTAATACACACAAATTTGAATTTGTGACTCTACAAATCAAATTTATTTTCTGTAAAATTGTAAAAGAATGTTTTCAGAGCAAGTAAAATAAATAACATAAAATCTTTCAGCTAAATTCAGTTTTATTCTTGTGACTTGGATTAAACAATGCACGTTAATATGAATTCGTTCAGTGCAACACTGATCTAAGTCCATTTTATTTTCTTAATTGATTGATCAGTTAGGTGTTTTTGTATTTATCATCCATGAAGTATAAGAGAAATAAAATTTAATATATCACCAAAAAGAATCTAATGAATCCAATATGAAATAAATAACAAGAAATTACCTATAAACACAAACGCAAATATCTTAACTAATCAAAACTTTGTAAAATGGACTTGGACCACTGTTGTTCTGATACACCCATATATGCCAATCTACAACAGTTGATTCATTAGAGATAGGTGTTTTGATGTGTTTTTATACCATTCAGATTTTTAGAATGGATGTTCTATCATTATCTGCAGTTGTCATCAAAAATCTAACATTTGAAAAAATTGCAGGAATATAAAATCACCAGAAAATTCACGTTGTTTCATAATTTTCAGCTTTTTCAAGTCGAAGACAATTCGTGTCGCCTTTTCAATCAATTTTAAACGTTTTTACAAGTTCGTTTTTTGAATATCTATGCCAATCTACAACAGTTGGCTCATAAGAGACAGCTCTTTCGATGTGTTTCGATCAAAAATTGAACATTCTAACAAATCAAAGGAAGGTAACATCAATTTTTAGCTCTATGAAATCGAAGTGAATGTTCTTCTCGTCTCACCTTCGCAATTGAGTTCCTTAATTCGCCCGCTCTGTATATCCTTCGCAATCACGGTTGAATCGAGATGCTACCGAAGCCGAATCTGAATTTCATGAGGTCGAATTGAATAGATTCATGTTACAATGAAGGGTTCTTCCAATTCGATTTAATTCGAGAACATAACGGCGAATGGATTTCAGACGAATTCACGATGCACTTTCACTCGATACCGTTTCAAAGTTCAGACTTACGAAGGAATCTATCGGCGGCGGCTAATCTTCCGAAAAGGTGGATTCATTGCGAATTTATGTAAAGTCTGCCGACGTTCACCGTTTCGTTTTATTTCCTCTATTTGAATCTGCGATATCCTTGATGAAGATGTGAAGATATTGGCGGGTGGAATAGTACTCTAATAATTTTCGTTCGTGGAATTTTAGGGTTCTTTCATTTAACGAAGCTTTTCGACAATTACATGAATATTTTATTTCCCAAAGGATTGATTCAGTAATTCGAAAAAGTTATTGTGAGTTTATCATCAAATTGAATCAAATAACGAATAGTTCCACTTTTTAACTCCGACTCTGAACGTTCATGTGACTTGTAAACTAGTGCGTTATTCATTATAAAAATATTTTATACCCACTAAAACTCATAGAGCTATAAAACACTTGAGGGCACGATTGGAATCGAACCCATTAACTTCGCACTTCGCTTTGCGAGTCTACAAGACTTGTCTTGTTTTGGTCTTGGCACCAAGACCAAGAATAAAAATTAATAAATATTTTCAAGACCAAAAGACCAAGACTGGTCATTCTTGGTCATGGTTTTGCGAAGCCCTGCTTCGCACTGGCGACAGCAAACTATACCGTTTCGCCAAGGAGAGTACCTTCATTACTTTGATATCAAAAATCCTACTTGGTTTCGAGTTTGGCAAGAAGTAAATACTCCCATCGAACCAAATGGGCCGAATCTCATTTGGCTGTTTACTTTAGCCTTCTTTACATATGTTTGAGTATACGTACTTTTGTCTTTACTATATATTATTTTAAGAACACTACTTAATCCAACACAGTTGCTGAGAAATTAAGTAATGTCTGGCGGCTCTTGGCGACGGAGCTCTACTGCTCCCAAGTTTTTTTTAAATTCAAGCAGCTCAATATTTGACGTATAGAGCAAGATCCCAGTGCCGCCAGACGTCACTTATTTTCTCAGCAATGATATTTATGGGATGAAGTAGTGCTCGTATGTACTTTCAGTGTATGGATACTTGCTACCTTGTGCCGAAGGCCAATTTCCCGGTATTAGGTGCTGAAGATGGCAAAAAACTCACTTTTCTTATTTTCTCAGTCTTGATTTTTATATATGATACTCAGGGAATTATTTCAATACTTAATGCAAACAGCCAAACCGATCGTATGGGCCAAACATCCTGCCATACACAAATTAAGTGTCCCCATGAGTATGACAGTATGAGCGAAATGTCATGATTTGCTTATTATGATTATTTATGCGCATCGATCTCCCTTCTATACTTACTGTCATGACATTTCGCTCATACTGTCATACTCATAGGGACACTTTATTTGTGTCTGGCGGGAAGTTTGACCCATACGATCGGTCTGGCTGCTAGCAGAAGGTATTGAAATAGTTCCCTGAGTATCATATATAAAAATCAAGACTGAGAAAATAAGAAAAGTGAGTTGAGTTTTTTATCATCTTTACCACCTTTACCTTGAAATTGGCCGTCGGAAAAAGGTAGCAGGTATCCATACACTACTCCATCCCATAAATATTATTGCTGCGAAAATAAGTAACGTCTAGCGGCTCTGCGATCTTGGACCTGATAGTCATCATACATTATATACATGATTGATTCTGAAAATCTAACTAAACATTACTGAGAAAACAAGCTAAAATCAGTCAGATTATGAACTGATCAACTCGCATGAGTTTCTGCGAGAGCTTCCTTGCTATTTATATACGAAAATCAACCGCCGGCAGAGCCGTTCCAGTTTACCAATTCCGAACACGTATAATTCCAGTTGATCGAACACAACGGCTATATATAAAAGACGAAACGTCGACCACGACACTTCGAAGCAGTTAGGAAAGTTATACGAAAAGTTTTCGGCATTTCATAGACTTCCACGTGGGAGGAAACGGCTGCGCTTTGAAACACATCGAATAGGGTAATTGGCTACAATGAAATTGCTTATTCCACGAAAAAATTTAACTGAGATTGAATTCTCGCACATATTGGTTACAATGAAAGTCTTATCGATAAGCTCATTGGGAAAAACGAATAAAGAATCTGTTGCATTCAATATACCCCACGCAAACTATTAATGAAGAACAAAAATACTTCTCAATAAATTTTGTGCTGAATTTGAGTAGCAAAATTTGTAACAGACTATCGAAAATTAACGTTAAAACAATTTGTACAAATAAAAGAAACTTGAAGTAATTCTTGGTCAATAATAAAGAAAAATCTAACATCGGCGAAAACAGTGGTGTTTACAAAATATTTTCCGACGAATGTCCTGCTTTCTATATTGGACAAACAGGAAGGAATATAAACATTCGTGTTGAAGAACATAAAAAGTCAATTTTACAAAATAAAAATACCACTGGCTTCTCCGAACATTGTATAAAATTTAATCATTTCCTGGATTTCAACAAAACCCAATATTGCATTCAGGTAACAAAGGGAAGCGCCTTGACCTTCTTGAAATTCTCGAAATAAGTTCCGCCCATAATAGTAAATTACCAGGGGCGGCTATTCGAAGGCGGCTATGGAGGCTTAGCCGCCTCCTCAATAATATTCCGTGTATCACTACTATATTATGTTAAATAGTCAGCATTCAGCATATTCATATTAATCAAAATCATATTATTTTATGCACCTACCTTCCTTTCAACCCACATTATATAATATAATTTATTAATTACGATAGAAGTTATTTACATTTACTACTTTTCATTCATTTCAAGATTTCATATCAACAGTGGCAATGCTGCAGAGGCTTAATAAGGTATAGACGCGTTCATTATTCCATATGCCATGCCTTATACTTTATTCACTTCATTGAAATAGAAAAGACCGGTAAATGCAACACCGATTGAAGCTAGCTGCTCGGTTCAAAGAGGATACCTACATTAATTCTCACACAATGTCGACCAATAATTTGGTGCAGCGTAACAAACAACAGAATCGCGGTTTTAATATCAGAAACTATGAGAGACATCCTTGGCTAACCGGATCACAGGTGAAAAATAAATTATTTTGTTGGCAGTGTTCACTTTTTACCAGGGAAAATGTCTCAGTTTGGGGCCGCTTAGGATTTGACGATTTAAAAATTTCATCACGTTCTCTGGAAAGGCACGAAAAATCCCAAGAACATGGTCGAAAGTTGAAACAATTTTTTTCCCAAAGAAATTAATATTTTAGTGTGCTTGTTTAACTTTGATTTTCTTTAAATTATAAGGCGGTTGACCTTGAAATCCTAAAAATTTTCGCCTATGGTGTATTTTTTAACTTGCATTTAGCATCTGAAGAAGGCGAGGTTTCACCGAAACGTGCGTCATACGTATTTTATTTGATAAATGTATAAATTCTGATATTTAAAATAAAAACACTTGGCTTTAAGTTTCACAAATATATTGAATAAAAATTAACAATTAAATTAGTCAACTAGTTTCGGGTTATGGGCCCATTATCAAGACTGAACAGAAAAATACTCAACAAGCTCATTTATAATATTTATTGTAATAGAGGGGAAATTTGGTATTCAACTTGTTCATTTACGATGGGGTAATTCCTCTTAATGGCACTACTAATTTCTAAAATTTCCAACAGGTCAAGACGTTTGCCCTTTTTACCTGGGTGGAGGCATATCGTTTTCTCGAAGTCGATGAAATGGTTAAATTTTATACAATGTTCTGAGAAACCAGTGGTGTTTTTGTTAAACAAAATTGACTTTTTATGTTCTTCTACGCGAGTGTTGATTTTTCTGCCTGTTTGTCCGATATAAAAGGATGGGCATTCATTACAAAAGATTTTGTAAACACCACTGTTTTCTCCAATATTGTTCCTATCCTTGTTATTGACTAAGAGTGACTTTAAATTACGTTTATTTGTACATTTGCTTTTAATACCGTTTAGTGATAATCTGTTGATGATTTTATTACTAATTCCTGGAATATAGTTTATTAAATGATATTTCATCGACTTCGAGAAAACGATATGCCTCCACCCAGGTAAAAAGGGCAAACGTCTTGACCTGTTGGAAATTTTAGAAATTAGTAGTGCCATTAAGAGGAATTACCCCATCGTAAATGAACAAGTTGAATACCAAATTTCCCCTCTACTACAATAAATATTATAAATGAGCTTGTTGAGTATTTTTCTGTTCAGTCTTGATAATGGGCCCATAACCCGAAACTAGTTGACTAATTTAATTGTTAATTTTTATTCAATATATTTGTGAAACTTAAAGCCAAGTGTTTTTATTTTAAATATCAGTATTTAATCATGTTTCACCAAGTGATAAGCGAAACTTCAATAATAATGTATAAATTGTTTTTATAAACCGTTGTTTTAATATGTTCATTTATTAACATCATGAAACAGTGAAAAAGTTATCCATAAGCGATTATTTATAATGAAATTGAACTATTACCATCGCATAGAGTTGTACAAGTGATCATCTGAACTATTCCCCGTCCATTTTCTCACAATATTTCGCCAGCAATGTTCGTTTCTCAGTTTATAGGCGTCATTAGGGCGCAATTAGTATTTAATAACCATTGTAAACAACCTAACTGAAATAATATGTGCATTCCCAAATATCAACCTATGTTGTGTCGTTCAAAATACCGTAGGCGGTAATTTGATTCGAATATTTGAGGAGCGTTCGTTGAGGCATTCGTGCAGTTGACGTTTGACATTTTTGTCAGACGTGAATTATGCGCTATCTCACCTTTACGCTTAAGGTTGGCCGAACAAACGAGTGGAAGTAAAAGTTGTATCATCCAGGAAGGAAGTAGAGATGGTTATAATGTCAAATATCGTGTAGATTTATATAATGTTCGACGAGTTCATTTTTTTCAACGGAATATCCTGGTTACTGAAAAGCGAGACATTGAAAATTTATCTTAATTTTTATTCATGGTTGCTGCTAATTGAAATGATTTTCTCATTATTCCAATGTTTTGGAACAAAGTTCATTATAGGGAAAACATAATAAACGATACGCCCCCTACCGGTGTCGAATATTACTAGAGCATGGGAGATAGATTGCTTTGTTTACATCTGTTTACGTGTATTTTATATGAGAAGTTGTTGGGTTTTAATTGTATTTTGGATCGTTTACAAACGTTCAGAAGAGATGAATCACTATTGTTGTGTATTCTATTGTTCATATTGGGCAAAAAAAAACCGAATATAGCTTACATACCTTTCCGAAAGCTGGACAATTCAAAGTTGCATTCCAAACAAAGTTGGGAAACAAGGAAATGATGGGCAGAAGAAAGGTCTGGATTCATAACTTGAAGATTGAAAAAAAATGCCTGAACATAAGAGAGTTGTTCTTTACAGTTTACTGAGAATAATTATTTTCCCTGCAGTAAGTTTGTGGATTTTTCCATATAGAATTATACCAACTAATGATGTGCAATTTTCAGCTAACCGAAAAAGTAGGGTTTTTGAAGTCCAACGCTATTCCAACGAAAAATCTTCCACTTTTATCGGAATCTGAACCTGGGCCATCATCCAGAGATTCTAGATTATTGTATTTTCTTTCATGTAACAACCAGAGATACTGTTAAAATAATAATAACAAATGATGTTTATTTGCACAACCAAAATAACTGTTTATCATAACATCAAGAATATGAAATAAATCTGGACTCTATAGCTAGGTAAAAACTAAAATATTCAATTATATAATCAGGAAAACAGAGATTCTATCAAAAAAACCAGACTCTCAGAAGTCCACCGTACTTTTAGGATAGCTGTTATACGTCAGGAAAATTCAAAAAATATAATAACTTATTACGTTCAAACCATTAAAGCAGAGTATTCATATTAATTCTTATTTTATTTCATGTTGTTTCTTTCAGTTTTGCTGGTGAGTACTTAGTTTTGTCCATTATACTCAAAAATTCTTCAGTTCGTAATGAAAGTAGACATGTCAGAGATGTTTTCTTGAAATTCTTGAGTTTTTTTTATTTTTTAAATAAATAGGTGTTCTATCATACAGCCTCTTCATGAGGTATACATAGTTCCTTCAACCAATTAATTTATTCGTCCTCTACTTTATTTTATTATTGATTTTCATGTTCAATGATAAAAACTCAGTGTAAATTTCAACTTGATGTAGGTAGGTTATCTACTGTTGAACAGAGATAAAATTGTCCTCAATCCAAACACAATATATGACAGGAAAATACAAAGTCCAAAAAAACACAAATTACGACGATAAACGTTCGAAAACTCAAAACGAACGAACGTAAATACCATTACAACCAATGTAAACAAACAGCTAATCTCCCATGCTCTAGTACCGATATTAGCCGTTCCGGCGCTACGATCTTAATTTCGGACGCCTATAGCATTTTACACTCTAGAATTCAGAGGTTTCCCAAACTTTTTTTTCTCATAGACCTTTTTGAAAATTTTGCTGGTTCCGGTGGACCCCCTGCAGCTACATTTCTGCCATATTCCCAAAACTCGACAAAAAATTTGAAGATTAGAACTAACTATGGAAATTTGTATTGCGGCTGAGTTCCAACAACGAATCAACAGTCTTCGAAAGAAAAGTGAGAATTTATTGGTTAATTAATTAATTGATTGGGCTGTGAGTAGATGTCATAAAAGTAAAGTTGGCTGGCCAAATTATTCTAATGGAGGGGATGTACTTGATGGATTGACAGCAAATAAGCAATATTTGGCATCAGTTTTGTTAGAAATAACCGCAAATCTGCTACTTTTTTTGTTAAATTGTTGGTGACGACACTGAAACTTTTTTCGACAAGATATGACGAGGGAAACGCTATCAAAAGCTTTTTCGCAATTCCCCACACTCCAGGCTATTTTTCAGGTATTTCTGCCTGCAGCCAAAATGTTGGATACCATTTTTTGAATTTCACTTTCAGCACTGTTAGTGCTAAGCTAGAGTAGCATCTCTTGTAATATCACATTCTCCACTTCCGTTTCATTAAATGGATTTATGATGCATGGTGGTATTTGCATCGTCAGAATAACTTCAAAACTGATTTTGAAGTCATCATGCAGGGCAAATAAATTTTGAACGTATGTCTGAATATTCTCATCAAGGCATTCTACCTGTGACAAAGTACTCACTTTTTCCGACACTGGCAAACACAATCATCGCTTCACTCTATTTTTCTTCTCGAAATTGAGGAAACAAATGAGTAATGTTTATCCTTGGCATTCGTATTTATATTGGTAAAAAATCAAACAAGTTCATGCAAGATTGCAAGCACACACACCACAAGTCGTATTTCGGTCCTTTACAAGTCTGAACAAGAGTTGCGGACGACGGACAGAGGTGCTTTGCCATTCTCGACACGTTGTACTGAATATGGAATATGCTGGTTTGGACAAGTAACAGTCGATGAACTTCTTAAAATATTATCTGCCTACATTTATAGGTGAACTCAAGCAAACGTTTTAGTTCTTCAATATCGAAACCAGATTAATTTTCGTGGACCTCCGCTTACGAATTGTGAACCCCCATTTTTTTGTCACGCCAACGTAGACCCCCGTCAAGTCTCCCGTGGATCCCTAGGGGTCCACCTGGACCACTTTGGGAATCAATGCTCTAGATCAGGGGTGCTCAGACTTACAGTGCTGGCGATCTACTACAAAATATTCAGGTGAAAAGCGATTTACCAACTTAATGTTACTAAATGAGAAACAAATTCATTTATTGCTCTTCAGAAACACTGTGCTGCCACGTTCTCGCGGGGGCGGTGTTGCCATGCGCCTCGCGATCGACTCTGAAAGTTTCCGCGATCGACCAGTCGATCGCGATCGACCGTTTGAGCACCCCTGCTCTAGATGCTCGGTGAATGAAAGGTAGGTTAAAACCTTTGTCCGACTCGACTTCACTATCTAACCCCACATTTCGATTGAACCGTGGTTAAGATAATTTCATATAGTATTCCTTTATGATCACCTTCACCGCTAGTGAGGAAGTTTTTGAATAGTTGATGGAATCCGTCGTTACTACGTGATAATTCAACATGATGAACAAAAACAAAACTTGAATTTACTAGGTTTATTATCACAAAAATACTTTGAAAAATATAACACTGCGATTGCAGTTTCGGTCACTAGACCATCATCGGGCAAATTCAGTTGACAACTAAATACATAATTATAGATTTGCACTTACAGGTGGGAAATAATTATTGCAGGTACCTAAATATACTAGAGGAACACATTTCAAGAAGGGAAAATAGAAGTGGATTTCCCAAATTGGTACAATAAAATGTTCTTAGAAAACTCATTATTGTTTGAATACACTAAATTTGGGACAATATATCAAGTCAATCTGGTCGTTCAGCAAAATATATTTTGCATTATGATTGAGTTTAAAAATTTCTAATGATTCTAAGTGACTAAGTTTGGTTCCTTTCGGTAATTTGTGCATAATTTGAAAGTTATCTATTTGTAGAAACGGGTGATGGTTTTCACGGCAATGATTTGAAATCGTTGAATCCGTTTTATTTTTCAAGAAAGATTGTTGGTGTTCTCTAAATCTTATCTTGAACGATCGAACGGTCTGACCTATATACACTCCTTTACATACAGGACAAATCAACCTATAATCTCTTGAACTTTCAAATTTTGAAGTGATATCTTTGGCATTGAAGAAAAATTCTGAGAGTTTTGTCTTAGGTTTGAAAGCAATTTCAATATTACATTTAGGTATAACATTAGCAACTTTTTCTGTAAGATGACCAAAATATGTTAAAGATGTGAATTTTTCCGACTTCTCTACTTTCAATTGAGGATATATACTGTTGTACGCTAGTTGACTACGTTTCTTGTTTTCGTTCATGAGGAATTTTTTATTTATATATTATATTCGGTAATATAGTAAAAAACTGGCGAATTTCATTTCAATAATAAATAAACTACGTTTCATGCTGTCTTTATATTGAAATATTCGATTGGCAACATCGCAGGGTTAATAACATATTCTAATATTCTATGTATCAATCCACAGCAGTTTGCAGGAACACAGAACACAAAATAGACCTAATGTACCGTACGAATGAATGAAGTAGTGCATAAGCAACATCTAGGATTGTTGCTGGAGTTGAAATTTAATTTAAAAGTTTGGTGAGAAGTGCATATGAGTTGTGCGACCGATACTTTGTTCACTGCAGTCATCTGTTCAACGCTGCTTTTAAATGTGAATTACGTGAAGGTTATTAAAGGAAATCCAGTAATCTAATCTATTCTTCATCAATCCTTTGCAAACTCTAAATAATCTGATTATCGACTGAGGCATTGAGGGTTTTCCTGCAATAATTTCAATATATGCTGGTCATTTATATACCCACTGTGCGTTCCCCAGAATGTGCTGATTCAAGCTATTTGATTATTTTCCTCTTAACTAAAGCCTACTGGTTCGAATTTAAAAAAATTGATATTTATGGAAGCTGATGGAATTTGTAAGGTTCAAGCAATTTTATACTTATTAAATACTGAATACATGTGGTTATCTGAAGACTGGACCTCCGATATCGAAATCAAGAGTCGCATTGAACAGGCCCGACAAGCATTCCTAGGACTGAGAGGAGTATTTAGTTGCTCGGACTTCGATCATGGACTGAGGTTGGGATTTTTGAAGTGCTGCGTTTTGTCGGTACTTCTCTACGGGATGGAAGGTTGGACCCTTAAAGTCAACAACATTAACAAATTGGAAGCGTTCGAGATGTGGCTATACCGCAGAATGCTCAAGTTACCGTGGACTTCAAGAATAACAAACTTAGAAGATCTGTCCAGCATCAACAAAGAACGTGAACTGTTAACTACAATCAAATAGAGAAAGACTGCATATCTGGGGCACGTCATGAGAAACGAATAGTATGAGTATTTCCTGTTGTTGATCGAGGGTAAGATAGAAAGTCGTAGAGGGGTAGGAAGGAAGAAATTGTCCTGGTTGCGGAATATAAGGCAGTGGACAGGAGTGAATGACATACAGACCCTAATTCATACTGCAAGGGATAGAGAGGAGATGGAAAATGTGATGGCAAACATCCATTAGTGGATAGCATCCGAAGAAGAAGAAGAAGCAATTTTATGCCGCTTAGAAGATTTCCTCGGACAACATATTTCACAGCTAGACTACCATGAAGGAAGGGGACTTAATAACCCATTTTGTTACAAAGCATATTCTGCTGATTTATTAATTGCTATGATATTTGTAGTGGAGACGCAGGTTAACCAATCGCTTTCAATGACCCAGTGATTGATGATCATCAATTAGAAAATAATAATCTATTGAAAATTAAATAGTTTAGTGCTTGTAATTATTTTAAAATATATTTGTTCATGTAATTCTTCACAACTTGACACCATTCTCAAATTGCAGAAGAGAGCAATTCGTTACATGTTTGTACTAAAAAATAGGACTCATTGCAAACCTTATTTCAAGAAAAATTGAATTTTAACGCTTCCTGCTTTATATTTACTTGAATGTGTGTGCTTGATCCATAAGTATTTTCATGCCGTACCCTTGGTGTCACAGCACGGGTATTCCACCAGATCTTCGAGACATCATGTTCACCTCCCTTCCTCTGAATTAACAAAAAAGTCCATCATTAACAATGCTAAAAAAATTTACAATCACCTTCCAGAAGAATTAAAATCTACAACTTCCTTGACAAATTTTCGGAAACGAACAAAATCTCATTTTCTTGATAGACCTTATTACTCTATAGAACAGGGCTTCTTAAACTTTTCTCACTCACGACCCCATTTATGAGTTTGCTAGCGACCCCATATAATATAAAAGAAAGATAAATAAATATTTTTTGGTGATTTATTTATTAGGTAACAATATATATATATATATATATATATATATATATATATATATATATATATATATATATATATATATATATATATATATATATATATATATATATATATATATATATGTTCAGAAAGATTTCCGCGGTCGGAAGTATTTGAAAAACTTGGTTCACGGAATGAACCGCGTAAAAGATTTGAAAAATCTCGACGTTTCGGCTCCTTTTGCGAAGCCATCTTCAGGAGAATTAGAAAGGGAATAATTCAGAATCGTGGCCTCAATCTGCCTACTCCACGAATCGAATTAGGAGGAATCGGAAACAATACGATTGCGTGGTCTCAACCTGCCTACTCCACCAACCGTACTGCTTCCTGTCAACTCTGAAGTCTCTATCTGCCTACTCTTCAGAGTCAACTGACTCTGAAGAGTAGGCAGATAGAGACTTCAGAGTTGACAGGAAGCAGTACGGTTGGTGGAGTAGGCAGGTTGAGACCACGCAATCGTATTGTTTCCGATTCCTCCTAATTCGATTCGTGGAGTAGGCAGATTGAGGCCACGATTCTGAATTATTCCCTTTCTAATTCTCCTGAAGATGGCTTCGCAAAAGGAGCCGAAACGTCGAGATTTTTCAAATCTTTTACGCGGTTCATTCCGTGAACCAAGTTTTTCAAATATATATATATATATATATACAGGGTCCTGCAACAGTGGCGCGGTGTTCCATATCTCTATTTTGGAAACAGATAGAAATCTATATTTCTATAATATTACCTTATTGATTGAGCTCGACAAAATAAAAATATTGTTGGTCACACAGGGTGTTCAATTTCTTCTGGACGAATATCAACTATGTTTTTTCAAATGGCAACCTATATTTTTTGTCGCCTTTTCGGTTTCTACATAGAAAATAAAAGATATTTTATATAGATCTTCATTTCGAAAATATTTACGGTTTTCGAGATTTTTTGCATTTTTGATTTTTTTTTTCAATTTCGGTCACTCAGAATATTTGAAATTATGAAGTTATGCCAAGTCCAAATGAAATACATTTTTGGTCAAATATTCTACGTTGGTAAATCTCTCAAACGATATATCTGAAATCAACCTGCGATATACAGGGTATGAAAAATCGCTTGCCACATATTGTAAATAAAAATGTAAAGAATCTTCCTTATTTCAAATGGAACACCCTGTATATTATAGATCCAGAAGAAGCGCTAAGAAAAGCTCTATAAATTTCATGAAGTATTCCCTATGGTTAAGTTTACTAGTTTTCCTTAAAACAGCGAAAAATGGCAAATATTCAAATTTCTTCGCTATAATCTCAATGAACGACTTTTTTAATAAATAAGCTGTTGGTAGATAAACAAGTTGTGAATTACACCACAAAATATTCATTGTATATTCAAAATAATTTCAATAATCTCCAAATTTGAGCCATATTCTTTCGATTTAAAACACCCTTTCAGCGAATAAAATATTTATTGGAAATCGGTTAGTCTGGCAAATGACAGATCAAAATATTTGCCTTCAAATAAGTATTGAAATCTTTAGTGATTCGTTAAGTTGAACTTTCGATATAATTTAACAACATTTAGATGAAATCATATCGAAAGTTGTACTTAACGAATCACTAAAGATTTCAATACATATTTTAAGGCAAATATTTTGATCTGTCATTTGCCAGACTACCCGATTTCCAATAAATATTTTATTCGCTGAAAGGGTGATTTAAATCGAAAGAATATGGCTCAAATTTGGAGATTATTGAAATTATTTTGAATATACAATGAATATTTTGTGGTGTAATTCACAACTTGTTTATCTACCTACAGGTTATTTTTGGAAAAAGTCGTTCATTGAGATTATAGCGAAGAAATTTGAATATTTGCCATTTTACGCTGTTTTAAGGAAAACTAGTAAACTTAACCATAGGGAATACTTCATGACATTTGTAGAGCTTTTCTTAACGCTTCTTCTGGAACTATAATATACAGGGTGTTCCATTTGAAATAAGGAAGATTCTGTACATTTTTATTTACAATATGTGGCAAGCGATTTTTCATACCCTGTATATCGCAGGTTGATTTCAGATATATCGTTTGAGAGAGTTACCAATGTAAAATATTTGACCAAAAATAAATTTCAATTGGACTTGGCACAACTTTATAATTTCAAATATTCTGAGTGACCAAAATTGAAAAAAAAATCAAAAATGCAAAAAATCTCGAAAACCGTAAATATTTTCGAAATGAGGATCTATACAAAGTATCTTTTATTTTCTATGTAGAAACCGAAAAGGCGACAAAAAATATAGGTTGCCATTTGAAAAAACATAGTTGATATCCGTCCAGAAGAAGTTGAACACCCTGTGTGACCGACAATATTTTTAATTTGTCGAGCACGAGCAATACGGTAATATTATAGAAATGTAGATTTCTATCTGTTTCCCAAATAGAGATATGGAGCACCGCGCCACTGTTGCAGGACCCTGTATATATATATATATATATATATATATATATATATATATATATATATATATATATATATATATATATATATATATATATATATTAAAATATATAGTTGTAGAATTTGTTTGGAAACATACAAAAATCAAAATTGCACAAAAAGTTGTAAAATTGTATTTATTATAGTTACAAAAATCATATGCTCTATTTTTCATCAAAATTGCATTTTTTTGCAATAACATGAATAAAAGGGAATTCTGGCCGTCTTAGTTCGCTCGAATATATTCGAACGCAGTCGTTGAGTGATAAATATTAAATTAAATTTAAAGGAAAAATTAATGAGATGGATGTGCCTGTTGTTTATTCCATAAAAAATTAAATCTTGGTGGAATTTTTGACATTGCCGGACGTAGGAACTATTCAACATTTTTTAACGATGAACGATATTGGGATTTAATATGTGTTAAAGCTGAGTAAGTAACTTCACATAAATATATGGTGGTGAATGGCAGAAGAGCATTTAATGCCATATCAGCGATTTTGGGAAATTCAGTTCTAGTTCCGATCCAGAATTCAGTCAAGAGCTTTTTTGGAAATTGTAGTTTTAAGTTAGTCACTCGAAAGCTCCGCAAATTCCTTTCGAAAATTCGCAATTAATTTCGAAAAAAGAGAAACATTTTATCAATTTGAAATTATATGGACCATACTGCAATAACAAAAATGTACAAAAGTTTGTGAGCATCCCTTATACGCACATCCCCTCTTCGAAGATCATTCAATTCTTTAAAAATAATAATTTGAATACTGCTTTTTCGAGTCACAGCAGATTAGATAGAATGATTTTTAATAACAAAATGTCAAAAGTCGATCCAATGAAGAGAACAGGAATTTATAGAATGGACTGTGAAGAATGTAATTCAACATATATAGGTCAGACCGGGAGATGTTTTAAAACCAGGCTAAAAGAACATCTAAAAAACGGACAATCAGCATTTAGGGAACATCTAGAGTCAAAAAAACATAACATCTCATCCTCTTTCAAACCAAAAATTCTTCATTACTGTGATAAAGGTATGATAATGAACTTCCTGGAAGCCATGGAAATAACCAAGATCCAAAAATCCCATAATTACATTCTTCTTAATGACCAGTTAGACTTAAACCACTCCCCACTGTTAAATCTCTGATAACTTGGACCCATCGATTACATTTTACCACCCCCAGGTACCGAACCGAAATACTTATATATTTTCAAGCGATGTCTTTGCAATTATGTATTCAGTCTTGATAATGCTGTAACAGGCGAAACTAGTCGAATAAAAAGTTATTTTCATTTTGTGGTTTTTAGACAAGTTGTTTTCTTATTATTTAATTTTTTTAATATTTGTATTATATATTTTTTATGGAAATGTGGTGTGATTTTTATTTCTAGGTATTAGTTTGTATACTTTTTGATTGATGTGAGTTTATTTTTATGTTTTACATTATTTGTTACTATAATGTATAATTTTAAGACAATAAAGCATATTTAGTTTGATGAGATTGCCTTCACTTCTTCATTTTTACTGTGATAATTTGCAATTATTCTAATTTTTTGATTGAATTATTTCAATAATTTCTTATTTGTAATTTGTTTGTTAGTTTCTTCTCAATGAGGACTCTTTTTTGAAATTGAAAGTTGAAGGTCGAATCTCATTTTCATTTAAGTGTGAAGGTTCCTTCCCTCAAATAAAAATCGCTTTAGGTATCTTCAATTTATAACCTATAAATTATAAGAGTGGAATTTCTGACTAGAATGTTTCGAAAATTGTTAACGAGAGGGGATCTGTAAATTCACGAGTTCACCAATCTGTTGCGAAAACTTCGCAAACAAATAAATCTAAATTTCTACCGAACGTAACAACGCATACGTCATTTTCCATAAGCGCAACAACGGGGAAAAAATCCGAAGTTTCATAAACTACTGCCAATATTTATAAAACTGTCGAACTGTACATAAATTCTCCCATCTTCATTATTTTCATGTTCAATTTCGAAACAAAGCGCGCGTTAGCATTAGTTTTCCTTCTTTTTTTTCGCGTGTCAGTGAAAAATCCGCTCGGCGTGATTTCCGAACAAATTGTCGCTATATTTCATTTTCACCTCGACCCGAAGTTTTTCTTGAGTGGAAAATTCGTTTTTGTGAATTAATATTGAAATCTTGTGTTCCTGTCAAGAAGCTTCTCCTGAGCTTGCCTTTCGCGACGAGCAACTATTTTCTTTGCTTGCTTTACTACTTATACGAACAAAACGAAATTATTTGATCATAGATGGGAAAATTCGCTTTACCAGTCTCGACGATATTTAAACAATTCAGTAATTAGATTGTGTTCTATATGATCACACCCGGATATTACTTTCGATTCCTGATGATTTAAACCTTGTTGGCGAAACGTGTTTTGCTGAAGCAAACATGACCAAAAATTTCTAATATAGGTATAAATAAATATTAGCCCCCGTAAAAATATTTTTTCCGCAAACGTCACAAAATGACGACTTTTTTAACCTCAGTTCTCAATGTTGAAGTTTGATTTCACAGACGTCCTTTTGTTTTTACTTTTTGTCCGGCCGTGAGCGTACAAGAAAGTACACTTTTTAGTATTCTCAGTAATAATATAACAAGAGAGTGAGAATAAATTGAAAATAATTTGACAGATTTTTTCAAAACTTGTTGCTAGGCAATAGTCACGAGAGCCCGGAGGGCTCGAGTGGCTATTTCCAAATGGCAACAAATTTGAACAAAATCTGTCAAATTATTTTCTATAATTTATCGAACTCGCGAGTTATATTTGACTAGATTATTTTTTGATTCAACAATTCTGTATTAGAAAGTGCCACCGAACTTTGTGCTTTTCAGGATGTTTTTGTAAAATTTTTCTTTTTGCATCTCTTGCATCTCGAGCATTTTTGAATTCTATATCATTGAAAGGATCAAATGACCTGTTATACTTATTAAAGTAAAGTTCTTGAACTAATTTTGCCGTTTTATTCCACATTGTCTTTATTACTGCTTCTTTATAATCATTTCCGTCCTTTCTTTTCATGTTATAAGCCCAATCTTTCAAAATCAAAGCCAGAGTAGCTGTTGTAGTAGATTGATCCAGAATATAATTTCTTTCTTAGGTGAAGGTCTTAAATTGTCTCCATATAGACTGATTACTTATTAGATTGTTTTTCGAAGTAGTTTCTAAAATATTTTTTGTTATTTCTGCATCAGAAAAGGTACTAAACCGATGATTTTCATCCATTTTATATATTGCGTTGACACAATTAGGTAATTATTTTGACAACTATCTGACACTTGCTAAGCAAATAAAAGCTACAGTGATTATTCCCGAGAATAATCACAAAAGATTTATGCCCACTATAATAATGACATCATTGGTTAAAACTTACTCTTTTGACAAATAAAGAAGCATTTCATTGGTGTTAAGAAACGTCAAAAAATAATCACGCCAATATCAAGAACGTCGGGCGGCGTACAGTTGGGTTCCGAATCCGACATAATGTAATCTGTAAGAAAATTTTATATATTTTAATACAACAAGTCATTTCTTAATACTCGGGTACTTACCAAAAACGCACAGTCCTATAATGCGTAGATTAGTGACTTTAAATGTTTCTGACAATTATTTTGTTGAATTGTCAAATTTTTGTTGCCCTCACATCTACAAAACCAGTAAGCAAAGCAATCTAGTTTTACGTTTCTTCGCATCTAATCCTTTTTAAAAATATCATCTTCATTCTATCGTTTGAACACCGTTTGCGAAAAAAATCGCATGTTTTATTCGGAGAAAAGCACTTTTTTTGGCTTGACTAAAATTGTTGGCTTCACTGCGTTCAGCCGACAAACATTTAGTCTCGCCACAAAAAGTATCACTTTCACTCCTAATAAAACAATATACTATTCTTGTATTGTATGGATAGCTCCTCAACTAATCTGTATGTGAAAATTGAAATGACATTTGAAGCTTTTCTTGAAATTTAGTAGTGATGAATTCCTACCAATAAGAAGAGATAGGCATCATAAATAATTTAGAAATAATGCAGAAGGTAGACGATAATCTGGTACCCGAGGGCCGATCCAAGTGACTTGTCGCCAAAGGAACCAATTTGTGTTCATCTAGAGGCTATGCTAGATCTAACCATACCAAAAACTCTATGAGAAACTGCCATCACCTTAGTGCATTTCGTTCAAGACGGGAAAAAAATCGTGCGATATAGAAAAATTAGACGTTTTACTCCGAGGAAGGGTAGTTACCAAGTGTGGCTCATCATTAAAAAGGTTTTGCTTAGGTCTATCCAAACGTGTGTACATCATTAGGATTGGTATCTCCTAGGATCCACAGGGGGCAGCATATTACAGTAACTCTAAAAATTTTATTTTATTTCATAATTTAAAATTTAAATGATCGCCGCATTTATTTATTCATAATTTTTAACGACTCTGCAGCATCCAAGTACACTATTTAAGATATATATACTATTAAACTAGCTTTGATGAAGATATATACAGAGCGAAAACATTGATAATTTCATTATGAATAGATGATGTTATTCCAAAAGCTTATTAATATTTTGAATATTTACCGTTTTATTTAACTTTATTAACCAAGTACCTTTTAAATATTTTGAAATTCAACAGCAAGCTGTTGTATCTCTTAGAAATTTAGTATGCTGTCAAAATAATAACAATTATGACAGAATTGTATATATGGTTTTATAGTACAGATGATAAATGATTTTATAATACAGATTATAAATGGTTTTCTAATACCAATGATTCAAAAGTTTTAATAAAAAGATTAAATATCGGTTTTATAATACAGATTATACAACAGTTTCATAATTCAGATTATATAACGGTTTTAAAATGAAGTAATATTTTACTCAACTTTCTTAGCAAAGTACCTTTCGAATTTTTTCAATTTTGGAAATTAAACAGCAAACTGTTGTAACTTTTAGAAATTTAATGTTCTGTCAAAGTTAGTTCAGGAATTTCTTGAAAAAATATAAGTTACTTTGACAGAATATAATGGTTTTATGATACAGATTATGTAATGGTTTTATTATGCAAATTATATAATGGTTCACTAATACGATTATTGATGTAACGAATTATGAATTCGACCATTTTTGGGAGACTTTCTGGCTGCAAAATCAAATTGAATTAATAACGAAAAACCTTTCCGTTCAAAAGTCTTTTCCTGGAGTGTTGGGAATATGAAAGATTTCATTTTAAACTTTTCTCCACTTCAAATTTTCCACACGTATTATTTTTATTTCCATTCCTAATCACCTTGATATTCTTTTGAATAATTCATCCTCCTAATGACGTAGAGAACCTGGAAAACCGCAGGTTAGTACGCTAGCGGGCTAAAACACATACTCGAGTAGGGGAAAGTCATAAATTCTTATTTTACGCTAGGATTTATTATTCTAGAAAATAAATTCTTCGGGATTTTCTGAAGCGCAAACCTTTTACATCGTTTGCTGTTTTATTTAGAAAAATACATGTTATGTATCATTCCCAAAACTGTAATGGGATCTCAGTGTTTCTCCTGTTATTAATTTATATTTTCTCTGAATAATTTTGATGAATTATTCGAAAGTTCAGGCCGAGAAACGTTAATGCGTTAGCCTCAACAATTTATTTACAATGTCTTCATCTCGAGACTAGACAGTGCATAAAACATTTGATTTAAGGTGAATTTAACAAAAACAAAGAAGACGAAAAACTCTTTATATATTAAAAGGAAGTTTAATATTATTGTTGTTTTATTTTAGTACTTCTCATTCATTCATTTATTTAATACGTTGCAAAGCGACCTTAAGGTATGTTGTGTCTCTCATTAGAGCTGTTTTATCTGCTGCGTCATCTACAGCTCACCTCCTTGTTCCAGAGTACTGACTAACTCCAATATCTGGGAAGGCTTTAAGGAGGTTACGTTTTCACTCCCACAAGTTTTTTATCCAAAGCATTCTTTCCGTTGGCTTGCAATAGCGAGGTATTCTGTCACCAGGTGAACATGAGTCTCCTCCTCATCTGCACAGAATCTACACTTGGCAGTTTCTTATAAACCTATTCTCATCAGATGCTTCCTGATGCGACAGTGTCCTGTAAGGAAGCCAGTAAGGAAGTTTAATTTGTTCCTACTGAGATCCGGGTATCTTTTGGATCTTGCAGATTTAATGTTCCGAAGGAAACTTTAGGAGTGGTCCATCCCTGGAAGACTCCGCCAGAGTGTTTCTCTGTCTGGTTCCTCTAGGTTCTTAGAGGTTCTGGGCTAGTAAATGGCGTTTGTGCTCCTTTTCTAGAAGGTATATTGGCCTCTTCGTTTCCTTTGATTCTTTCGTTGCTTGCACCGCTTTAACATGCCCTTAGCATTCTGAAAATGTCGACTCGCAATCCATACTGTGTCGATTTTCATAAAAGCAGAAGGAAAATCAAATTAAATCGCAAGAAATGCTAGCAAACGTGAGCCTATCATATAAACAGAAACCTATTGTGTCAATTTATTTTGTAGATAATTAGATTAACTAAGAAAGTCTGACTGGAGAATTGAACTTACTATTATTAGAAAATGAAATTACTCCACTTATAGCTCATTCATTAGGAGTATAACTCGTTAAACAGTGGGATATGATACTAAAAGAACAGAATATATACATTCGATAGGATACATGAGTTGGAAAAGGAATTGGCTAGAGGGACGATTTCCGAGCCACGAATTGATTGTAGGGGTTTTATAGAATAGCCGGCAAGATCTCCATATCTAAAGCCGATTGACTTTTTCCTCTTGAGCTATTTTGAAAAATTCTCTTGTGTAAACATTCCAGGAAATATTGAAAAGCTTAAACGTTGGATAACTGAAGGATCTGAACAAATCACCATTTGCAAAAAGTTTTTGAAAATATGTTATTTTATTACTAACATAATAGCATACCTAATTTTGAGAAGATTTTGTAAATAAATCTCCCTTTAACTCTTCTCGTTTCGAGAAGTTTTAAACTTGCAAAACCGCGTATATAATTTTCAAACTCGCTTTTAATGTCAAATCAACTAATTTTTGTCTTGATTTCAAATAAAACACAAATTCATATTTAACTTCTAGTTTTGTAAGGAAGGCACTGTACTCAAGTATCTTAATTTATCCTCCCTGCTTCAACTCATATCAAACTCACACAACTTTCAAATAGTTACCGTCATTTCGAATACACTTATATCCTCATGAATAACTCCTTAGAATAATGAGGTGTAAACCTTCCAAATTTAGATACGTGACATAGAGAACAAACAGCTACCATACTATAAATTCTTGTCTTTGAAGTAATTTCAATAATAGATCAATGCAAATTATTTCCCTTTGTACTTGTTCCACCGCATCTCTTGATCCAATATCGGCAACGTTTCGAATGTATTAGTACCCGTCTTCAATTGCCGCATTTACAGGGGAGTGTGGTGTGGACTCGTTCAAATTTCTCAGGGAATTTCGTCGAGAATTAGTTGTACAAATAGGTCTTTAGTTTTTCATCCAGACAGAGATGTAAACGTGACAGGGGCGTATCAGTAAGATTTTAAGTTATCATTTTGGTGAAAATTATGAATCAGAAAATATGTTTACTAGTTCTGTAGATAAATTTTTTCTATATATATATATATATATATATATATATATATATAATCTCTTGATAATTATTAGCAATAACAGGCTTGTTGAATCTTAAAAAACTCGATTTTATTAAAAAGTTGACGTTTCGCCACGACATTCGTGGCTTTATCAAAACTTTTGAAAAAATTGAAATTTCTTTGACATTTATTGATTTGAAAAATTTGAATAGAAGCAGACTACTATGTTTCACTAAAATTTTTCGGCTGTGGCCGTTCTTTGTTGTTTATTACGTGCTATTCAGTCCAATATTAACATTCAAATTTGTTATTATTAGATGGTAAGGGACGTAATGTTCGAAATAGGTTCAAATTATTTTGATTTTGAAGAGTCAAAGAATAATAATAATAGGGTACTAAGTATTTATCTTTTTTTCAAAAATTTCTCATTGCGGCTGTGGCCGTCTTCAGTTATTAATTACCTGCTATTTAGTCCAATATCAACAGACAGGTCCGTTGATATTAGATGGGAAGGGAACCACAGAAACCTTCACCCACGTAATGTACAAAATAGGTTTAAAATATTTGATTGTTGTCTTTAAAAAGACATTACTTGTGGTTTTGGAGATCACATGTTCTAAATTATACTTTCTTTCTAGAAAAATTGAAAATTCTAGATGTTTAGATTTTGTCTAAGAAGATGAGTTGTTGTGGTTAGAGTTTGTTTGTTGAATTATTTTGTTTTGATTTATATTGTTTCTTAGAAAAATTAAAGAATTAAATCTGCGTATATTGAACTCAAATGTTTGATATCTGTTCTATCATTTACGACTTCATTTAAATTTTTTTGAATATGTAACATTTCTAAAATTTCTCTGCGTTTTTGATCTTTTTCTATTTCTAAAATTTTTGTGCTATTAAAGTTGAAAGTATGATTCTCATTGTTTTTATGTTTAGTGCTGTGGTTTGTGTTCTGGTATATTTGTGTGCTTTTAATCTTTCTTCTAAATTTTGAAAAGTTTGTCCTATATATGATTTATTACAATTATTACAGGGTATACTATAAACAACATGAGATTTTTGCAGAAGAGGTGTTTTACTTTTTAATTTAGAATATATTTGTTTAATTTGATTTTGAGCGGTGTGGGCAACTTTAATATCGTGTAGATTTAAAATTTGTGAAATTTTATTACTTAACTGAGGAATATATGGAAGAGGAATATATTTTTTGTTAATATTTTCTTTTTTGGATGTTTCTAATGTGTTGTACAGTTTATGAATTCTATTTTTAGTGATTTTCTGTATAAGTTTTATTGGGTAATCTTTTTTTATGAGTAATTTATGGACATCTTGTAATGTTTCATGTCTGTGTGTAGTTGAAGTAAGTTTAAGTGCTTTGTCTGTATATCCGATTATTAAACTCTTTTTTTGTGACAAATGATGTGTACTGTTGTAGTTCAATGTTCTTTGTGAAAAAATTTCTTGCACTATGTTCGGAAATGTAATAATAATCTATTGAGTGACTTTTCCGATAATTTTAGGTAACTGTCAACTGTAAATAATTTTCAAATTGTCAATCTTTTTCAACTATGCAAACTTTTCAACAAAGAATTTATCTTGTGAAGTGCTATGGTATTGTACGCAATTAATTTATTTAATGAAAAATACCCGAATGTACCAGTTCCGAGGAATGGATTTAAAACTCAATAAAGAAACTAGATAGGTACTCACTAGATTATTATTGCATTTCCCAGCTTAGTGCAAAAATTCATAGGGTTTTCACATGAAATTGAATATAAAATGAAACAGGTTTTGAAAAACCTGAATTTCATTTCATTTTATGGGGTTTCTGAAGAAGCGAAACTTTTTATCAAGAATAAAAATAAATTTTTCGCTTAGACTGAAAATGAAGGAGTTTCTTCTGTTGGGCACCTCATCCGCAATTAAATCAACCCTCCAACACGATGGAAATACTACAGATTCTGTTTCGCTCTTCAAGGAGTTTATCAATATTGTTATTTCGCATATTATTGATGTTTTTTTTTAGAAACTATGAAGTGGTGTTGCGAATTCGATGTAGTTTCCCACTCGGCCGATGGATGGAACAAACTTTCTAGTGTTTCCATCGTGTGTGGCACGATTGTCAAACTTTCTAATATTCTCCCTTGAAGGATGAGTGGGAATCAATTTTTCAAATGAATTTTCTAACATATTTTCATCTGTATCTACATTAAAAAAAATATGCTACGAATTAAAAATGACTTTTTATTACCCCTTAGTTTTCGTATAATTTAAAGTAGGAAATCATTCTCAATATCCATTTTACTTCATCCGTTCACACCACAGTAATTTATAGAGTGTAGATTCCGCCCTCATCATACCTTTGTGCTCCATTTGAACGTCTGAGCCGGGAAAGTAATATTCATGGATTGGTATAACCTAGAATTTAAATTACTCGATTCCTTTGTTCGACAGTCCTTTACCAGAACACTGATACGGCAATGTTAAAATACGCCCTATTCAGCTCTATGTTATTTTCGTTCGTATCTAGATACCGCCTGTTGCCCTTTCTGAGTACAGGCACAATTATAGAGGATAATGTTCTCGCTAAAATCCTTCGAGTGATCCTTTATTGAGAATTCGAAACGTTGCGCACATCAAAGCGGGAATGGTTTTTTCACTGTAGTTCACGACGAACTCTATATTTACAATAATGTGCTTTGAATTATAAATTAGATTTACTGTATTCGTCGAAGGGGCAACTCCTTTATAATTATTCAGGAGAGTAATATGCCAAGGGACCGTACCAGAATTTGAGTGGAAGTTTCTAGAAATTAGATATCTTACTTTTGTATGTGAAAAATCGACTATAGATATTTTGTATGTAAAAAATCGACTGTGAAAATTCTTTGAAATCAGTTAATTTTTTTGTGTTTTAATGTACGACTAGGTCACCTGGCAAACGTTGTTCTGCCATATAAATTATTACATCTATTACATAAAATGAACAAGGAAAATTCTTTGATAATTTAAAAAATTATCAAACAACTTTCCAAGTAAGCTGGTTATACGTATTCAGCAACGCAAAATCTGCATTCACAATCGAACGGTGAATTATAGAAATTGTCAAGTCACCCCGACTCAAAATCTGCATACAGCTGTTTCGATCTTATTAGATCTCATCAGTGCAGCTTATTTGACTCGGAGTGAATTAACAAATTTCTAATTGTTCCCCAATACAAATCGTGGTCAGTAACACTGTCTGGATAACAATCCAGAGCGCCATCCCACCAAAGATATTGGAAAACAAAAATTCACCGCTTAGACTGAAAATGCAGAAATTCGTCGATTGAACACGTACCTCCTGATATGAAGATATCTACTCTACAACAATGGTGTATATGAAAAAAAAGGAAACACACGTGTTTCATTCCTGATTTTCATTTCATTCCATACTTGATATGAAATAATATATTTAATACTACTCCAAGTTTGCAGAACTTTTGGAATTTTTTTCACAAGTATACTGCAAAATTCAATGTTATTGCAATTTAGCATTCACTTGACCAAACTTAAAAAACTTTTGGAATTATTGTTAAATTTTCGAATATCAATGTCTTAACTGACTGGCCTATAATTTTCAAATTGAATTCGATGAATGAAAGGTTGCTTTCGACATCAGCTAAATCCACTATTAGACAGATGGTCGAGCCGTTCCGGCCTTCAGCTCCCACCTCGGAGAAATCGGCCTGACGTCATTTCCGGCCGTTCCGGAGCGGAAGCGACCGTAACGGCGACCGCGGCGCCCTCTGGGACCGCGCCGGTAATATACGGGAGGCATTAGCTTAATTCGGGTGGCTCTGATGATAACATATACGTCTAATTACGAGTTTAGTTATGTCGCCCGTGTAAATTGGGCCTAAAGAGCTGTGCTTTTGGAGCGGTGTTCGCGGCGTCCACGGCAGGATTTACAGGTGTTGATTGTGCGCTAAATTACGCTTGGTAATTTGTTGTTGGGGATGGTAGAAGGTACCTTAATTTATTGTGGAACCGAGTCCGTTGAATTATTGAGATGACGCAAAGAAATCATTTGAGTTCCCAAATTTTCTGCCTGGAAATTTTTAGAATAATGATGTACGTAATTATACTGTTTGTTGTTCAGAAAGTTAATGGAAACTGATATTAAATAATAAAGTTTAAAAATTGAAATAAAACAACACATGGCTTTTAGTTTCACTATATAAAATAACTAGCGGGACCCGTCGCGGCTTCGCCCGCGTATCCATATATGTATACGTATGAATTTATTAAGATATAGTTTTCGTACATATTGCGTATCGTACGTGATACTTATCATTATTTTTATACTTCAAAAATTCTATAGATACACTTTATAGCCAATATACCAAAAATTTATTCCACCCCCGTTCAACCCCTGAATGATCGAATTTAAAAAAATGGAGAAAGTGGGTTTTCAAGATAATTATAAGGAACATTTTAGTGGCCGAATGAAATCGCTAAGTCGATTATTTTGCCAGAAATAGCCAATAAAAAAAACAGACTCACTCCTTTTTCACCCCTAAATGATGGGATTTCAAAATCTTTAATTATATAAATAATTTACTTAATAATTTCGTGAAAGAGCGGGATCACTAAGTCCATTATTTTGCGAGATTCAGCCAAAAATAGCCAATATACGAAAAACACATTTCACCCTCTTTCAACCCCTAAATGATACAACATCAAAAAATGCAGAAAATGGTTTTTTAATAAAATTATAAGGAACATTGTAGTGGAAGAACGGAATCGCTAAGTCGATTATTTTGCCGGAAATAGCCAATATAAAAAAAACAGACTTACCCCTTTTGCACCCCTAAATGATGGAATTTCAAAAAACTGAGAAACTTCTTTCTAGAGTTAATTTTACTTAATATTTTCGTGAAAGAGCGGGATCACTAAGTCCATTATTTTGCGAGATTCAGCGAAAAATAGCCAATATACGAAAAACACATTTCACCCTCTTTCAACCCCTAAATGATACAACATCAAAAAATGCAGAAAATGGTTTTTCAATAAAATTATAAGGAACATTGTAGTGGAAGAACGGAATCGCTAAGTCGATTATTTTGCCGGAAATAGCCAATATAAAAAAAACAGACTTACCCCTTTTGCACCCCTGAATGATGGAATTTCAAAAAAACTGAGAAACTACTTTCTAGAGTTCATTTTACTTAACATTTTAGTGGAAGAACGGGATCGCTAAGTCTATTATTTTGCGAGAAACATCAAAAAACACGTTTTACCCTTTTTCAACCCCTTAACGGCGGAATTTTAGAAAACCCCGTCTTAGCGGGAATCTACATGATCAGACTTAACTTCCCACCAAATTTCAGAAATTTAAAAAATACGGTTTTTGCTGTAGACTGGATTGAATTTTTCGGCTTGTATTATATATATATATATATATATATATATATATATATATATATATATATATATATATATATATATATATATATATATATATATATATATAGATATAGATTATGTACTGTATTTAACAGGAAAGGAAAGTCGACATGTTTCGAGTTATGAACTCATTATCAAGACTAACTACAGGAGAATATTACAGTCTTTCTTTATGAAACAGACAATAGCAAAGGTGATACCTGAAAATCAATTCGTTCGAGAAGGTCTAGACGTTTTCCTTTATTACCTTAATGCAACAATTGGGTTTTGATGAAATCCAGGAAATGATTAAATTTGATACAATGTTCGGAGAAACCAGTGGTGTTCTTGTTTTGTAAAATTGACTTTTTGTGTTCATCAACACGAATGTTTATATTCCTTCCTGTTTGTCCAATATAGAAAGCAGGACATTCGTCGCAAAATATTCTGTAAACACCACTGTTTTCTCCGATGTTGGTCTTTTCCTTATTATTGACCAAGAATGACTTCAAGTTTCTTTTATTTGTACAAATTGTTTTAACGTAATTTTTCGATATTAAATGTATCAATGCATTAGTCATATTTAACAGTGATAATAGATATTACTGAAAATTCCTGTCTTGATTCGTCGTTTCAGATTTCTTCTGAAAACCAAATATCAATTATCGTGAAATTATGCAAAATGAATAAATTAAATATCATCAAATAATCTTCGTGGCTGTGTGAGTTACGAATTCACATGATAAAGAGGAATAATAGATAATAGAATGGCCATCTATACGCAAAAACAACACACAGCTATTTCTATCTTATTAAATATCATCAATGTCATTCAGTGGAAGGAAAGTGATTCGTGAAATTAGTTCTTGTTTCCTACGAAAATTATTTTCATTCGGATATTTTATATATTATGTACTTCGGTAAACAAGTATAGTATAATTTAAATATTTTTATATTATCTTGGACGGCATTTAGTAAAATTTTGATAGACTGAATCGATCCTTGAATCGAACATAAACCCTCTCATAATCCCCAAAATCATAGTTCGATAAACCAAAATAATCTAAATCAATTCCTTAGTCACTATTTTTCTTGAAGAGGAAAGGGTAATTTGAAGCGTTTCAACCGATCGATGTTCATTCTAATTTCAAAATGCTGAAAAAGAATTCTCAGATATAAAAAGACCCCCTCACAATACCGAATTTCAATTCGATAAACAAAAATCTAAATAAATTCTTCAGGCCATATTTTTTTTTGAAGACGAGAGGGTAATTTAAAGCATCTCCAATCGATCGATATTTATTCAAATATTTAAATGTAGAAAAATAGTTCTTAAATCCAAAATTACCCCCTCACAACCCCCCTTAGTAATTCAATGAAGCAAAACAATCTGAAACAATCCCTCATTTCATATAGAATCTCTAAACGATCGATGTTCTTCAACATTTTCAAATATAGAAGAATAATTATTGAAACCAAAAGGACTCCCTTATAACCCTCCATATTAATCCGATAAACAAAAATAAACCGAACCAATCCCTCATTTCATATTTTTCATAAAAACGAAAGCGTAATTTTAATATGCAAAATTTTTCTCGAATTCAAAATGACCCCCCCTCCCCACTACCCCCAATAATATCAATTCTATGATTTAAATTCGTCCGAACGAATCTTTCGTTTCATATTTTTCGAACGTTTAGGTAATTTATGGCATCTTCAGTCGCGAATTTCAAACGTTAAACAACAACAAAGGGGTGGAATACGAGGAGAGGGCTGATTTATCAGGGCGTCGAAAGACGCCAGAAATATTTATTCGGCGAGGTGCACAGTTTATCTTTGAACGTTTTACGAGAAATTTCCAACGAGAGATTTAATGGCAAAGTTTGTGGAAGTTTAGATAAACCGGTTTGAAGAAATTAAGAGGTCAAAAGGCCGAAGATTACCGACAGTTTGAAGAGGATTACTCATTGAATTTGTCGACTTATTTCGGATTAATGGAGGGTGGAAATTTGCAGATTAATACATCCATGTTTTAGTGGAACCCATACGGTTGATCAATGTCTGAAGAAGGCACACTTTATGTCTACCAGGGGCGGCTATTCGAAGGCGGCTATGGAGGCTAAGCCGCCTCCCCAATAATATTCCGTGTATCACTACTATATTATATTGAATAGTCAGCATATTCATATTCATATTAAACAAAATCATATTATTTTATGCACCTACCTTTCTTTGAACCTGCATTATATAATATAATTTATTAATTACGATAGAAGGTATTTACATTTACTGCTTACTGCGTTTCATTCATTTCAAGATTTCATATCAACAGTGGCAATGCTGCAGAGGCTCAATAAGGTATAGACGCGTTCATTATTCCATATGCCATGCCAGAGAGAAAAGGAAACGCTGCGAATGAATTTACCTTATTCACTTCATTGAAATAGAAAATACCGGTAAAAGCAACACCGATTGAAGCTAGCTGCTCGGTTCAAAAAGTATACATTAATTCTCACACAATGTCGACCAATCACAACTACAGGCTTTCGGGTAAAATCGAGTGAATTCGTTGGAAAGAATTAATCGTAGTCACTAGTGGACGAAAATAATTTGTTTTGGTTTTAATTTATTTTGCTCGCGTATTGTTCTTAAAATGAGTTCGGTTAATGAATTTAATTTAAAAAATTTCAATGGTGACTTAGTGGAATATTTGTTATCCTATAACTTTAGTGCACTAAGTTATACCGATAAAAACATTGTGACCTACCCCGGAATTAAACAATTTGGTGCAGCGTAACAAACAACAGAAAGCAGGTTTTAATATCAGAAATTATGAGAGACATCCTTGGCTAACCGGATCACAGGTAAAAAATAAATTATATTGTTGCAGTGTTTACTTTTTACTAGGGAAAGTGTCTCTGTTTGATTTATTTTAATCTATTTTTGGGAGGGTCCTATTCTATTTTTGGTAAGAAAAAACTCTCACCTCCTTGGTTCTTGCTGGGCAACAATTGACCTCGAATAGGTAACAAATTCGCTAAGTAGGTAGGTAGGTACCTATTTTGTGAAAGAAAAAAATTTGATGAATAGATGAATTGATTAATTGGCTGAGAAGAGTTTTTGTGAATATTGTAAATAGGAGTTGTAGGTCTCAAGGTAGACACTCGAAAGTGAAAACAATTTTTTTCGCAAAGAAATTAATATTTTAGGGTGCTTGTTTTACTTTGATTTTCTTCAAATTATAAGGCGGTTGACCTTGAAATCCCAAAACATTGAGGAACGTTTTTGTTGCTGTTGCTTGTTTCCGTAAATGTTACTTAAAATTTCTTTATTTTTCGGCAACAAATGTTGACTGTTCCTACTTGTCGTCAGTTTCCATTTAGAGCGGTAAACTTCAAAAGAAAATAGGAAACATTTGTAGAAAAATCCGTGTTGCTATAGCAGTGGGAACGTATCGAGAACGCAACTAGTAAACATTCGTGTCGCAGATTTTCTTTAATGTTCCTTAAAATTTCTTTATGTCTCGGTAACAAATGTTAATTGCTTTTACTAAATAATATGCAACTATTGACAATTTTAGTTTCTTCAGTGGAAACAAGAAATTTAAGTATGTTGCCATAAGTTTCTACCTATGGCAACAAAGAGAAACATTTAACAACAAAATTTTCCTCAATGTGTTCCGGTGGAACTGTAGCTTTACACTTCAGATACTTGTGAATGAAAGCTAGACCTGAAAATGATATAACGTAATGTAAACGTAACATTCCCAAGGTCAGCTCTATTCGTATTCTGTATTCTGTATTCTGTATTTTTGGGAGTGCAGTCGAGACCACAGCACTTAGGCCCCATTGGGCCCTTTGTGCATCCTCCCCGGGAACATCACCAGCCTAGGCTCCCAACCATCCGTCGTTTGAAAAGTCGTTTGAAAAAGAGGGTGATTGCACCTAGGGGGATTTCCCTCAAGGTGGCTAAAGTTGGCCACCGTTCACCCAGAATGGATTCTCGGAGTGACAAGACAGCGGAGCATTCACAGAGGACATGCTGTACTGTCTCGTCTTCCTGTTCACAGCCTCTGCAGAGAGGTGTGTCGCTTAATCCCATATTAAATAAGGGCTTCCGAAGTTGGCAGTGTCCCGTTAAAATTCCCACGACATTGCGTAGTTTTCCTCTGGGCATCGTTAGGTAAGTCATTGCTGCATCTTTATTGGGATAATTTAAAAGTTCCCTGGCTAGTCTGCAGGTGGTTGTTTCATCCCATAGGATTTTGAATTTTTGATGGGTGTTCTCCTTCATCATTTGTGACTTTGCTGTCAGCGGTAGTAGGCTGGAAGGGCCAGGACCGAATATGTTCAGGCCGGCTGCTTTTCTAGCCAATTCGTCAGCTTTTTTGTTGCCATTGCATCTCGAGTGGCCTTTAACCCAGCACACCATAATTTGGTTTGTATGGGCTGCACCCGCAAGTGCTTGATGGCATTCCCATAGTGACTGTGAAGTTATTTTATGATTCTTCAGGGCCAGTAATGATTGTCTACTATCTGTGTAGCTCTATTCGTATAAGTATGTGTAATATAAATCCTTATATTATAATTTTGATTTTTTTTTCATTCTCAAATTTTAGAAAAATAACTCGCTAGGACCTAGAAAGTTCATTTTGATTGAACAAATATGGCACATAAAAATAATTTGCGATTCAAGCATAAAAAAGTCCCAAATAGAAGGAAATACTAATCTCCTGCAAGATATTTTAATGAAAGCTGCTCAAGCTGTTGATGCGTTTGTGCCAGAAAAAACTAGGCGGATAATTTTTCCCAATATGCTTCAGGAACTGTTGCAGATAAAACAACTTTTGATTGCTTCTTATATTCCATGAACTAATAGTTCTTGTGACATTGACAGAGAACTTTGTCCAGAGGGAATTTGGAGAATATGACTGACAAATTGTGAAAATAAGCCATCAAAACGGTTTCGTCGACATGGTTCGAGTAGTGTTTCGTCAGCCAGGCCTCAAAATGGAGATATTCTCTCTCGTGAATCCGCCTAGCGGATCACCAGCTTCAGGAGCTTCCACTAAAATTTCTTGGTGAGACTGGTATTTCCTTCTACTTCGGACATTTTTATGTGTAAATCGCAAAATTATTTTTATGTGCTGTCTAATTGACAAATAAAAACTTGCAATCACAGTTACCGTCATTACGTTATGACTATTTTTTCAGGTAGATGCTAGTATCTACCTAATTCGCTCTGAATTAGATTCTTCTCATATTAAAAATATTTAAAAAAATATTTAGTCGGACATTAACCGTTGAAGGAACTATGGATATTATAAGGATAACGCGTTCGGTCAACGTATTTCCCTCGGACCAGAGGCCCTCCAGAAACACACCATCGACTTCAAGCGTTATTATCCTTATAACACCCTTGATACCTTAATGACTATTCAGTGTGTCTGCTATTCAATACTAAATATATAGCGAGTGTCTCCGTAGCTCAGTGGTCCGTGCGTTGGACTACTGAACAGAAGGTCGGTGGATAGAATCCCGGCCGAATCAACGAATTAATGTGGAGTCACCTCTTGGAAGGCAATGGCAAACCACCGAGAAGTATTCTGCCTTGTAAAGCATCCCTAAAAAGACTTTCGGAACCGCCGTGAAACTGTAGGCCCCTTCTATTCGTATAGGTATCAATGTATCACGCACAACACGAATAGTTGTTGAGAGGTCGCCTACACCCGAAACCGGGTAAGGCACTTGAAGAAGAAGGTGTTCTACGACACCACTCTCCTCCTATTTTACCCTCAAATCTTCCTATATAAAGATGGACGATATTCCTGGTGGGACACTATGTATCTGTTCAAACATTCATAACAAATTTTAAGTATGAAATAGTTATTTATGTACCAAGTGCGTTATATAAATCCTAACGCCCATCGGCGTTAGGATCTAGTATCGCACGTGGTGCATACAAGATTTTATTTTTCACGAAAAAATTATTTTTTCTCCAACCATCAAAAAATGTTGACATTTTTGTACTATTTTCAGGTGCAAAAGCCATCAATTCCCTTACCGTACAAAAATTTGCTCGTTGCTTAGCAACACTTTTAATCCTAGGATTAAAAACGCTACTTTTAATCCTAGGACCAAAAGTAATTGCATTTGAGCTCTCTAATTATTGAAATTTGAAGAAAAAACATTGTCTCTTACAAACTTAGTAAAACAAACTAATTGGGCAACTATATATAGGTATCTATTTGTTATTTATATTGATATTGAATGTACAATTGGAACAATTATTGCCAAAACTCAAAGCACCACTGAAATTATCACTAACAATTTTCGAACAATTCAAAAGATTTTCATTAATGTCACAACGCAAAGCACCTCCAATTCTTAATACTAGAACAACCTTTATCATCAAATATACATTATCAGGTGCCATATCCAGGAACCGATCCACTTCCTTCTTCGTAAAAACCCTAGCCTTTTTAGGTATATATCCATCACTTTGCCTTTTTAACAATGCTCGTAATTTTGAATATTTACTAATATCCACACCATTTTTGATATCCAGTGTGGATCGCAACATTGAATACTGTGACCAAAGAGTGGATGGCTTGACGGTCTTCGTTAAATTTGAGAAATACACCATAAGAAAACTCTCCGCACAGTTTTGCACATTTTTTCTTTACACCAATCCATGAATCGCTGATTTGCAAGTTCATAAACTTGGCGAGATTTGGGTGGCAAAAGATTTAGATATACTGCTTCGGCACTTTCCAATATATCTGCAGGTATATTTTCAGCGTGTTCAGCGTAAAAACTACTACAAAAATTATATGATTAGTACGTCTACTGACGTCTATTTGACAATCAATATTTACCAACAATACCAGATATCCATGACTACCGACTTGCTATCGCTGTTATAATTAATAGGTGTTCAAATTTATTACCAAATTATTAACGATTTTTGAATAAAACTAATATTATTTTAATTTTGACTTGGTTGGAGAAAAAATAGTATATATCATACGGACTAAAAGTGCCTATTTTTACTCGAAATTTTGCATTCGCTCGGCTGCGCTGCGCTCCGCCTCGCAACTGCAAATATTGCTCGTAAAAAAAATATGCACTTTTAATCCTTATAATATAATATACTATTATTATAATGAAAAGTCGATTTTAAAATCGGTTCATTGCTCCTATACTTTCCATTTTCCTCCTCATAGTAGTCATTTGTTGATATTTTGACGTTTGTGAATATATTTGTCATAATATTCAATAAATATTATTGCTGCTTTCTTTGTGTAGTCTTATAGAAATAATGGAAATGAAAATGAATTTACCCAAGAATATCATAGAAAATGCAGCCAAAGCTGCGAATAATTCATTGCCGAAGAAATCCAGAGTCGTATACGACAAGGATTATAAAGTATTTAATCAATGGAAGTAGCTTCATTTTTCCTCATTCAATTAGCGGGCGTTATGATCTATACTGCCCGCTCATTACGCCCTAAAGGATAATGAGTGTATTTTTACCAACCGTATCTACGGTAAAATCAAAAAATAATATATAGTGAAAAACAATCTAATATTCATTTGCATATATTCAAGTCTCGAATACAGCCTAATCTATCTCGTTCTTCATACTGTTTCGTGACAAACAAAATGAAGCAATTATACGAAGGATGTTAAAAAGTTTGACCTCTTCCACCTTCTGGCAGTTAAAGATAGAAATTCGTCGCTGAATTTCATATGCTATCGGTTTTAGAAAGGTCCCTGGGTACGAAATTTACATGTCAGGCTAAAATAGTTGTAATATTATGTTGTCTATTTTGTTATTATGTTTAACATATAACGAAGTGGTTCTCGACTAATTTTCTGAAATGGACAAGTTGTTAACAGCTTGCAATTTACTTAATTATTATGATGTAAAATAATAATAGATAATTTGAGATAATAAGCGTTAAGAAGAATGTTAAATTCATGAGGAATTTATTCGAAGAAACACTGGAAGTAAATATCTGTGAAAATTATGTGCATACAACATACAAAATGATAGGTGAAAAAGAGAAGTTCACACTAAGTACAGTTTATTTATTCAAATTTCAGTCAACTACAATGAATATTCTGGATAAATTGTTGCTATAGCATTAAATTATATATAAAATACTTTGTACCCCCTCTTAGAGCATACCTATAACATGCACGGAGGACTGTCAGATTTAGTATAGTCAAAGTTTATATACAGAAGTGCAAAAAGCAGAAACAATTTATAGATAATATTAATAAATAAACTTTAAACTTTAAAATGAAACACACTTGGCTTACGTTTCACTATATCAAAATATTTAGATACTGTATTTAGCAGTAAAGAATAGTCGACATGTTTCGAGTAATGAACTCATTATCAAGACTGACTACAGGAGAGCATTACATCTTATTTTATAAAACAGACAAAAGCAACAAAAATACTTCCCAATGAATTATGTGCCGAATTTGAGTAGCAAAATTTGTAACAGACTATCGACCAATAACGTTAAAACAATTTGTACAAATAAAATAAACTTGAAGTCATTCTTGGTCATTAATAAAGAAAAATCTGACATCGGAGAAAACAGTGGTGTTTACAAAATATTTTGCGACGAATGTCCTGCTTTCTATATTGGACAGACAGGAAGGAATAAAAACATTCGTGTTGAAGAACATAAAAAGTCAATTTTACAAAATAAAGGCACCACTGGCTTCTCCGAACGTTGTATGAAATTTAATCATTTCCTGGATTTCAACAAAAGCCAATTGTTGCATTCAGGTAACAAAGGAAAGCGCCTTGACCTTCTTGAAATTCTTGAAATAAGTTCCGCCCATAATAGTAAATTACCCCTTGTAAACGAACAAATTGATTTTCAGGTATCACCTTTGCTTTTGTCTGTTTTATAAAATAAGATGTAATACTCTCCTGTAGTCAGTCTTGATAATGAGTTCATAACTCGAAACATGTCGACTATCCTTTACTGCTAAATACAGTATCTAAATATTTTTATATAGTGAAACTTAAGCCAAGTGTGTTTTATTTTAAAGTTTAAACTTTATTCTTTATGATGTTTCACCAAGTGATGTGCGAGAATTCAATCTCACTTATAATATTAATTATCATTTACATATTATTTATATTAAAATAAATTTCTGAAAAAAATTTGTTTCGCAGATTGACTATTACGGCGTCTTCGTAATGTCATAAAATCACTAGCATTCCGGCTACGCGTTGCCTCAGCTGATTTGTTCACATATTTTTATTTTTTGCAGAAGCTACAAAGGTAATTTTCATAATTATTTCACGTAAAAACCTTCTCGATAAAAAAACACTCAGATGTGTCAAATTTGGCGACGATCGATCAAACGGTCTTGGAGTTTTCCGCTCTCATATACATATATATATATATATATATATATATATATATATATATATATATATATATATATATATATATATATATATATATATATGCATTGTGACACAAATTTTGGTTTTCGAGCCAAACTGAAGAAAGTGTCACGTGATTCAGTAAAGAAATAATCAATAAGTTTCCATGTCTCTCTGCCATTTTTCGCGTTTCCTAACAACCTACCTGTAAGTAAAATATTCTCTTGTCGTCCAATAGAGATATTACACGTCGGTCAGAATTACCCGGTTGACATACGAAGATATATTGCATTAACATTTTCATTTTATTCTGTTGTGTAGCAAAATGGGATTTTCGAGTGAAACATGGTGTTCATTTTCGGCGACGTGTCCAGGATAATGGAGGTAAACGAATTGGGATGTTAGTCTCTTCGATTGTGTACAGGGTGTACGTTTTGTGAAGGCATCTTTATACTTAGGATATATTTCTTCTCAACTTAAGAACATCCAAATTGATTTGATTATCAAGACCGGAAATGGAACCGAAGTTACGCATAATGTCATCCGCATTCATACAAGAAGTACATAGAAGATTGCGATTGCCAAGATCGAGAATTAGATTCAGAATCTAGTGACATCTGAAGTCAATCAAATGTCACATAAGGGGAACATAGAAAATTAATTAATTACTTAAAACCAAGTCTACACTTAAGTATGAAGATCTGAATTGTTCCGATTTCCAAGATCGAGAATCATTTTGAAATATAGTGACATCTGAAGTTAATCAAATGTCACATAAGTGGAACATAGAAAATTAATTAATTACTTCAAACCTAACTTAAACTTACAAACATCTGAAGTAGTTCGATATTCAAGAATGGGAATTAGTTTAAAAATCTATTGACATCTGCAGTCAAATCAAATATCACATGAGCGGTACATAGAATTTTAATTAGTTTCTCAAAACTTAATCTCACAACAGCTCGAGATTTATTTTCATAATCTCGTGACATCTGTCAAATGTCTTATGAGTGGAACATAGAAAATTAATCTGAACACCTAACCTAACTTACGAATATCTAAATTGCTTTAATTATCAAGGTTGAAAGCTAAACAAGTTATCACATGAGCGGCATAGAGAAAAATAATTACTTTCTGAGCATCGATGAAATAACCAATACTAATTTGATAAATAAATCAGTAGATGGCGCTAGTTCTGTTCAGGACTTAATTTTCTCCCTGGCCTTCAGAAAAAGCACAAAACTGATTTGTTTTAAAAAGGCTTCTTTCTTCACTATGAAAAATAAGCACACGATGTATAGATGCGATACTTGCTGAAAACTGGCTGGAAAACCGAACTGCTGACTTTGCTTGCAAACAAACAATTCAACTCGCGAAATAATCGACTATCTAACGGGTTTTCCATGCTAATCAACCGTAATTTATTCAAAACCTGTTCCCCATTAGGCGGATTATTGTATTTGTGTATTCGTTTATGAATTCCGATTATTAAGAAATTAACCAATCTGACCTGTCGCCAGAACTTGTTATTCCGGCGACCTTTAAATAATGACGAATTCTGCTTGAAAAAATTATAATGATTTTCCAGAGGTGAGCACCTCAACCTCATAGAATATACAGTCTGATTTAATTCAAATATCGATAACCAAGGTTACCACAATTCTGGAAAAATGGAAAAAATTAGAACAAATATGAGTATCTGCAAAATTGTTATAAAAACCGTTTATGACAGCGTTCAGTCAGTTTTGTCATTCTACTCTACATTCTTGTTTGAGGATGAAAAAGTGGGATGAAAGTATTTTATAACTTCGAAATTCTTTATTTTTCAGTAATTTTATTTGTAAACTTAATCATCTTCTTAGATTCTAAAGACGCGAAGGCTATGGAAAATCATGATACTTCTTTTGTTATTTTTTAACAAGTCATAGAACTATATTGTAACTACTTCTTCAGGAAGTAGTGATATAAAATACTTACTGTAAGTGTATTATAACTGTCAGTTTGTCAATTTTATGACATTTTTATCTACATGTTAGAATCTAAGAGCAGTGTTCCCAATATTCAGATATTAGTGATATAAAGTACTGTAAGTGCTTCAATACTGCCAGTTTTTCGTTGCTATGATCATTCAGTCCGACAGAATCTAAACGTAATATTCCAAGCTGCCTCTACTTACGAAATCTGAATGGATAGAACTTCCATCTCTCAGGGCAAATTTTCAGATAGGATTTATAATAAACTTTTAAAGTTGCCTGTTTTTGAGGTTATTAAACACATTTTTTCACTTAGATTCACACACGGCATAGAAGCCGCACACAAATACTATAAAAATCCGAAATGGATAGAGCAGCCAAGGTTATTAAACACGACCTTTCCCAAAGAGTCATCTAGAAGCTCATACTTTTTCATTCGACACTCATAAGACGAAAATACCGGCCATCACCTAGAGCAAACCTTCAAATAATGTTGATAGTAAGCTTTCAAAACTGTCAGATTTTTGATGTTATGGAACGCGACTCTTCACATAGATTCATATATAAGCACAGAATTTTACATACAAGACTACAGAATCCACGCGCTGCGTTCCACGCCGCCAGCAAATACTATCGAAATTCGAAATGGATAGAACAGAGCAGATCTTCAGATAATGTTGATAGTGAGCTTTTGAAACTGCTCAGTTTTTAAACATAAAGAAACGAGACTTCTTGCGTAGTTTCATCTAAAACCTACAAAATTTCTCGTTCGATGCTCATTCAAGACTACAGAATCCGCGGGCTGCGTTCCAGGACGCTGATGGATAGAGAAGCAATAATTTAGGGCAATTCTTTAGATCCTGTCGATATAAAGTCAATACGCTTTCAATACTGCCAGTTTTTAAGGTTATGAAACACCTCATCTAAGAAGAAAAAATCTACAGCCGTCACTTAGATCAAACGTTTAAATAATATTAACAGTGAGCTTTTAAAACTGTCAAGTTTTTGAGGTTATGAAATGCGAATTGTTACATAGTCTGAAAGCATAGAATTTTTCATTCTGCACTCATTCATGTCTATAGAACCCTAGGGCTGCGTTCCAAGCCGCCCGCAAATACTATCGAAATCCGAAACGTATAGAACAGCCACGCGATCCTGTTGACACAGCATGCAAATGCGAGATACGCCGTTCCAGATCCGTCCTGAATATTTCAGAAAATGCAAATTGCAGGATTAGGAGAGTGATTGCGATTCGTGGGTGAATGTCGGGATCGGTAACACCGATGGGGGGTAAACAAACCCTTCGATGCGACACCGGTAGATTTCCGTCTAGTTTCAGAGTACACGGAATAGCTAACTCGATGTTTAATCAATTTCTAGGTTGTATGAACAGGTTGTCCCGTTTTTCATTCAATGATGTCTCTCTGTTGGAGTAGATACATTCGACATTATCATCATAGTTTTTAGAGAGACATGTCGGGCTGGTATATTATTTGACAAATAATGAAATGATGTCAGTAAGTTAAATACGAATTATTACCGTATTTTTCTAAAATAATTGCCTAGGGCCTAGGGAATTTGTTTTGTTTGAACATATACAGCACATAGTTATTTATGTACCAAGTGCGTTATATAGATCCTAACGCCCGGAGGGTAAGATTCCGCCCGAGGGATGAATGTTACCCGATGGGCGTTAGGATCTAGTAACGCACGTGGTGCATATAAGATTTTATTTTTCACAAAAAAATTATTTTATTATAATTAAAAATCGATTTTTAAATCGGTTCATTGCTCCTATACTTTCCATTTTCCTTTTCATAGTAGGCATGTCATTTGTTGATATTTTGACGTTTGTGAATATTTTTGTCATCATATTTAGTGAATGTCATTGCTGCTTTCTTTGTGTAGTCTTATAGAAATAATGGAAATGAATATGAATTTACCCAAGAATATCATAGAAAATGCAGCCAAAGCTGCGAATAATTAATTGCCGGAGAAATCCAGAGTCGTATACGACAAGGATTATGAAGTATTTAATCAATGGAAGTTGCTTAATTTCTCCTCGTACAATGAGCGGGCGTTATGATCCATAATGTCCGCTCATAATGCCCTAGGGCATAATGAGTGTATTTATAGCAACCGTATCTAAGGGAACGTACCCAAACTACGTGACCTATTTTTTACAAGTTTTTATCCCCCTCCCCCCCTCGGTGACCATCCGTAGTATATTCCAAGACCCCCTCCCTCCCCCTCTAGTTTTCACGTAGTAATTCATAAATATTTTTTCAATCATTTTCTTGTAGACAGAAAGTTAAAAAAAAATAATTTGACTCATATTTGTCTGTATTAATACAACGCTTGCGGTGTGACGATAAGAGTGCTTACAGAGTGGGCAAATTTCGATGTTTGTATGAGGTATCTCGGTAACTATAGGAGATACAAAAAAATGGAGAGTGCATTTTTGATCTCTTTTTCCGAGTCAAATTTAATGGCGAAAACCAAAATATGAAATCGTCTTTTATTTTGGAGTTATAAACAAAAGTTTGACTTTCAGAAAGTGAGCATATCATGGTTGTTTGTGAAATTAAGAGACATTTTTAAAGCACTTTTTTTCTGTATAATCCAGAGATTTACATCTAATTTTATAAGATATTACAACTATAAGAAAATAATACAAATTACAATAAATGTTGTGAAGAACTGATGTTCTTTATGGTTCATACATAAATTACATACATATCTTTATAATATTCTAAACTGCATTATGCATATATATATATATATATATATATATAATATCATTATTTGAAATGTAATTCACATTCAATAAAATTTTGTCTATATTTATTTATATTGTTACTGGTTTTCTTCAATCAATCAATCAAAATACGTTTATTCAAGATTTCTGGGGGGATGGGGTACATTTTTGTTATCTAGCTAAATAATTTATTTTGGGAAAATATAAGGTTTTGCAACCTTCTTCAACCCTGGCTTTACTTAATTAATTCTCTAACATTTACAATATTAATAAAAAAACCTAATTTTCCTATCTTTGGGGCGAATGCGGCTGCGGCCGACTTTTTTGCTAATTACGTGCCATTCGGTCCAAGGTCAATATATTTCAACTGACCTTAGAAGGTAAGGGAAACCACAGAAAACCTTTACCCACGCAATGTACTGATATTCTTAACTTTATTATATATAATTTATAAAAATGGTTTGACAATAGATACATTTGCTGACGTTTCGCGCACTAACCGAACCGCACTCGGCTGGTTTTCTTATATAATTGTCTTTTATATATCATCAAAAGAAAAAATCCAGTGGTGTTAAAGTCAGGTGATTGTGGTGGCGACCTCACTGGAATATTATTCATCATCCAGTTATTACCAAAATTAGTACTAAACAATTCTGAAACGGTACTTATATTATGAGGCGGTGAACCATCATGTTGAAAGAACTGATTTTGTGTCTCAACTAAGGGTGGATTATCCATGAATTCCTCAATAATTTATTGATTCAAAATTTCGTTGTACCGTTGGTTATTATGATTTTCTTGATATATATGATACGTTAAAACACAACAGCCACGTAAATTTTATACTTTGTGAATTCAGTTTCAAATATTCATATCCATAATGCAGTTCAGAATGTTAAAGACATGTAATTTATGTATCAACCACAATGAACATTAGTTTGAACACTTATTGTAATTTGTATAGTTGTTATAATTCTAATGTCTTATAAAAAAAATTATGTAAATATCTAATATTTTGGTCTTGGCTTGTTTAATGATTCACAATTAATTAGATTTTCTTTTAATCAGTTGAAAATAGATTTATTAGGTTGTCTTCTTCCTGGATAGCCATTGAAATATATCTCAGATGTAATATCACAACTGTTTTTACGATTAAATCAGTAAGTTGATATTATGATGGAAAGAAATGGACAAGCTCTGTCATAGATGTCACCTGCCTACATGGAATAGGTACATATAAAAACGCAAAAGGTAATGAACTAAAATATTCTTGCTATTAAAACCTTATACATCAAAAGCAACCTGACATATATCGGAAAAAATCCGATCCTACCAAACCACAGCCAACCATTATTCCCATTTGAAAAAATACATTTCTACCACTGTTTCATACAGAACAAAGTGCCTAAATTATGTAAAAGTTATTATCTCGTAACTTCACAAACAACCATGATATGCACACTTGTCTTAAAGTGAAAAAATGAAATTTTTGTTTATAACTCGAAAACTAAAGAAGACAGCGAATTTTGGGTTTCGCCAGTGAATTTGTCTCGACAAAAGAGATTGAGTATGCGCCCTCCATTTTTTTTACCTTCTATAGTTACTGAGATACTCCATACAAACATCGAAAATTGGCTAACCTGTACATACCTATAATTTACAGCTGAAAAAAAATTATCAAGAAGAAAAAACATATGAACCAGGAACTTAATTTACTAAAACAAAAGTATTTTCTTCTTTTATTCACATTTATCTTTTATCTCAATCATGTTCAACGAACACGTTTCCAGAGGACATTGACTACGTGACAAAAACCTAACCCCTACCCCCGCCCCTGTGACCAATCGTAGTATTTTGAAGAACCCCCTCCCCCCCTGAACGGGTCACGTAGTTTGGGTATGTTCCCTAACGTAGAATCAACAAATAATATACAAGTGAAAAATAAAATTATTTTAATGTGTATTGACATATAAGTAACAATTTACAACTATATTTACCGGCATTACGTTATGACTGTTTCTTCAGGTAGATGCTTGTACCAGACAAATATGTTTTGAATTAGATTTTTTTCAAATATAATAATTTAAAAATATTCAAAAATATTAAAAAAATATTTAGTCAACGTATATCCCATCGACCTCAAGCGTTTTTATCCTTATTTTAACCTTAATATCTTAATAACTATATTATTTTCATAACCTTTTTTGTTAGAAAATATTCTACATTTAATGATCCTTCAAATTTCAGAGGCTCTTTTAGACATTTGTAACGTGAAAATTGTTTCTAATCGATTTGTTCAAGTGGATAAACATTGTATACAATTTTGTTGAACAATTCGGTACATATGTAGGTAATCATTGAAATAGGTTTTCATTATAATAAAGGAAGATGTATTCTTTATTCGCCACGACATTTTCTTAATCGCTCATTTTTCATGATTTTCTAAATTGAATAAGTTAAGTTTTCATAAGTGTTACAAACAATAAAAAAATGAAGGACACCCTACTGCGTAGCACTAGGAATGATAAAACCCCTCGGCGCATGTGCATGTCGTCAATGAAAGTCGATTTTACGAATGAAATGAAGGAAAATTGCAATAAATGTATTAATAAGTCGATATTACGAATAAAATCCGTGAAAATTTAGCAAAAAAATTCATTGTTTGACTGTCGAATTTGAATATCCTATCCCGGCCCATTTTGCTGCAAATTATGAATCAAATTGATAAGATATTTCTATGGATGGGAAAAAACACAGACGCAGAATCAAGCTTAAGCTATCAACGTCGCTTGGTTACCGTGGCACGCAGAGGACTTCGTACATATCGACCTTGGCGCATGCGCATGTCGTAATGCCTATCTAAAAAACGATATAATTTTTTATTCTTCGTTGGGAAAAATTGGGAACAAAACTTCTCTGATGAAATCATATGTATTTTATCGATATCCGTTGGAATTTTTAAAATCGGACCAGATCCCAACTTTTTGTAGTGAGAATTTAGCTTCACCTCGGGGTAAAAACGCTATATTTTTCTATTCTTCGTTGGGAAAAAGTGGTAATTCAAATTCCCTAATGAAATCACATGTGTTTTATCGATATCCGTTGGAATTTTTAAAATCGGGCCAGTTAACAACTTTTTGTTGTGAGACTATAACCCCTTTAGCTTCGCCTCGGGGTAAAAATTTGAAACCGCAGGATTATTCTGAATAATGGAACAAATAATAGCCCTGAACGTTTCCAAAATTAACAATAGTGTTGTGTTCGTTAATTTCTTGATGTTACCAACAAAAAAAAATTTTGATTGAAAACCTTCTTTTATTATGAAACTGAACAATTATTAATAGATTTCTACGTGAAAGCCGAGACTCACGCAAACTGATGAAACTGTGAGCATTATTATTGTATAGGATCTAGAATCGTATAAAATACATTTCACATTTGTTACCTCTTAGCAGAAAACAGAATCGTTCGTACACTGCCTGGAATAATATAATGTTCATAATCTCTAAAGTTTATTGAGATACACACGGCAAATCTAATAAACTTTGTTGTTTACGTTCCTTTACGAGGCGAAGAAATGATACTTATGACTTAAGGTTGGGACACACTACGGAGCAAAGCTGTACGAGAAGATGTGTCCTGAACAAATATAATTGGAAAATATTCACGTCCTATCGTATGTAGATAGGATTTAGTTTTTCAATTTTACCCATACCTATAGTTGTATTTTTTGTAAAAACGCAATTTTACACAAAAACCAACTATCCGCTATCATGCTGAAAATTTCATCTCACATTTCGTAAATTCTTACCACTAATAACTAGTATATATTATTCCACATGATTTAGTATCGGTTAACTCATCGAAAATAATTTTTCCAGCAGTGCAACCCCACTGTATCAAAATATATAGTTTTTTGTTAATATCTAGGAATATCAAATTTGGTATTTACCTCCTTTTGAAAAAAATCATTCAAATTTTGAAGAATAATTCGTCACTCAGGAAAAAACTGTTAAGACTAAGATGATGAACAGAAACAAAACTTGAATTTACTACGTTTATTATCACAATACTTCGAAAAATATAACACTGCGATTGCAATTTCGGTGACTATAGACCATCATCGGGCAGATTGAGTTAACAACTGAATACATAATTATAGATTTGCGCTTACGGGTGTGAAATAATTATGCGGGTACCTAAATAATAATAATAATAATAATAATAATAATTTTATTGCACAAACAAAACAGCTCTATCTGTATTTGTACAAAGTACAAAAGGTTTGAAGTTCAGTCTTCACTGTTCTACCACTTCAACCTAATTAAAGAGACTTAAAATGACAGTAACATCCTCAATAAATGCAAAGCACACAGACCATGCAGAGCCACATCCCTCTCACAAGGTCTGCAACTGCAGCATACACCTCTTAAATTTAGTCCGGAAACACGCAACAGAATTACATGCCAGAAAAATATCATGATGCTTGTTAAAAATATATGTGGCCATATAGACAAAACTCTTCTCAAACTTGGCAGTCTTGTGGGCAGGTACAGTGAGAAGCTCTTTAGAGCGAATATTTACATTATGACAAGAGTTCCTCCTTTCCAATAGATCATAGAGGTAAGAAGGTTCTTTATTTTTAATTACTTTAAAAACCAAAACAGCATATCGGCACAATAGTATATTGTATAATTAGTGGGAAAAGCATAATATTCCCAAACGACTGTGATAATAACACAGGAGTTTGGGAATATGCTTTTCCCACGAATTATACATACTATTTTTTCTCCGATCGTTAATTTACATTTAAAAAATCAATTAATTAAAAAATATTTCATCCACGATGTAATCAAGTAAGTTTAAATAGGTTTCTCTATGTTCATATTGAAATATAGAAGTGGTAACCAATGAAATTACGCTGTTATGACAAAAGTAAAATAGTTTTAAAGCCGGTTTTGTTTGATTCGTTGTATTTTATAAAGAATTAAAAAAGAATTAGTAAACATGAACACTGATAGTGATTATTTGTTGTCTTGCACGACTCCTGAACTAGTAGAAGCCGCGAACGGGGCTTCACTTAATTTACTTCCGGCGAAATCCAGAGAGAAGTATGAACTTGCGTACCAACGCTTCATGAATTTTTGTAGAAAAAACAACAGTGTATCCTTTTCTGAGAATGTACTGATGGCGTATGTTGCTGAATTGGCTAAAACAATGAAATCTTCGACGTTGTGGGCACATTATTCCATGCTTCGATCAACTTTGTCTGTTAAAAATAATATTAATATTGCCCAGTACCAAAAACTGAGAGCAGTTTTAAAACGTCAAGCTACAGGATACAAAAAATGTAAATATTAACAACAATTATAAAAATTAAAACCATACTTTATTTCATTTTAATGTAATAATCCATTTGTTACATTACCGCACGCTACAGCAGTGCGGTAAGAATATTACCGCACTGTTATTTTCTAATTGCTTAGCAACTGACCACTATTCTGGAATGTTGAGCTTTTCGCATAGAAAACAGGTCAAAATAGTGTCACTTTATCCACGATCGGAGAAAAAAACATTTTGTCACACTTAAGTATTTCTCTAGATATGAAGTGCGGAGTTATATGTTCAGTATAGCCCACATTAAAGAAATATCTGAGGCAGGAGTTCTGCAACTTCTGCACCCTACCCTGCATAGCCTTTGTGCTCTAGGTGAAATATAGTGGGCTACAATAATTGAACAAACTCATAACCAGACTACATGTTAATTTCCACTTTATAGGACTACTAATGAAATTTTTAAAGCTATAAAGGTATTTAAGTGTAGCATATCCCTTGCTAAGTGTCTTAGCATAGACAAGATGAACTTATTTCAAGAAGGGCTAATCGAAGTGGGTTTCCCAAATTGGCACAATAAAATGTTCTTAGAAAAATCATTATTGTTTAAATACACTAAATATAGGGGGAATATATCAAGTCAATCTTGTCGTTCAGCAAGATATCTTTTGCATTTTGATTGAGTTTTCTAATAATTTTAAGTAAGTTAGTTTGGTTCCTTTCGGTAATTTGTGCATAATTTGAAAGTTATCTGTTTATGGATTTCCAAATTATGCACAAATTACCGAAAGGAACCAAACTAACTTACTTAGAATCATTAGAAATTTTAAAACTCAATCATAATGCAAAAGATATCTTGCTGAACGACCAGATTGACTTGATATATTCTCCTATATTTAGTGTATTCAAACAATAATAATTTTTCTAAGAACATTTTATTGTACCAATTTGGGAAATCCACTCGATTAGCCCCTCTTGAAATGTGTTCCTCTTGTCTATTTAGGTACCTGCAATAATTTTTTCCCACCCGTAAGCGCAAATCTATAATTATTTTGTATTCAGTTCTTAACTCAATCTGCCCGATGATGGTCTAGTGAACGAAATTGAAATCGCAGTTTTATATTTTTCAAAGTATTTTTGTGATAATAAACGTAGTAAATTAAAGTTTTGTTTTTGTTCATCATGTTAAATTATCACGTGGTAACGACGTATTCCATCAACTATTTAAGACTAAAGTCTCGAAAACTACGAGAAATATGTCCATGAAATCCAGTTTGTAAAAAAAATACAGTTTTCAATCTTACAACGACGAAAGTTGGACTTGTTGAATGGTTCTCGGAGGCAGAGCATAGTGGAACTCATTAAAATCCCCAAGGCATGTGAAAGGATTCCGAATGGTCCCGAAATGGACTCAGAACCGTTCCTGAAAAGGATAGAAATCACTCGTCGGATAGGTGCTCGGCTCAGTTGACATATGGGACCGTTTGTGACGCACGGAAAAGAGGGTTTTCGTCCTATCGGACATTCTACTCGATTAGAGAAAAACGGAGGGAAAATACCCGACAACGCCTTTGGGACTTTTATTTGTATTTAGGCGGGAAATTTAATGATTTGGGATTTGCTTTTGGTGCGTCCTTCAGCAAAGGAAATCTATCATAGCTGTGCGTTCTGTTTTTGACGAAGATCTTGAAAGGCAATTGAATCATTTCTTTTATGTTAGTCATTCATTTGCTTTGAAGTACCCTGATGGGAAACATTTTTTTATGACAGTCTTTCTCGAACTGTTGCGCGAGGAACACTTTTTGGGCTGGCCTCGTATTTTCACACTAAAAATTTGTTGGGGCTTTTGACTTACAGGATTAAAATAGTCAATAAATACTCCAGTGGAAATCGTTTCACAGCGATTTTTAAAATGTTCAAGACTAATTTTATTAGAAAAATAGAGAGAATAGAGGATTGAAATTAAAATTTTGGGAAGCTCTAGAAACCAACAGGTATAAGAATTCTGATCTATTATTGAACGAAAAAATTTACTTAAATCATTTAATTTTTCACTTGTATATTATTTGTTGATTTTACCTTGAATACGGTTGCTATAAATACACTCATTATGCCCTAGGGCTTTATGAGCGGGCATAATGGATCATAACGCCCGCTAATTCTACGAGGAGAAATGAAGCAACTTTCATTGATTAAATACTTCATAGTCCCTGTCGTATATGACTCTGGATTTCTCCGGCAATGAATTATTCGCAGCTTTGGCTGCATTTTCTATGATATTCTTGGGTAAATGCATTTTCATTTCCATTATTTCTATAAGACTACACAACGAAAGCAGCAATGACATTCACTATATTATATTATGACAAAAATATTCACAAAAGTCGAAATATCAACAAATGACATGCCTATGAGAAGTAAAATGGAAAGTATAGGAGCAATGAACCGATTTTAAAATCGATTTTTCATTATAATAAAATAATTTTTTCGTAAAAAATAAAAACTTGTATGCACCACTAACGCCCTAAGGATCTATATAACGCACTTGGTACATAAATAACTATTCTAGGCCCTAGGGCGTTATCTTTTTAAAATTACGCCCTAGGGAAATAAACTGTCTTTGACATTATTTCATTATTAGTCAAATAATATACTAGTCGGACATTAAATATTTAAAAACACCGTCATTTCAAAGTTGTGAACGATATCAATCGTAGATCAGCTTGTATAAATCAAACCGCGCGTTATAAATTCATCTCACCCCGTTTTGACATTTCTAACCACAGCCCGTCAGAAAAAAACACCCGAAAAGTGATACCATAGATTCTTCCCGCCCATCCTCTCTTTTTCACGCAGAAAATCCGTCATATCGACCTTGTGTGCGCTCTTTGCGCCTACGGCAATCGATTATAATCGAGTCTTAACAGTTAATCGGTACTCGTCGCATTTTTGTGTCGTGTACGCGCGACGTACATCGATATACCCGCTTAGGTATGCCAACGCGATCCAAGAAGCCGCTGCATTGCATAGTGGTCGTTGCGACCACGGAAAGAAGAAGTGCCATTCTCTGTGCGCAGTTTGTGGAAGATTCTCGGTCGAGTAAGTGTGCCGTGGTACGTTACGATACGTTGCGGATTCTGTGATTGTGGTGCATTTTTTTACTGAGTTATCTGTCAGACGTGAGAATAAGTAAGTTTCAATCGAACTTGACATTCAAGTTGTATACCTATGTTTCAGTGTTATTTTAATTTTTTCTTGAGAGAGATGTAGTTTGTGTGTGTGTTTATGGTTCAATTCCTGATTATTTTAATATTAGATTGACTGTAGATTCATCTCCAATGATAATTTTTGTTATTTCCTATTGTTGACTGATTCCTTGAAAAGTGTGATACTTTTTTGATTTCGTGATTATTTTATTATTAGAATGACCAAAATTTGGTCTCCACTCACAATGATATTTTTTTTGTTATATCCTTTTGTTGACTGATTCCTTGAAAAGTGTGATACTTTTTCGATTTCGTGATTATTTCATTATTAGAATGACAAAATCTGGTCTCGACTATGTATTCCAAATTGTTATAGGTACGTTACAATACGTTGCGGATTCTGTGATTGTGGTGCATTTTATTACTGAGTTATCTGTCAGACGTGAGAATAAGTAAGTTTCATTCATGTTGTATAGTTATGTTTCAGTGTGATTTTAATCTTTTCGAGAGAGATCTAGAATAGTTGTTTGTGGTTCAATTCGTGATTATTTTAATATTAGATTCACCATATATTCATCTCCAGTGATATATTTTTTGTTATATCCTTTTATTGGCTGGTTACTTGAAAAGTGTGATACTTTTTCGATTTCGTGATTATTTCATTATTAGAATGACCAAAATCTAGTCTAAATAATAAATGTCAAATTGAGATAATTTGAATATTAGAATGAACATTGGTATTAATAATTTCAATACTACAGTGGCCATAAATTTATTCCAAAAATATATTTCTATTCGTGATTTCATTTTAATAGTGTTTATTGATTATTTCAGTGTAATATTGATCATTGATTATTTTCATGTTGATTCGTATTTCAAATTGTGATAATTTTATATTAGAAATACCACAAAATCTTCTCAAGTATATGTTTCATCACGTGATAAGTTCAGCATCATAATTCTTCAGCAACCATAGATTCTTTTCAAATTGTTATGATTTTATTAGTCGAATGACCATAGATTCTTCTAGAGTATGTATTTTATTTCGTGATCAATTCAATTTGAGACCATAGAATCTTTAGAAATATGTATTTCATTTCGTGATAATTTTATAGTGATCATAGGTTCTTATCAAATGTGTTCTTCAATTCGTGATAATTTAAATATCAGATTCTTATCGAACTTATTTTTTAATTCATGATAATTTCATTATTATAATGACTTCATATAAGATTCTTCATAAATATTTATTTAATTTCGAGATAATTTATATAATAAGATTGAATCTCACCGAGTTTGTTAATTAATTCAAGATAATTTCAGCATTAGAATGACCATGGTTTTTCTCGAGTATGGATTTCATTTCGTGATAATTTCCATGTTGGTGTAAACATATATTTTCATCGTGATAATTTCAATATGAGTGTGAGTGAAGATTCTTCTTAAACATATATTCAAATTGGAACAATTTCAAAACTATTAATTATACAAGTTTTTCAAGAAAAAAAAATGCTTCAACAAAAACATCATAAAAAACTGACTATTTTTTTTATCCTGTGGACTATTTATAATAGCAACCACAAAGAAATGATATTGATATTTAGAAAATATTATGAAAAAGAGGACAGTAGCTTGAAATTCTTTTGATTAGCTATTGAATTTTCCGAATATCGAGAAAAATCGTAACTTTTCTAAATTTTCACGATAAAATTAATCTATTCATGTCAAGATCATAAACGATAACTCTTTGAGATGCTAATTTATAAGTATTATATTCACCAGGATTAGGTTCGATCCAATTTAACAGTTTTTACTTCGGAAAATTATTTCAATTAACGGATAATAACAATCACCGCGAATTTTTTTCCACGAGAAATCGAATCACCTTTGTTTTTGCCCGCATCAAACAATCGCCTTCTCGTTCCCATGTAATAATTACTTTCTATATCCTATATTGCGATTCGATTCTACATCGTCTTATCTGAATAGGAAATCGTGTTTACAAACTTCTAATGTCGATCATTACGCGAACATCTGATACACGTTTATTTCGATCTATCGTAGCAATTCAACGATGAATAATTAATGTTACCCGATCAAGATTCACCATTCTGAGCGAGAATGTGAAATCCACTATCTGTTTTTCAAGGGAATCAACATTTTCCAACGAGTTCTTTTCGGAATTTAGTCAATCGCGTTCGGATGGGTTTTCGACGAACGCAACCTTCGTTACGTCTTCAGTTCTGTGATGAAATGACATTACCCTCCCTTGAAAAAGGAAAAAACTCTATCGCAGCGAGCTGCATTAGAAAAGCTGGTTTTCATACAGTATCCAGATTGAAAAATCTACTTATTCAATGAAAATTGTTTTACCAAATTCGAACCAGCCTTTCGTCTATTTAGATTACCAAATTTGAACCCTATTTATTCAAAACTGCTCTCTTTATCGGGTAAACAAAATTTATTTCCCCTTCCCCTCATAACTGATTCGTACCAAAACCAATTCTATCCAAGATGACATATGAAACTATCTACCTGCCAACTTTCAAATCTATTGCTTCAAAATTGTGCCGTCTATCGTATAAAAAAGATTTGTTTCTTTCCTTTGGGAGGTCAACCTCCCAATCAATTAGTACTAAAACCAATCCAATTCAAAATATCATTCGAAGCTACCTACTTACAAGGTTTCGAACCTATTGCTCCAAAATAGAGCCATTTACCGTGTCAACAAGATTTATTTCCTTTTCCGGGGGGTCAACCCCCCAACCACCGGGGGATCAATTCATACCAAAATTAATTACATTGAAGATATCACACGAAAATACTTACTTACAAACTTTCAACTCTATTTCTCCAAAATTGCGCCCGTTATCGTGTGAACAAGATTCATTTTCTCCTCCGGGGGGACAAACCCCCAACCAATTCGTACCAAAAGCAATCCCATCCAAGATATGATACGAAACTATCTACTCACAATCTTTCAACCCTATTGCTACAAAATTGCGGCCATTATCGTGTGAACAAGATTTATTTCCTCCCCTGGAGGGTCAACTCCCCAACCAATTCGTACAAAAAACAATCCCATTCAAGATATCATTCGAAACTACATACATACAAACATGTCAAGCATCATAAAAAGTCATGAAACGAAAAATTATCTTGTCCAACTTTGCTAATCGCACCCGTTTTAATTAGCAGGTTTTCAAAGTGAAAGTGAAGTGCATCGTGGTTGAGAAAAAAGTTGAAACCAATGAAGAAACGTTTCTCAACGTCAACCCTAACCACATACCCAATTTCAAATCCCTGCATATAAACTGCATCGCGTACTGATAGTGCAACAGATCGAGATGCAATCTGAACGGAATAGTCACCACGAAAGGCAGCGCGGTTTAGAAAAAGAGTTGAGTCAACATGAACTCAATGTACGTACCAACTTTCAACCCTCTAACTCAACCTGCAGAAGCTGTGGAGTTCTGCAACTTTTCAAAAACCATGAAAAAACAAGAAATATACGTAAAAATGGCAGCGGTTGGAAAAATTCAACCAAATTTTGATATTTTTTTTCTGCAACGAAAACAATCCCAGATAAAAATAATTGAACTCATTTGGTGTGATACGAACCGCTGGAGATGTCTAAGGCCCGGTTTTTCAATTTTCGGTTAAAGTGATTTAGCTTTCGGCTAATCGATAACCTTTAGGTAAACCGTTTTTCCACCTCTCATCTTGCGCTAACCTACTGCTATTCTATCAGGTAGAGTAACTATCACCTGAAAGTCTTTGTCAAATGGCTCACTGTAAGCTATCTTGCAGACGCATGCGCTCCGTAGGTTAACTACCCCGAACGGCCCGAACAGTCGAGTTTGTTCAACTGCTTTGTAACCAGTAACCTCATTTTCTACTTTGTTTTTTCTACGAAAGATGGAAGCATTTGATTTTTTAAGTGATGATGATGAAGAATAAATTAATAGACTTCATTGATTACCAAAGAAGGTCATACGTGGTCAGAGAAAGAAGTAATCCATTTGACTATTTTGATGAATTGGATTTTTTCACAAGATTTAGGTTAAGAGAAGAAACTGTTCTGAATATATTAGAACAAATTGAACAACAGATAGAGACCATAACAGATAGGTAAATTATTTCAAACTCCAAAAATCTTTTTCCAAGTTTCTATTTTTTCCCTCCAAGTAGTAGAAGCTGTTTTTTTTATTCAATTATTGCTTTGAAACCATTTGCAATTTTTAACAGCAACGATCTATCAGAAGGACTAAAGTTTGCCACTCTTTTCTTCTTCAATGCTTTTGTTTCACCCATTTTATTATAAAATAATCAACAATAACATAGCAAAACATATATTTCCGAAATCGACAGCAAAAGGGAAACGACCAATCAGAAGTGCTCCCTGAAACATCAGTAGTACCAACGTTAACAAATATATCGCTAGCTGACAGTTTGCTAGCCTAAAGTCAAACATTCGAAGGAGAAACGCAATAGTTCTTAATTGGAACTTTAGCTGATGGTCAGCTAACTGTGAGTTTTAACCGAGCATTGAAAAACTGGGCCTAAGTGTACCAGGAAGGGTATTTATATGAAAATTAGAAATATCTACATAAAATTGACAGCGGCTGCAGAAATTAACCCAAATTATAACTTTCCAAAGTATGTATTTTAGGGGAAAATACGACTAAAAAGTCCATTATTTCGCGTAGATGGGTAGAGTGATGAAGATTTCGAAATCGTTTTAGAAATAGGTGAATATTTCAATTATTTTTGTCGATTTGTCGGTGGCTTGTGGTTATTTGACGGTGTGTCAAAGTCCTTGAGGTGGACCGCTTGAAATTAAGTAAATGATAGGACAGGCTGAGTTGATTTCGTAAAAAACAAAGAAGTTTGGTTGATGTATTCACGATCTAATTAATTGAATTTCAAATAAGTTGAAGGAAACACTCGTGACTGCTTCTTACTGATGTATTTTTTTTGGATGATCTCGGAATGGAACCTGTATTTCTAGTCGTATTATCATCGAAAATAAAAGACTATTGCACTGTATCCAAAGTCAAGTGGTTTTTGAATTCGTTTTATATATCCTGGGCCACAATTTTAAGGGTTTTTTGATGTCATATATATATATATATATATATATATATATATATATATATATATATATATATATATATATATATATATATATATATATATATATAGAGGGTGTTCCAAAATTGAACGTACAAACGAAAAGGGGAGATTCCTTAAGTAAGTTTAAGAAAAAAAAGTCCCATTAATATGGGGTCGCAAACGTTTCGTTTTCGAGATACAGAGTGTTGAAGTTTGAATTTTTTTCAAGTTTTTTTCTCATAGTATCTACACTTTACAAGATATTCAATTCAAATTTGGCATAGATATTACATTTGAGAGTTCCCACCACGTGACATGGCAATTTCGATAGCAGATCTACAGGGTGATAATTTTTCTGAAACACTGTCACCTGTTCTCCTCAAGAACTGAGAAATTGTATAATAGGCGCGTTTGATACAGTTAAGAATACTCCGGGAGTATTTGAAAGAGTTCGAACGTCTATGAGACGAAGAACAGAAGCTTGTATAAGAGTTGGGGAAGGACATTTTCAACATTTGCTGTAGTTCAGTCCTTTGCGGTTACTTAGTTTTCTTGTTATGTTTTTTTTTGAGTTTTACGTTTCTTGTAGTAATACATTTTTTGTAATGATTATACGAGTTTATCAAATCTTTATGAATCATCGCAACAGATCAGGAAAATTTCCATAAAAACTAATAATGAATTCATTCACCACAGCTTACAAACTGGCCTCCTTATCATAATTTGGATTTTTCCGAGGATTTCGAGAGAATCGTTCAAAATTTTTTTTCTCGAAATCAGTAGCAGATACGACAAAATTACAAGAGAACGAAAAGTTTAGTATAACAACAAAGCTTCTTTTTACATTTTTTCAAATTAACAGTTGCTCACCAAAAAAAAGTTCTTGAGGAAAACAGGTGACAGTGTTCCAGAAAAAATATCACCCTGTAGATCTGCTATCAAAATTGCCATGTCACGTGGTGAGAACTCTCAAATGTAATATCTATGTCAAATTTCAGTTGAATATCTTATAAAGTGTAGATACTATGAGAAAAAAACTTGAAAAAATTCAAACTTCAACACTGTGTATCTCGAAAACGAAACGTTTGCGACCCCATGTTAATGGGCCTTTTTTTTCTTAAACTTACTTAAGGAATCACCCCTTTTCGTTTGTACGTCCAATTTTGGAACACCCTGTATATATATATATATATATATATATATATATATATATATATATATATATATATATATATACACACACACACACACACATGTTTATATATAAAGATAGAGTAAAGTGGGGTAATATGGCAACATAAAATTTAAATGCTCACATTCTGATAACCAACGCGCCTAGATGAAAGACGATGGCTGCACGTTAGAGCTTACACAATATATGTATCCGTCCAAAGTCGTTCGTTGCCATATTCCCACAGAGTAAAAGATTGCAAGTAAAAGTGCACAAAGATAGTCTGTTGCCATTTTACCCCATATCATGGGTAATATGGCATCTTGCGATAGGTAATATGGCAACATGCTATTCTCTTAAGAAATGAACTATTCTATGAAATTCCAAATAAACTTTATTTTCACAACACAACATACTTATATATATCATTGAATCTTATGTCTACAGAGCTAAAGGCATACTTGGTACATGCTCTGGAACACAATCTGCACAATATATGTTTGATGGAGTACATATCTCGTGAACCCAATGCTTACATTTCACACATTGCAGCCAATCACATTTTTTATCAAAATAGTATCCACAGCATTGTGAACAATATTCTGATTCATCAAATTCCAATTCTGACTCACCGCTCTCCATTGTAGGCACTTTTAATTCGCTTTCTGATGAACTCGTATTAGGAATAGCACCACGTCTTTTCTTTCGAGTAAATGTGTTATTTTTTCCTTTGTTCTCTTTATTGGCCTCATCTTTTTCCATCTTATCTTTTTTACGTTTTAGCTTTGCAGCTTCCTTTTTGCCTTTAATTTCTTTTTTGTTTCGTTTCTCTTCAATTGTTTTTGGGCACGTGAGTAATTGAGCATGCTGCTTTATTTTCTGACACCCGCTTGGACCAGGTATAACTGGAATAGGTAAGATCGTTTCAAATGATACTTCATTGTTATCAATATTATTGTTCTTATCATTTGGATTATCTTCAGTGGCATTGTTGTCGGCATCATCAGAAATAACATCATCGGCATTATCAGAAATAACACCATCGGCATTTTGATCTAAATTATTGTTCCTAGGAATTGCCACAGGATTTTTCTGGATGAAAGCATGATCGGGAATTATAGTTGCATCAAATGGATGGATTCCGCAGGTTCTAAAACCCGAAACCCCATTTTGAACCGTAGCTGCTTTACACCATGCATTGTTTAAGAGAGCCGGAAATTGTAGACTACTTAATTTTCGACCAGGATGATTATGTATCCAGTTATTACAGGCTTGTGACCAATACGTTTTTAAAGGTTCAAAAAACGATCTGTCTAGTGGCTGCAGCCAGTGTGTGGTATGGCTTGGTAGACACAACATGATGACATCGTTGCTTGCATCTAGGGTAATACGCCGCTGGACGGGGTATTACGCCGCAGTTAAAAAATGATGAGGCATAATACCCCATATGGCATCTTATGACAAATAAAATGAAAATACATATTTATTATACGTATAACGGAGTGTTCAGCCAAAGAAAAGTAAGGTTATGTATCAATCTTTGGCATACTTCTATTAAAATTAACGAAAACTACTTAGAACTTTCTTCACGATTATGTATACCTTAACATAAGAAAACATTTTACACGGTGCTTACCTTTATAATGATGTTTTTCACTAAAAAACTGATATATCGTTTTGTGAATGGTTTACGCGTGTTTCCTATGTAGCACTAATATGGCTGAACGGACACTGTTGCCAAATGTTGATTTGGAACTAAAATATCAAATTGCGGCGTATTACCTAGCGCGGCATATTCACCCAATTTACTCTATATGAATACGTTTTTTTGGTGGTACATTTTGGCCTCTCCAGCGGCCCCCATCACGGGCCAAATAGGCTCAAATTTTGTATCTGTGGTTGTTCTTGATTCAGAACAAAACTACATAAATTAAGTCAAACCTTTGGCATTTCTAAACTTTGGGCAAGGAGGTTCATGAGAGTGAATGTTGCAAAGCATTGGCAAAAGATTTGTAAATTTAATATGACGAACAAATCTGCAAATCAGCTACTTGAAGCTTTTTGGAGGGCCTATGGAAAAAAATACCGGTTTAGAAGGACTTTTGCACTCCAAAACCCCCTCCAAACCAAGAGAGGTGGTTGACAATTTGTACGTGAATTTAATTAATGCTAAGAAAGTAGTTTTTGGTAGTGTACACTTTTTTCATTGACTGTCAATATTTTTATGCAGAGATTTATTGTGTTCTAGTGTGATTTATGAGATTTTGCGCAACTCCAAGGCTTCTGCAGATTGGTAGAGGGTTAAAGTTTGTTACGTGAATTGAGCTGATATTAGGAGGTGTACGTTTTGACAGTTGAAACTATTTTCCCTATGTCAAAAGGGACTAAGACTCTGTATGTGGAAAAGAACAAATACTACTGAGAAATACGACTTAGTGACAAAGCTCTGATACTCAAGCGTTTCACATTATTATTTTTTCATATTTTGAATCTATAGTATTTATCAAAACTTCCCAATTTTGAGGAGGCATCTTTAATGCTTTCCTATGTTCTTTTTGATGATAACGTAATTGTTCACTTCCTTCGAATCAATAACTATGATGATTTTCTCTTACATTAAATAAAATCAAAAAACGAATTTGAACAAAAAAAACAATCAATGAAAAAAATATCGGATAATAATACTATTAGTAATAGTATGCGAGTAGTTTATTTACACATGTATGTATATGTGCAAAATTGCTAATTTCTCTTTCTGTGTATTCTTCCAGAACCTACATCTCCTAAAAAATCTATGATTATTTAACCCACATGACTAGCCTCTAAGAAATCGCTGGAGATATTACGTCGATGTAATTAGCATAAGTATAAATAATTTTTATATTAGTTCCGCGTTTCCCAACGTGTTTATTTTCTTTATTATACAATATATTGGTCCGTTGTGTAATTTTTGATTTATAGAAATTTATCTTTTTTTCAATTTTTTGATACAAACGACTATATTTTCAGCCACATTATTCGCCGAATCAAAATAAGATATTTCATATAGACAAGATTGTCTGTTTCATCGAAGTGGTATCGTAGATTTATGGATTGTTTCGTATAATTCCTCATAAAATTTCGTGAATTTCACTTTTTCTAAGAGCTATTATACCACATAAACTTAATTAACGTTGAAATTATGTTTTCAACTTCGACTCCTATTTAAGTACATGCAAATTACTTGTCGTAAATGTATTTCTTTCTCGCACACAGCTCGTTATTACTCGATCGTAAACTGCTCATTTCCCTTTATTACCGACAAGTTTCGAATGAATTCAAAAGTCACAGCATTAGACACCGCTCTGTGGTTCGATTTTCTGCGGATCAGAGAAGAATTCGAATACACAGAGTATAAACTATCATCATATTATAATGTGAATAAAACTTGGAAACTATGGAAAATGGAAAATATGTGTCTATTGGCGTCTGAAATTAAAATCGTAGCGCCAGAACGGCTAATATCGGTACTAGAGCATGGGCCATTAACGGTTTGTTTACATTGTTTGGTACTGGTATTTACGTTAATTTCATTTTGAGTTTTCGAACGTTTAGTTTGGTAATTTGTGTTTTTTTGGACTTCCCATTTTTCAGTGGTTTATTGTGTCTCGATTGAGGACAATATTATCTCTGTCCAACAGTAGATAACCTACCTACCTCAAGTTGAAATTAACACTGTGAGTTTTTATCATTGAACATGAAAATCAAAATAAAATAAAGAAGAGGACGAATAAATTAATTGGTTAGAAGAACTATGTATACATCATGAAAAGGCTGTATGATAGAACACCTATTTATTTAAAAAGTAAGAAAACTTTCAAGAAAACATCGCTGACATGGCTACTTCATTACCAACTGCAGAGGTTTTGAGTATAATGGACAAAACTAAGTACTTACCAGCAAAACTGAAAGGAACAAAATGAAATAAAAGAAGAATTAACTCTGCGAGTCTGGTTTTTTTTATAGAATCTCTGTTTTCCTGGTTATATAATTGAATATTTTAGTTTTCACCTAGCTATAGAGTAAAGTTTTATTTCATATTCTTGATGTTAAGATAAACTGTTATTTTGGTTGTGCAAATAAACATTATTTATCATTATTATTGTTACATGAAAGAAAATACAATTATCTAGAATCTCTGGATGATGGCCCAGGTTCAGATTCCGGTAAAAGTGGAAGATTTTTCGTTGGAATAGCATTGACCTTCAAAAACCCTACGTTTTCGGTTAGCTGAAAATTGCACATCATTAGTTGGTATAATTCTATATGGAAGAATCCACGAACTTACTGCAGGGAAAATAATTATTCTCAGTAAACTGTAAAGAACAAGTCTCTTATGTTCAGACACTTTTTTCAATCTTCAAGTTATGAATCCACACCTTTCTTCTTTCCATCATTTCCTTGTTTCCCAACTTTGTTTGGAATACAACTTTCAATTGTCCAGCTTTCGGAAAGGTATGGAAGCTATATTCGGGTTTTTTTTGCCCAAGATGAACAATTGTAAACGATCCCAAACAAAATTGAACACAATTAAAACTCAACAACTTCTCATATAAAACACACGTAAACAGATGTAAACAAAGCAATCTATGGCCCATACGTTAGTAATATTCGACACCGGTAGGGGGCGTATCGCTTATCTACGTTCGCCAATTGTTATATCTTTTATTGTCAAATCCAAAAAGTTTATAGAACCATCTGTTCAGTTTTTTCCTGTATATTTACTTTTAGAAAGTGAAGAATTAATGTTATTTAGATAATGACTGAGTTGTCTTGTAGTACCTATAAAGCATGTTATAACGTCGTCCACATATCTATACCAATAAATGCAACTCTCAATGTACTTTATTACTGTTGATCAGATTTTCTAAATTGTTTATTATCTGATTCATGAATTCTTTGAGAAACTGAGATCTAATCCGTTAGAAAGTAGATCGCCAAGTAGGATTAACAATTATATAATAATGCGAAATTCAGTGTTGATATTTCATCTTCAATAATGATGTTTACAATCTCATGAGTGATAATCTGAGAAGATTTGAAAGTGGTTTGAATGACAGGGGATCCGTTAATTGCAATATCATCGTACTGATTTATAGATTATCTCGCTGAGCACATAACCATCTAAATGTCAGCTGTAAAGGACATATTTTATATAATAGGCAATTCGTGATGAACAGAAATCACAGGGTGAAGCTCATAAAGGAAAAAATTTGTTATTTAATCAGAGATTCTGTTGCAATCGTAAGGTATTCAAAAAAATGTGTGAGCAGCAGAGGTCACAAAGGTCGTATTTTTCGCATCGAGATGAGATTCGAACTGAATGAATCATAGATTTAAAAACCAAGCTTTAATAGACCACCGAAATAGCAATTATTTTTTGAAAAAAATTCGCGAAGTATATCGCGTAGGGGGTATGGCCACCTTAAGGAACATCTATTATTTTCCCTAAACTTTTTTGAAACATTTTATAAATCCCTTCAACATTGAGTATGGTTACTTAGGCCTGATTCAAAAATAAAAAACAACTAGATTTTTAAACTTATTTGTACAAAATTTTGACTTTACCAAAAGCTGTCAAAATGGCCACTTTAGGCCACCAGGTAGGGCAAAGTGGCCACTGCCTAAATGGATTTAGGTTGTATGGAAAAAATAAAACGCATTTAATTTCAGAACTCAAAACGATTGTATTAGGGTTTTAAACAAAAATAGGCATTACTGAAAGTATGTGAAACTATGAAATCACTGGTATTTACATAAATCACAAATAAAGTCATCGTCCTCCTCTTCGGCTCCTGTGCAGGCTTCGTGAGCCGATTTGAGGCACCCAGAACACAGAATAAACAATCGACGTCGCTGATGTTGCCTTCATCATCATCATCATAGAGATCGTCATTCTTTCTCTTAAACAATACGCGTTTTCCATTATTTTTAATTTTGGCCACCCTTTTCTTAGGAGGCTGCTGTTTCTTTTTAATTTCCATATTCCTTATCTTCTTTTTCTTTCTTAATTACCATGATAGTGGCCTTATATGGACTGGATGTTAGAACTGTTGCTGTTCCTTTCTTCCGCATAGTTTCTCTTTTGATAATCCTATTGACCTTGGGTACAGGAACAATTTCACGTGGAGTTACAGCAAATGAAGTGGACTTCTTGTTTAGTGGACTGTTCGAATTTGAAGTTGTTTCTAGGGCCCCAGCTGATGAAGTGCTGGGAATAGACGGATCAAATGTATTAAAAGGAAGCCCTCAAGTTCTATGCAACATACATTGCGGGCAAAGTGGACACATTCGCAGGCAAAGTGGCCACGGCTGTGGCCACTTTGCCCTCTAGCACTAGTATTTTCTAAATACAATATTTCACGTACAACCCGTTATAGTATCTACTGTTGAGATGTCTCAACATCATGAATTCAAAGCTAGAAACATGTTGTTTTGCACGATTGATGTACAATTCACTTCACCTAGGCCTACAATAAACTAAAGCGAAATATGTGATGCCCTTACCTAACATCAAAGGGTCGAAAAAGTGGAAAATTTGCGATATCTCGGTGAACTTGCGTCTGAGCGGCACCAAACTACAACACAATAACAACGGCTGCCGGGCGAGTAGTTGAGACTATTGCCGCGAAGCTGCAGCACTATACGAGTACAGGGAAGAAAACTTCAAGTGGCAACTTTGCCCGCAGTGGCCATTATGCCCACCCTTCCCCTACTGATAGCGAAGCAGGTCGAGATGCCATTCTCCGCGAAGTGCAGCGCGGTGGAGTAAAAGAGTCTAAACCGGCAAAGGAACGTACTCCAACATGAATTCAATCTACGTTCAAATTTAAACACTATAATTCAATCTACAGAAGCTGTGGAGGTAACAAATTTTCAAAAACCGCGAAAAAGCAAGAAATACCTACGTGAAAATTGCGGCGGGTAGAAAAATTCACCCAAATTTCGATAGTATAGTTCTGCCTCGAAAAAATCCTATATACCAAATTTCAGCTCATCAGAACATTAGAAAACTTTCATAAATCGAACTTCTTAAACGGAAAATAAAAAGACGTGGTGTCATGGGACATCAGGTAGGAACGAAGTTCCTTCGGATTCGACTTTATAATATAATTATTAATATAATAATAATAAAAATAAAATAAATAATGTCATAATAAATAATGAAATCAGGAATCAAGGAGCGTTCCTATTCAGAGTTGGACGGAGAGCCTTGGAAAAGCTCCATATGACCGGCATATCATATCAATTGAGCCTGAGCTAGCAGGAACACCGATCACGCCGGCCGAACAAAGAAGACTGGGTAGGCAGATGAGACAGGCACAACTTAAGACACTACTCGAAGATCATATGAGTAAAAATCTGCACTCCAAATATTACAGGAATTTGGAGGAACAGGGCCTGTCGGAAGAATTATCCTTCGCCTTTTTGAAGTCGACGGGGCTTAAGTCGGAAAAGGAGGGATTTGTTATGGCTTGTCAAGATGGAGTGATAAATACCAGATGGTATAAAAAGAACATAATGAAAGTGGACACCCCAACAACTTGCAGAGCATGCCATAGTCAGCAGGAAACTTTTATGCACATCCTGTCTGCTTGCAGAGTCCATGCTCCATCAGGGTATATAGAAAGACATAATGGGACTCTCCGAATTCTCTACTTCCATCTGAGAGGAGTTTATGGTATAGACAAAGAACCAGTGCTACCATATGTTCCACTAGAAATTGAAGCGGTTGTTGAGAACGATAGAGCTCGCATATACTGGAACTATGCCTTTCCAAAAACTCGGCAGATCCACGCAATAAAGACAGATATAGTCCTACTGGACAAAGAGCTCAGAGAATTGTTTGTTGTCGAGTTTTCATCCCCTGCCAAAAATAATGTGGCGATGAAAGAAGAACAGAAAAATACAGAGACTTTATGTTCGAGCTGAGGACACTATACCCAGGGCATAAAGTTAGGAGGGTCGTACTAATCATAGGTTGTCTAGGCGGAATGAGAGCTAACTATGTGACAGAATTGAAAATTATTCCGGCATGCAAATCTCTGGCCGATATATTGACGCGCAGAATGCAGAAAGCAGTGTTGCTCGTGTCACTTCGAGTCATCAGGTCCCATGAACTATAGAGGACGGGTCTGAAACTCCCGAAGGAACTGGAGCAGGAGTCGTTGGGCCTCGTACCAAATACTCAGAACCCATGGGCCAGTTCCCCAGTATTTTTGAAGCGGAAATTCACGCCATAGAAAGGTGCATTCAGTTCAACCTCGATAGGAAATACCGGAACAAGGAAATTGCGATCCTCTCCGATAGCCAAGCAGCCATCAAAGCGTTGAGCTCTTATAACATCAACTCAAAGATGGTTTGTGAATGCCTAGATAAACTAAACGATCTGGGCAGGAACAACAAAGTGATCCTCCTCTGGGTGTAGGGTAATGAACAAGCAGACACCCTGGCACGAAAGGGTGCGTCAACGCCACTAATCGGGCCAGAGCCTTTCTGCGGACTTGGAAAATCTTACTTCCAAGAAGAACTCAATAAAGCTGAAGAAGCAATGAGAGCAACATACTGGCAAAGACTTCCAGGACTGAGGCAGGCCAAAGATCTCCTCGGAAAGTTCAACCGAGCAAGATCGAAGACACTGATTAACCTCAGCAAAACTAGTCTAAAGACAATCACAGGATTTCTTACGGGGCATTGCAGACTCAAAGAACACCTAAGGAAGCTAGGTTTAGAGGGGGACAGCGCCTGCAGATTCTGCAAGGAACGTCCAGAAACACCTCACCATATACTGATGGAGTGCTATGCTGTACTGTAGAGGAAATACCACGAATAGACCCCCCTAAAATCCTCAAATTCCTGAAGGTATTGAGGCTTGAGGGGCTGCTGTAAAACGAGAACACATCGAGAAGCAGAAGAAGATGGAGCACAATAGATCTAATAAGGTCGCAGCGCATCGGTCACCATCCACACCTACCAATACCTACCAATAGAGGACGCTTGCAGCTCATCTCTTTTTTTTTTAATGACGCTGTAAGGGCAGGATGAAGAACTACTCCAAGGAATGTGTGAGAGGTTTTTTAGTGAGTAACCAGCAACATCCGGAGTCTCACACACCCTGAGAATGCGTGCGGGATACTCTCAGGGTAGTTTATAAAAGATTTTTCCTCTCACACGGACGTAAAAAAAATGTATTGAGAGTGTAGAATAATAATAATAATAATAATAATAATAATAATAATGGTTTATTGATCCTGTAAGACATATTATTACATGTATAGGACAAGTCATAAAGATATACACACAAAGATTACATCATTCAAAAATATATTCACTGAAATTATAGCTGTAGTAATCTTTTACATTATAGAAACATTCCTTTAATAAAAAGTTTTTGACAATCTTCTTGAATTTGTTTTTCTGAAGATTTTGAATACATCGTGGTAGATGATTAAAGATCTTAATACTCTGATAAAGTGGAGACATTTCAAACTTAGTAGTTTTATGAATGGGAAAATACAATTCATTCTTATTTCTGGTATCATGTGAATGAAAACTAGAAATTTTTATAATACTATCCTCATTTTCTTTCACATATATTAGACATTTAAATATAAATAAAGCGGCCAAAGTGAGAATACTATTGTCTATGAAAAGGGGTCTGCAAGTGGACCGTGGATGGCAATCGAACATTAAACGAACTATTCGTTTTTGAATGACGAATACTCTATTAACCTCTGAAGAATTGCCCCATAGCAAAACATTGTAAGATAGGTGACAATATACCAAAGAATAGTAGACGTTAATAAGACAATTTAGCGGAAGAGAACTTTTGACTCTACTTAACGCGTAATAGGAGCTGTTGAGTTTTTTACATAGGGCATCAATATGCGAATGCCATTTTAGACATCTATCAATGTGTATACCCAGAAACTTAACATGGTCATTAGATGAGATAACTGTATCCAAATGCTGAACAATAAATGTTTCACTCCCAGAGCCAGATACACTAAAACGAATGCATTCCGTTTTATTGACATTCATCTTAATTCTATTATTGTGACACCACTCGATGAAACTTTGTATAAAGAGCTCACATAGAGATCGTAATTCATCTAACGTCTCACCTGAAACCGCTATAGAGGAATCATCGGCGAACAGTATTATCCTGATAGTCCGGTGTAGTGTCTTATTGGAGTGCAGTAATTTGATGAAAATTTTCCTCAAGTTTGGTGGGAGGTCATTTATAAATAGGAGGAACAATAGTGGTCCAAGGACAGAGCCCTGAGGCACTCCTAATTTCAAGTTTCGCTCACCTGAACAACGATCATCAACTCGAACGGATGCGACTCTATTTTCGAGATAACTCCGTATCCGATCGTGAAAGATACCCCTGAATCCCAAGTTATAAAGCTTGTATAAAATGAATTGATGCGACAGGCTATCGAATGCCCGTGATAAATCAAAAAACAAAGCAGCAACATGTGCGCCATGATCCAAGTGCTCATAGACGAATTCAACAAAATTCAACGCTCCAGTCTGAGTTGAGCGACCGAATCTAAAGCCGTGCTGAGCACTATCAAGAATCTGAAACTTGTCAGGATATTTCATGATTCTGCTATATATTATCTTCTCGAATACTTTTGAGAATGTACTCAGGATAGCAATAGGTCTGTAGTTCGAAACATCAGCCATATCTTCTTTTTTGAAAATCGGAACAATGCAGGCCTTCTTGAGGAGGTTGGGAAATACTCCAGTGGTTACTGATAGATTTATAATATGTGCGAAATGAGTACTTATTTCATTAACTATCAGTCTCAAAATACGCGCAGAAACGAAATCGAGTCCAGAACCTTTTGTTTTTTTCAATAATTTGACAACATCGATCACCTCCTGTTCATAAACTGGATAAAAGAAAAAATTTTTATTCAAAATAGACGAAGTGGTACAGGAGTGGTTTAATGAATCCTTGAAATAACTGTTGAGCGAAGTCTCCGCGATTGTTGTGAAATAATCTACGGAAATCTAAAGATTTCCGCAACTATTTTGGGATCACTATATGAAACGCCATCAACAGATAGCGAGATAGACTTATGATTCTTCGTTTTCCTACCAGTCATAGTATTCACCATATCCCAGACAGTTCTAGTTTTATTTTCTGATATTTCAATTAGTTGTTTATTGAATTTAAATTTTGTATTCCTAATAAGGGAATGATAAGATGATTTGGCTTTCTTATATAGATCATAAGTAGATTGACTATTAAAACTCTTATGCAACCAATGAAGATCATTCAGATCACGTTTAGCAGTGATAATGTCAGAAGATATCCACCTTTTATCATTCTGGACCCGACCAGTGCACCTTATGAGTGGACAACAATCTTCAAAAGTGTTTCTAATAATATCGAAGAATATTTCAAAACATTCATCTACATGTTGGGACTCGTAAATATTACCAAAATCACAATGCAAGACAGAATGAACAAAATTATCAAGGTTATGCTGACTTAAATTTCTAACCATCCTAGGTACATAGTGAGTATTATCATCGCAACTGATAGTTATAGGCATCACAAGGGAAATAATTCGATGATCACTTATATGGGCCTCACATACCTCAACATTGCAATCACTCAATTCCGCATTAGTCAGAATATAATCTATATATACATAATATGATGTACACATGTAAGTTGTATAAACAATATTGACCATCTACATTAACTTTTATTTGTAAACTAATACTTACGTATTCAATTTTATTTCGCTAATTAATTTTCCACTGTTATCACTTTCAATTTCATTTAAGTCACTTGTTAGTTCACTTGCCATTGTTATTATATTTAATATCGTATTGAGATTCACAAACTATACGAGAATAAACGTGTTCATTTACGAGAAAAATGAATTTATAATGTGAGTATACACTTCGTGCTTAGACAAGAATTTCATGTATATGTCGTGGGAGAAGGAGAAAGATGAAGAAATAATCACGCATGCGCGTTGCACTTCCGTTATATGTTTTTCTTATGGTTTTAGTCTCTCATTTCTTTTAGTTTGGTCGCGCAGCAAAATCCCTATCTCCTCCACTCCTGCCGTAAGGAACTTCGTTCCAAAAAAAAGTACTACCGCACCTGATACGCTGCAATAGTCTATGTTTTTCGGGAAATATAGGACTTATTAAATTTAATGCATTAGCGAGTAACGAGTTCTCTTCTAGAAGAACGGTCGTACTTCCGTTTCAAGTGTTTAATAGAGTACCTACTTTTAATTTGGTCCAACAGCAATTTAGTTCACAGGAAATACTCCATAATACTTTAAGTAATAATAATTGGTACGAGTGGTATTCAGATGGTACTTCAATAATTGCAGAACTTTCGAGTATCCACTTACAGTAGGTAATTATTGACGATACAATTATCCATCGACCATGTTGATCTAATAACTTTGTTTCTCTAAACATTGTTATAACTGTTCATTAGTGTTGTATAGTCCTTAAACTCTAAATTGTTAAGTACTGGTTACTTTTCAAAGGATGAATAAAAGTTAAAATTAAGTATTCAGAAGAATAAAAGACTAAAAATAAAGGGTATTGCAATTAAATAATTCCTATATATTAGAATGATCCAATGAATTTTTTTTGAGGTTTCACATTGGAGATTGTTTTACAAGAATTTTAATCAGGTACCTAGTACTTTTCAGTTTCATGAATAACTACAGAAACGGTTAGTGGAAAATATCTGTATACTATTTAGATCCGTCTCTGATATTTCTTGAGTACCTAGGTTTAGATCATCATCAAGGCCCTGAAAATATTTAACACTGGTAAAATTGAAGCAAAAAGAAATTTGCGAATACTTACTTTCGATTTAAAGAAGACAGCAGAACAACTGACTAGTTACATAAAATAAACCAAGTGTAAAGATCATCAACATGAAAAAATTCAAGAACAATATCATTTCTATAGAATAACACAATTGGAGTTGAAAAAACGTAGAAAAGAAATTATTGAAAGTTCTGAATAACTTTGAATGAGATGACAGAAGAATAACAGGCAATATGACTAGAGCTGTGGCAAACCGTATGTATTCGTTACTAAGTAACGAATACTTCATTAGACTCGAAGTAACGATTCGTTACTTTCGAACTAGCATCGTTACTCGTTACTTTCGCATTTTTCCTTTGCGCATGACTTTGAGCATGTATTTATACTACTGTTCTGTTTATGAATATCATATAAAAATATTAAAAATTAAATAATAAGAAAACAACGTGTCTAAAAACCACAAAATGAAAATAACTTTTTATTCGACTAGTTTTCGCCTGTTCCCCCCCACCCCCCCCCCCCCCCACCCCCCCCCCCCCCCACCCCCCCCCCCCCCCACCCCCCCCCCCCCCCACCCCCCCCCCCCCCCACCCCCCCCCCCAATGTTCCTTCATTTCTCCTCGTACAATGAGCGGGCGTTATGACCCATAACACCCGCTCATTACGCCCTAGGGCACAATGAGTGTGTTTATAGCAACCGTATCCAAGGTGAAATAAACATATAATATACAAGTGAAAAATAAAAGTTTTTCTTCAAATTAGTGAACAACTTAAAAAAAAATTATTATTTCATTGTCATCCAATTTATACCTTTACACTTGCAAATTTGCCAATATGTACGATAATTAAAAGTAGGTTAAAATTAATTTTCTAGAATTGTTTACATACATAAATTGTTAGTTACATAGAACTTGAGCTAATATAATCTTGCAAAAAGGATTTTTGCAATGTTTTTGTTATGAATTCGCTATCAAACTAGGTTTAGGTTTCTCCTGGAATATCTGCAACAATTTTGTAACGATTCTAAGAATAGCTCAACAATTATATGTAAACAAAATGAATGTAATCCTCATTGAAAATGTAAATATTACTCACTTTACGCACATTTCACCTTCAACCCAATAAAACAGATATTTATCATTCAATTAACTGGGCTTCATTCTACCGTATACATTGATAATTCCATGATTCAATAATCTGCATTGTAGGAACCAAACGAAAAAACAACCACGATTGGATATTTCATTATTTCATCGTTTTTGAAACAAACCGAATAGATACAGGGCCGGTCTAAGGGGTGTGCGAAGTATGCAGCCGCACACTCAAGCCTTTTGGAGGGGCATTAAATTGACCAATGTTTGTAAAAAAAATAATAAATTGAGAAAGTTTTTAGAAACTGATTTAAATATTGGGCAGAATTATTTAAACTATACTCGCCGGCATATCATTGGAAGCTTGGACACTAAACAGCTGTACACACTTCACACAGCTAAAAATCCCAATCTTCCAATGATTTGCCGCCGACTATAGAAGGAATTTTGTCTTAAAACTAATACAGTTAGAATTCAAGGTAAAACCGAAGATCTACCCGGCTACCCCAATGAGTTCTGAAATACAGTAAGTCTGATGCCCTTGACCAATTTCTAGCCAATTGGCGTCTGAAATTAAGATAGTAAATTCATTCTCCGAAATGAAAGCAAGAAAAGCCCTTGTATAAAATGTATAATGAAAGAGACCATGTACCATCCTAATAGTTAATAATTTTTTTTTGTGTTTGCGCCATTAATGAGCACTGTAATTATTGGTTCACTATGTTCTGTTGCTTTGTTTTCTTTTACCCATGACATATGGAAATTTATTTTAGGTCCGGTGGACGGTGATTCCCGCATTAGCTAGGTTTTTATTCTTAGAGTAATTGCAGTTACCTAGAGTTAAGCTTCCATTAGTTTATTTGACATAATAGTGGTTATAGTGCAAGGAAGAGTACTGAACATATCAAGTCAATCAATAATGAATCAAATTGTCATACATGAATTTAATGTTCTACAAGGCGCAAAAGTGCACAAAAACTGTGTTTTTGGACCTTAAATTTCAAAAACTTCCATACCCCCCAGACGACCCCCTGGCAGGGGCATAAAATTTGAGTCTAGCACACTTGAAATTTTCGCCTTAGGCCGGCCCTGAATAGATATTGCTGTTTTATTTTTTTAAATACATTATTTAGATATTTGATTGAATGCGTGATTTTTAATTTATTGAATTTTTCAGGGCAGCTAGGATTATTTTTCACCACTGGCTATTTGGAACTTTTTAAATCAGGTAAGCAATAATAATAAGTCATTTATTTGATGGTTGTAATCAACCGGTTGTGGCCTACACAGTTGGAACAAAATAATGCCGATATATAAAATGAAAAAGCAGCTGAAAGTTATCAATAAAGTCTAAACATATTAACAAGACACTTTTTGTAATAGTTGGGAAATGTTTTCATTCTTCAATCACTTCTTTCTCATTGAAATGAGAGAAACTTGCAGGCATGTCGGGGAGATGTTTGAGCATATAGAATCGATCGGAGTAGCGGAAAGTTACCACAAAGTCTGAAGATATTAATTAGACAATCGTTTCTTCACTTAGAAAATGTTTTCAATTTGATATTCTCCTGTAATATTTACATGATGAGGCGTAAAGTCGGATGTATCTTTCTGAAAAATTGAAATGAGATAAACTAGCAGGAATCTCGGGAAGCCTTCAAGCGTGATAGATGTCCCTACTCATTAATTATAACATGAAGCAGCTATCTGAGCAGCTGAAATTTACCAACAAAATATAAAGACATTAATAAGACACTCGTTTCCTCAGTTAAAATCTATATTAATTCTGAGATTCTCCTGTAATTTTAACATGAGAATTCAAAAGTATCTTCCGGAAAAATTGAAATGAGATAAACTAGCAGGCATCTCGGGAAACCGTTCAAGCATGATAGGTGTCCCTATGCCCGAATTATAACATGAAAAAGCTATCTGAGTAGCCGAAAATTACCAACAAAATCCAAAAATATTAAGAAGTTACTTGTTTCTCCAGTCAAAAACTGTAATCATTTTCATATTTTCCTGTAATATTAACGTGAAAAATCATGAATTCTAAATTATCTTCTTGAAAAATTTAAATGAGATAAACTAGCAAGCATCTCGGGAAGCTGTTCAAGCATGATAGGTGTCTCTATGCCTTAATAATAACATGAAAAAGCTATCTGAGTAGCCAAAAATTACCAACAAAATCCAAAGATATTAGGAAGATACTTGTTTCTCCAGTCAAAAACTGTAATCATTATCTTCTTGAAAAATTTAAATGAGATAAACTAGCAAGCATCTCGGGAAGCTGTTCAAGCATGATAGGTGTCTCTATGCCTTAATAATAACATGAAAAAGCTATCTGAGTAGCCGGAAATTACCATAGATATTTGATATCCAAAGATATCAAGAAGATACTTGATTCTCCAGTTAAAAACTGTATTCATCATCATATTCTCCTGTAATATTAACGTGAGAAATCATGAATTCGAAATTATCTTCTTGAAAAATTCAAATGAGATAAACTAGCAAGCATCTCGGGAATCTGTTCAAGCATAATATCCCTAAGGCAGCAAGTGTAACATGTAGATTCTATCGTAGCAGAAAATTATCATTAATATCTGAACAAATCACCATGAATTCCTTATTCTAATTACGACCTTTTTTGTTTCTGATTTTCTCGTGCCATCGAATATGTTAGTCCGTTGAAAATCTCGTGACCGAACAAAAACGGCCGCCTTTTCTTTCGCCATCGGCCTTATTTCGCCTCGTAGGATGAGACATTTCTTTTGTGTCGGACTTGTTACAACAATTCGCATTGTTTATGTCCCAGCTTCGTGCTGTTTCTAACGTTGATGAATTGTTAGAAAATTTAATTACGGCTTGTTATGAGCGTAGTTGAAAGTTTTATAATCCATGTATCACGATGAACAATAATCCGACGGATTTATAGTTTTTTCATTATAACACTTTCACGAGTACAGATTGCCGAAGTATACGGGGGATTATTGAAAGTTTTTGTAGGAACTCAGATATAAAAAAAATGTTCGATAGGGTGGATAAGGCACAATAATTCCATGCTAATTAAGAAGGTATTTTATGGAAATTGGCCCATTAGAAGTATCTTAAGAACATTCCTTTCCTTGTGCTATTTGGCAAAGATAAAGGTTATATAGTGGAAGGCTCAAAACTAAAATTCACATACACTATATGCTACAAATACAATAAATTATTTGTTCATATTCGCAGCTGATGCGAAATAAAATTCGAAAGGTATTGAAAGTTTAGTTCCTTCGGGATTTTAAACGGATAGGCCGATTATTTCGACTAATACTAAATGTAGCTTTTTAATAATAATAATAATAATAATAATAAATTTTATTGTGACAGAAAACTACAACAAATTGAGACATTTAAGAAAAAAACACTAAATAAAAAACTATTCTGTTCACAATTAGAAGGGTCGTATTCAGTTGAAACTGATCTTCCATACGACCCTTTCACAAAACTTAAAATCAGAAAAAAAAAATTTTACTCATTAAATATTCTTACAACCCGCAACGGAAAATATACACAAAAAAAAATAATACAAAACATAATATTATTACAATAATTTATGTCTCCTTGTTCCTCATCATTGCAATGGGCTCTGAGCCAAATAGCTCCTCAATTCCGCAGAAAATCTACTCAAAGATGTGCAACCGCTCAATTTCGGCAATAGGAAGTTCATTGTCTTGCATATGTCGTACGAAAAACCTTTCTGGAAAAGCGCAGTACGATGTTGTGGGGGGTAAGCAGTCCCCTACTTCTAACATTCAAGGTATGCACATCCGAACGAAATTTTATTTTATTATAAAGATATGGAGGTGTTTTGTTCATTAAAATTTTAAAATACAGAATTGCCGAATGCATCTTACGCCGATTCTCCATAGTGAGCCAACGAGATACCTGCAGCTTATGCGTCACTCTGTCAAATTTGCGTATCCCCCATATAAACCTCAGACAACTACGCTGCATCATCTCGACACGTTTTATATCCAACTTTGTCAGAAAACGCCCATAAACAACGTCACAGTAATTAAAATGGGACAGAACCCATGCGTCACAAATGGTTTGCTTCAAACTTTGTGGCAAGATATGCCTGTGTGGAAACTACATCCTTAGTTTTGAAAAAGCCCCTTTCAAACATTTGTTTATATGCTCAGTGAATCTGAGTTTATCATCCATCAGTAGCCCCAAATTTTTAACGCTTCTTACAGGTGTTAAGATGTCATTTCCTATACATGACACTAAATAGGCCTAAAAGGGATACTTTTACTGCCTAGGCAGAAAAAGTCCACTTTTTCTGCCTAAGCAGTAAAAGTTATTGACTTTAAACTACAACAGAATATTTCTACTTATTGTAAATATTTATTATGACTTGTGAACAATGATTTAATACAATTGAACTTTCTCCACTTCCCTCCTATTTCGAAAAATTAACAATATTATTATCCACACTACCTGATACTACGGAAACGTCTGAAAATATTTTATTGCCGATGTTTGACTTATTGGCTAGTGAATCCTCGATATAGCCCTCCATCCCCCATGTTGCTTCAACATTGTTATGTCCCCACCATAGTGCTCCAGCAACGTGGCCGAGGTTCTGCGAAAGCAGTGCCCAGTATACTATCTCGCATTGGCTAGTCCCAGAAAATTAGCAATTTCTTCTGGCATTTTACCAAACTTGTGAATTCCCATGAATTGTTGATGTGCTTTACCGTTCGCATTATTATAGAAGAAACGCCGATTATTCAAGTTCGAAGGTCTGGAGGCTGCATATTTTCTGTAAATATTCAAATATTCCGTTAGGTACCACAAAAGATCTTGATCTTCTCGTCTTCGTATTTGGTAGCATAATTAACAATTTGTCTCCCATATCATTCATATCATCCGTTTTCATTTGCAAAAGCTCATCACACCTACAAGCTCCAGCGACTCCAATAATAAGTAGGTACAACCTAAAAGTAAATATGAATTGAAAAATAATTATTTAATTCATAATAAATAATTTTCACTTTACCTTCGTGCTCAAATACAGTTCATCTGGGGCCTCTGATAAAAATTTCTCAACTTCTTCTCTTTCAAAAACTAGGGATTTTTTTGCATGGAAACCATCAGACTGCCGTTTCGAAAAACCTCTTAACTTTAGATAGTTTGCCAAATCGACGTTGTTTTTTATGTTCAGGGTAGCTTTCAACATCGAATAGGTAGACAATAACGTTGAAGGCTTCATTTGCTTCGAAAGATCGGAAAAATAGGCATATTTTCAGAGAAATATCCTACGTTGTTCTTCTTTCTATATTCCATGAATCTGCGGTATGTGGGTTCATATACAGTTATCTCGACGTCTCCGGTACTAGATTCAATTCTACGTCTCGCGCTTGGTCTCTTATCTCAGGTGGTGTTAGTGGTAAAAACTCATCTTCACTTTCAATTAGGTCCATTTCGAACAAATTTTGAACTTTAAAAATGTCATTGACACTGAAGTAAACAAAATAATCCACCAAACGTCATCAGCGGTAAACATAGTAACGAAAAGCCAGTTACCTATGATGAAACGCAATAATTATTAAAATAATTATAAAAAAGACGATTTTTCGTGAAATTAGAGCAAATTTGGAGAAAAAATTATATAGACCAGAGTAGAAGCCTCTAAAAATGATAAAAAGTGAAAAAAATAATAGTAGGATGAAACCCAATGGAAAAGAGGGAAAGTTGTAGGTAATAAAAGGATCTACAACTTTTGTATTTACACTTTTTCACATAACCTCAAAATTTATGTTAAATGTTCAAAGAACCAAGTTTTTGGTTTTTTATTTTTATCTTTTACAAACAAATTTTTTTTTTCACGAAATTTGGTGAGAACTTACCTTTTTATGTCCCAAATACACTGTAATTTATTTGATTTAAAGTTTTTATTTTTTCACTTAATTTTGACTTAATATCGGAAAAAAACCCTAATTTTCGATCGAAAATTCTCCCGTCAAAATAGCAGCTTTTTTCAAAAATTTAGTATGCTTTCTGTTCGTTGAAATCTCTACTCTCTGATGGTGTGAAAAAAATACAATGGGTTTCATTCTACTATTTTTTTTTTTTGGTTTCAAAAATTATCGACTCTGGTCTAATATGTTGCACACGGCACAAAAGCAGATTTAAAATGCCTTGGCTGGTTTCCTAGCCTCGGCTATCAAACACCAGTCGCGGCATTAAATCTCGTGATTTTGTACCTAGTAAAACAAATAACTATTTCAGAACATTGCAAAATAGAAAAAACATCATTTTGAACTACTCGAATATTCGAAAATCTATTTCTCTAGGGAAGTGTAATGAACGAAACAATAACATTAAACTCTTATGATTAAAAATCACGGTTGAATTGATAATCAAATGAAAATATTTTTATTATCGCGTTGAATAACCGATGAACTCAGAAGTTAACAACGATCGCTTCTCTAATAAATTTCGAATTATCGGTTGTTTTTTTAATGACGCTAGTTGTGAATTTGTTCCTTTCACTAACTAATCAGCGATTCTCTATCATTGTATAGAGTTTCCCTAATTTTACTGTTCAACAATGTCGAAACTCATTAGACACCAGTGAATCTTCGCTATCATTTCCTATACATCTCACGAAATTCATGAATATGTTAATGTATTTGAGTTTCTCCATTTAGCAACATCTACCTCATGTATATATTATTCAGATATCATCTAATAGGATTAAATTATGAACAAATGGGATTCTAATGAATCCTTATAAAGTGGAAAATTATTGTATGACTTTCTGTGGAGGAGATACGAGGGTAGGTTAAAAAGTAATGGGAATGAAGAAAAAACTTGATCATTTGAAGATGATGCCTCACTAATAAAAGATAAATAATTTGCAAAGCTGATAAATAGGTTTGTATTTTCAATTTTTATATATTTGTTATTCAAAATATTGAATTCTACATACAGAGGGGCTCTGAAACGATAAAGAAATAGATAGGCGGTTTTTACCATCGAATTTGTCATAAAAATTCACCTTCGGTATCTGATATCACTTTTCGTATACAAAGGGTGCATTCGCATTGGGCGCTCACACGCTTAAAGGTCAGGCCACACATATCCGCACCGTGTCCGCGCCGTGTCCGCACCGAGACACGGCCGTGCCACGGCCGTGTGTCGGCCAAGAAGTTCAAAGCCACACATTTCCGTCACACGGCCGTATGACGGCCGTACTACGTGCGCGGTCGGTATCAGAAAAATTTGTTGAATGTTATTGAAAAATAAATTTTAATTGATATATAATGCAAATTGAGACGCAGACAAGAGATTATATGAGACTTTCGAGATAACTTCAAGAACGCCAAAATGAAGGTACCTATATACAAAAATTCAACTGATTATTTCTTATTCTGAGGTTGATCGCTAAAGTGACTGCACTATTTACTATTGTCTGTATTATAAAATTAGATTGTAATACTATCCTGTTGAATACAGTACCTTATTATTTCAAAATAGTGAAACGTAAGCGAAGTGTCGTTTTATTTTGAAGTTTAAACAATATTCTTAATGATATTTCACCAATTGATTCAATCTCATCAGTTATCAATTATTGATGCCAACATCCTAATTTAAAAAAGAAAAAAAAACATATCATAATTATACCACTAAAAAGATGCATGCGGAAACAAAAACAACTTACCTTGATAATTGTTGATTGGGCACAGTATCAGGTTTGAAAAAATTGTAGTAGTTTCAAACTGGGCTGACAAAAAATATATTGACTAATATTCACAAACTTCGGAAACAAGAACTATAAAACAATGTAGTACTCTTTCTTCGTCGTTGTATACTCGCAATATAGATGTAAAGAGAAAACTGTCCTTGTTGATTTTTCTTCTTATAAGAAAAAACTACTGGGATGAAAATGGGGAATTGAGGGTGGATCCATTGGAATTTTGAACGTCATTGATTCGAAAGCACCCTGATTGAGAGCGATTTAGGTTTGTAATTTTGTTTGTCGGTGTCATAGGAATATAATATGGTCGGTGTCCTACTGTGAACTCTATTTAAAATTGAGTTCACTGGTATCCTTTAATAAAACATCTCTTTCGAAAAACGTGCCATATCAGAATCCTAGACCGGATGACCGTATTGTTCTCTAGTCTATAATCAATCTTTTCTAGACTTATGGGATTGGATACAATAGTAAGAACAACATATGCACAAAATACAACATGTCTTTATTTGAATGGCCGAACTTGAGAATTAAAGATTGGAGAGTAAAAAAAAAGTTCAATACTATCGATTTTTCTAGGGTGAACAGAAAAATTGCCCACCCACTAGCTACGCTCTAGTCTCCATTTCTACTATATGATATGCCGAGAATCCATCGGAGAACGCACCGTGTCCGTCCAAAAGTAAAACATGAACTATCTCGCACGGTGCGGACTCGGTGCGGACGCGGTGCGTGCACGGTGCGGAGATGTGAAGACAGCCCCATAAGAAAGCACGGGGCTATTCTTCACCGAGACACGGCCGTGTGTCGGTGCGGACACGGTGCGGATATGTGTGGCTCAGGCTTAAAGTGCTTATAAGCTTCGTTCTCTATGGTCGATCGACTCGCGCTCACAAACGCTTAACACTAAGTGTAAGCTAACCTAACTTTTGTTGTCGATAATTAATAAATATGTAAGGAAATGTTAATGCACGGTATTTGCGTGAAGTATCGTGCTTTTGCCTAAGCGTAAAAAGAAGATCTGACATTCGCCTTTAATGCTCAAACCCAAAGCGTGAACATCTCTAAGCGCTACTAGGCCAACACGAACGCCAATAATCTGTGCTTTTAAGCGTGAGCGCTTAAAGCGTGTAAGCGCCCTACGAATGCACCCAAAGTGTGAAACTAGTACTTTTCTAACAAGATAATCAGGTTGAAAGGACCCTTCCTCATAACTCAGCAGGCCACCTGTTATATTGTATTACGGCAGGCTTGGAGGAGATAGGGATTTCGCTGCGCGACCAAACTGAAAATAATGTGAGACTAAAAACGTAAGGATAAAACCGTGATGGAATCGACTCACACAAGGGAGTAGCGTATAATACCTTTCTATTTCTCTCTCTTTCTTTCCGTTCTCTCATCCCTTCTCTTTTTGATTCCGTACTGGACTGCGTTCCCGTTGTTCGAGAGTTACTACGCAGACGATTCACAATGAAGCCAGTTCTTTTATACATATAACTTATACAAAATTATTTTGTAATAATTATATGCATAAGGGCCGAAACACATTATTGAAACGCGACGCGACAAAACGTGTGGACACTCGATGTGTAATGTGCACTTACCAACACGCGATGCCACACAACACACAAACAATTTTTGATCACAATGCTGTCAACAGTGACAGTTTATAAATGTATGATATGGATTACACCGAATTAGATGAAGATGTTGAAGGAGATGTGATTCAAATTTTAGGTTTATATATCTTACTAAAACCACAAAAGAAAAAGAGATTAAGAAGACTTTACTGGGTGCATGAAATAAATAAAAAAATGAGTACTTTGGGATCCAAAGTACTATTATCCTATGATGTTCACCCAAAGTTTGGGTGAACATCATACTCTATACCAAGGCCTACTCCAAGATAATGATAGATTTTATACATATTTTCGGGTTACAAAAACACAATTTGAAGTAATTCATGATTTTATTAAAGATGACACATATAAAAAAACAACAACATTTGGCGAAGCCATAAGCACAAAGGAAAGACTCGCTATTTGTCTTAGGTAAGTATCTAATATAAGAATTTATGTTGAACTAATCCATTTCTCCTTAACTAAAATCATCAAAACTTTCTCTCACATTTGAATCATTTGATTTTTCATTCTGCGACTCTTCAGCTTCTACTTCTTAAGTTTCATTTTGTACTGATAGTAAAGGTTCTTCATTTCTATAGCGATTCAAAATTGTATTTGACTTTCCTTGATTTGTATTTAGGTTACATTTAATAGGAGTCTTTTCAAAAGCATGCGTTTTTTTGTTAGGTACATTCATCAGTGTGTATTGCATTTTGGTCAAATTTCTGTCAAAATTCAATAAATTAGCGTTACTTGACAATTCCCGAACGAACGCGCGACATCGAGTGTTACCTAGAAACATAGATTGCGCAACACGTCGACTGGATCAGGTAGCGCTTGCCTGTATCGCACGGTGTCGAGTGTCCATAGTGTGATTCTGGTCATAGAAATTACTAAGATTTGATTTTATTCAACACGCGTCGCGTTTTGTCGGGTTGCATCACGTTTCAATAATGTGTTCCCGCCTTAAAAGAACAGATTACGACAGGAATCAGATAGGGCATAATGAAAAGATAAAGCATTACAAATTTGTTCCATGAAATAATGACTACGTATTGTAGGTTTATATTCTATTATATAGCGTGGCGATACGTTACAGTCTCATTATATACACTCGTGCGTCTTTGTTCTACCTTGTGTTGACGGCCGAGTGGACTGAGCACTGAACACGGGTATCGTATTACAGGGTTCGAATCCCAGAGGTGACTCCAGGATTTTTTCATTTATTCATTTACAATCTCGTTGCAGCTCTTGGCCTCACATTTCAATATTAATTATTTCAACTTGGATTAGTATAAGTTATCACTTCTGTCGAGCGTCCCGAAACGTATATGTTTCTTTTTTGCAAATTGTGTTGCTTCTATATTTTTCCTTTCAGTTCTTAAACTATTCAAGTTTAGTTTCAATTTTTTCATGAGCAATTCTCGTGAGAAGCTGTCAAATGATATACCGTATATCGGATTTTAATTATTTAAACTTGAAGAACACTGCACTACGATGTTAAAGATAATTCTTCGAAATTCGAGTTTTTACAATCTATTTTATTCAATCAAATCATGAAAAACATACTAGTCCACCATGGTCAATTTCATACATTACATAAAGTGAACAAGGAAAATTCTTCAATAATTTAAAAAAATTATCAAACAACTTTCCAAGGAAGCTGGTCATACGTATTCAGCAACGCAAAATCTGCATTCACAATCGAACGGTGAATTATAGAAATTGTCAAGTCACCCCGACTCAAAATCTGCATACAGCTGTTTCGATCTTATTAGATCTCATCAGTGCAGCTTATTTGACTCGGAGTGAATTAACAAATTTCTAATTGTTCCCCAATACAAATCGTGGTCAGTAACAATGGATGAATAACAGTCCAGAGCGCCATCCCACCAAAGATATTGGGAAACAACAATTCACCGCTTAGACTGAAAATGCAGAAATTCGTCGCTCAAACACGTACCTCCTGATATGAAGATATCTACTCCACAACAGTGGTGTATATGATTCCAAGGCACACTAACATAGTGATTTTAAAACCTTTGGATATACTCACGAGAGCGCGCACCGAATAATCGAGTCGCTTAATAAGAAACATATAACAATCAAATCATGAAAAACATACTAGTCGACCATGGTCAATTTCATACATTACATAAAGTGAACAAGGAAAATTCTTCAATAATTTTAAAAAATTATCAAACAACTTTCCAAGGAAGCTGGTCATACGTATTCAGCAACGCAAAATCTGCATTCACAATCGAACGGTGAATTATAGAAATTGTCAAGATTGTGAATGCAGATTTTGCGTTGCTGAATACGTATGACCAGCTTCCTTGGAAAGTTGTTTGATAATTTTTTTAAATTATTGAAGAATTTTCCTTGTTCACTTTATGTAATCTATTTTATTCAATTAAACTCGAATGGATCGATCACATGTTCCCGTTTTCATGAAGAGCGCGTCCACTGATCGTCGCATCATGTTTACACGACGAAATTCGCATTTAGCATTCATTTGGTTTGGTGGTGTATCAATAACGAATTCCGATTGTTGATATTTTTTCAGCTAAATATTTTAATTATATAAAACGATTTGACCGCATTCAATTGTTTTCGATTACGAAATGGGCGTTTGATGTGTACGTTGCGGGGAACGTGGAATATAAATATTATTCGCATAAAATTTTTACTTTTGATTACATTGCAAATATTTTAAGTTGGGAAATTTATAGTTCACGAAATCGCATATGAATGTCTTTAATTTTTAGTTGTATTTTTCTCTGTAAATAGATACCTACTATTGCAGTGTATCGAAGGAAAGCAGTCTGGCGCTGTAGTAGTTTTTTTATTCGTTTTAGACCTCGAAAATTGTAAAAGTTATCAATAATTTACTGAGAAAAAAAAGATGAGGGTTTGGTTTTTTGCACATATCTCAGAAACTAATTGAGATTTTTGAAATCTAACAGAAAATTGGAAAAGAGGAGGAAATATATATATATATATATATATATATATATATATATATATATATATATATATATATATATATATATATAGGTTATAGGATAATATATTTTCAGAAATCTCCAGAGAGTAATTTTTGCCGTCTTCAACAAATATCCTGTATATGTCTGTATATTCATTCACCTTAAATTTTTGGTGTCAATGTAATTACTGTGTTGTAACTTGATTAGTAGCTGGCAAATCAATCATTGGAACTACACAAATCTCATCGATTACTTCAAGGTTTTCAATCACCACAGCTTCGTGCTTTTCTTCGCCCAAATTTAACAGCCGTAAGATTCTATTTATTTATTCAAACGATATTCTGTTCGACCTTTCCGATATTTACAGGGCCGGATTAATCATCAGGCAGAGTAGGCAACTGCCTAGGGGAATCGCATCGACCGGGAGCCCGTACACGCACCAAGAAAAAAAAATTTCATCGAATGAAAATTTTATTTGAAGATTTGTATGAAATTCCTCATCAATATCATTGCTTTATTTCGACGCATGTTGTCAATTGATGAGATACTTCATACATACAGAACCATCTAGTATCGAGTAGTAGAACTAATAAACTGTCTTCGTTCAACAATGTCTCAGAACCGTTTGAATTCATTGTCGATAATGGCCATTTAAAATGATGTATTAGAAAGGGTCAACTTCCAAGATGTTTTGAACGATGATATTTAAACTTACTCTACTGTACAGAACCAATAAATATCTTGGAAGCTGACCGTTTCCAATTTGTACTTCACAAAACTGTTTTCTTTCGTTCATTGTATTTTATTACGTTTAACAAGAATAAATTTAAAATAACTGCGTCCCGTCTCATTTCTCTTTCCTAACCCATCATGCAACCTGGATCATCATTCATCACTTATCTATAACCTATTCATTAAGACCATTTCAATAAAGCTAACGAGTCAGATAAGGTGATGCTGCAACATCAAGTCAAAGCAACTATGTTGTTGCAATATCACATAAGATTTTGAAGTAACAGGATACCTGGAGTCGATCATCTGGAAGTTACTTACATCCCTTTATCAACATGAAAATACCTGGGGCCCGGACAGGGTTGTTGCCTAGAGGCCCGTACAGGGTTCATCCGGCCCTGGATATTTATCGAATAATCCAAACGGAGATACACTATAGATACATACCTTCGTTTACGTTTTTTCTTTTCGTGCGTCGCTTTCTCGTAATTTGTGAATATTATCATATTTATCGACAAATAATTTCCAGTTGGAAATTGCGAAACTGGTTGTTCGTTCGAGTGCATACATAGAGATTATATATTTCTAATAATTTACGTTCGAGTAGTACGCGAGTGTGTGTCAATGCCCAAGTAATTTGAAGAGGTCAATGTTGGGAAATTACCTCAATGATGAAACGAAACTCTGTACTTATATACAGGGTCGTACGTGATTGCGGCCGGATGTAAGTAGAGGAATTGTTGGGACTTTATGAGTCACTTTATTGAATGAAGTTTATTCGTTGAAATTTTAGTCATCTTCAGTATTTAATCGAAACATTTTTTAAACTATAATTTTGATTTGTATTTTCCCGAATGTAACAGACTATTGGAATATATCGATTTTTGAAGTTTTGGAAATGTTATATAGTAGTATATATATATATATATATATATATATATATATATATATATATATATATATATATATATATATATATATATATATATATACAGGGGAGTCTAAAATGTGCGCATTTTGTTATGGTGGATAGAGTACAGTAAGATAATCCTTTTTTGCATTACATAAAGTGAACAAGGAAAATTCTTTAATAATTTAAAAAATTATCAAACAACTTTCCAAGGAAGCTGGTTATACGTATTCAGCAACGCAAAATCTGCATTCACAATCGAACGGTGAATTATAGAAATTGTCAAGTCACCCCGACTCAAAATCTGCATACAGCTGTTTCGATCTTATTAGATCTCATCAGTGCAGCTTATTTGACTCGGAGTGAAAACAATCCTTTTTTGCATAGATACATGTGTTCGCTAATGTCTCGTTAAGAAAATACAGAGTGTTGAAATTTTCGGAAAATTTTAACTTTTTGCCTTTAGTATCAAAATGTCTTGTGCTGTTTTGTTCAAATTTTCAGAGAGTATTCGCGATGTTCTCAAGCGTCTTTCAGAAAAATTTGTTTGAGTTGCACTTCTCCAGGACTGGACCTAGAGCGCTTCTTATTTTTTTAAAAGACAGAAGTGGTACGCCCCTGAGTATTTTGACAACTACATGATTGTTTTTTGATTTCGTATTTAATTTCGAACAAAGAATGTTTTTTGAGTTTCTCTTGTTCGCTGCGAAGTTCACGAGATAAAAAATAAAAATCATTGTATTGTTTGGAAACTCTTGTTGTTCGATACACCTAGGGTTGCCATCCGGCCGGGTTTCCCCGGATTTGTCCTAGTGTAGGGAGCGTCCGGGGGTCGTCCGGACGGGGCTTTCAAAATATGTTGTGTTCGGAGAAATCAAAGATGAGTAATATATTAAAACAAATCAAAGTTGAAAATTAATTTATAATCGTAAGCCGTATACAAGCTAAATCCAGAGAGAAACTTGCTGAATACACATACGGTTTCTCCTCGGACCAAAATAAAGTATAATTTCAAAGATTTGAGTTTCTCCCTCTTTTAAAAATTCCTGATGGAAAAGAAAGACATTTTCGCAGAAATTGGCAAGTCTGAAAAATATCCAGTTAAGTTAAATTAGTAAAAAGAACTTGACCCCCTTGAAATTAAAACTAGTTAGGTACGTTTAATTTATAGTTAATAAATAATTTTGGCTTTTAGTTACCTTACCTATCTAACCGAACTAGATGACCTATCCTATAATTTGTTGTTACAATGTAGAATGTAGTCTATTTGGTCTATTTTAATCAAAATTTATCATTATAATTTTCTGATTATTTTTACTACCAGATTACCTCAAAAAGAGAAAACTGTAAACTGTGATATATTAGTAGATATTTAAGTTTTTTGTTGTTGTTTGTTTATATCGCGAACAAACGGTTTAAAGTTTAAATAAATGAAAAAATTCAAATTTAAACATTGTTTTATTTTATTCGAAAAACTTATATTTCAAGGGGTGTCCAGGAAATGATTAAATTTCACCAAAATGTCCGGGGTTTTTTGTCCGGCTTCAGCAATTTAGGTGATGGCAACCCTAGATACACCCCACTCTGTTCAACGGAAACTAAACAATAATGAAGTTGAAAAAATAAATGTCAAAAAATAAAATAACTCTAGGCATTTTGAATCCAAATGCAAATAGTCAAAATTGTCAGAAAATTTGAACACTCTGTATTTTTTTAATGAGACGTTTGGGGACACATGTACCTAAGCAAAAAATGATTGTCCTACTGTACTCTATATACCATAATAAAATGCGCACTTATTTAGGACTCACCCTGTATATATATATGAAATTAATGTTACTCTAGTCGTTTGATAATAATATTGAAAATAAGATAAGGGTATTTCGACTATAATCTTGGGCAAAAATTCAATGATGGTCCATTTAGGCTCTATATTTCGTCTCGGATTTGATGACAGTAGATTTCTGATTTTACTGATAGTCTCGTCCGAATTGAAAAACATGAAAAACCACCTCCGAAGACGTCCATAACAGTGGAAGTTTTTTCAAATAATTGTTCACTCTATGTGGTATAAGAAAGTAGGTGGGTATTATAATTTGTTCTTCGTTATTTTGAACGTGGGTTAAATTTAGTGCTATAGTCAGTCCAGCTAGAGTTGTCGTGCACGTCACAGACATGCGCAAATAACGACGCAAGGCTGCCTACCCAGAAAAATAAAATTCGAAATTGTCAAAATTCATATTTGTCGTAAGTAATTTTATCTACAACCGTGCGTAAATTATGTTTTTACACACCCATATTAGTGCGGTAACTATTACTTTAACGCACTAGTGCGGTAAAAATCATGTTAACGCACTAGTACGGTAAAAATTATTAAACAAATTTTTGTTTTTTCGGAACCTCGGACTTCTTCGGTTTATTGCCTATGGTTTTTCTTTTCAAATAAGCTATTAATCTTGGAAATTTGTCTATCTGCATGTTCTTTTTTATTGATAAGGTGGACTTCAGCATTGAATAATAGCACCAAAGCGACTTCTTCTCCTTGAACTTATCTTCAAAATAGGCAATTAATACATCTTCATTAATGTTATCCACTTTTTCATGGGAGCACCATTCGATTAACATATCATAGGCCTTTTCGTAGCGAATTCCGGATTTCTGTGGTAGCAAGTTCGCCGTAGCAGCTTCAACTAGCCGTGAAATCTCCATATTTTCGACTGACATTTTGACTGACAACTTCAAAGTGACGTTGCTTTATTTGTCGCTACGACATCCTAATTTTCATAACAATAAAAAAAGTTAAAACATTGCCGGTGACCAAGTTGGGAAATTTTAGACTATAATTAATTTGTATTTAATCAAAACGAACGGTTGTAGATAAAATAGTATACATAACTCGCGTGGTAAAGTTTTTTAGCACACTTAAGTGAATGAAAAGACTCGCCTGCGGCTCGTTTTTCAAACTTCACTTAGCGCGTGCTAAAAACCTAGTTACCACACTTATTATGTAATATACTATTCTGAAAAAGTATTTTTATGGTAATAGTGACCGGATCATCATATCAAATCGTATGTATCTCTCAAGAAAAATTAATATTCCGAGTAATGAAAATAAGTTGAATGGTTGTTAAGTTGTCAATCTATTTCGAAATTTGCAATGTTGTCGGACCCTTTCGACCAACGCGCCGGCATTTCACGTTCATCGAAGATTTTGTAAGTAAAAGTTCGATTTAAGATTATTTATTACGTCTGGCAACAGTGTTCACGATCGACGCCATATTTGATTGATGACGTGAACGCCAACTCTCGCTGGATAGACTATGGGTTTTATAATTTGTTCTTCGTTATTTTGAACGTTAAATTGAGTGCTATCTTATTCTAACTACAGGTTTCATTACGTCAAACCTAATACATCCCAAGATTATACATCAGTACCAACTGAAAATCAGTATACTTAATCCTTCGCAAATAGTTCATCCGTTGTAGCTATTAAACTTTAAATATAGGTATTTCTACATTTTCTCGTGGTTTCTCAACGTATCATCAACTCTACTTGTCCAATGTATTTCTCAATGGATTGATGGCGGTCATTCTTTCCACCGATTCTCGCAGATATTTAACGTCATCGATAAAAATTCGCAGGAGAAGAAGCCTCGAAGGTGAACAGCTTCGTGACAATGGTAAAATGGCAGATGATACGTCTTATGAAAATCATGCCGTTAGCATAATATTTTCTCATATAAAGGATGAGGATGCGACGCTCTTAAAGGTCAAGCTTGTACACGGTGTTTTTTATACCGTGACATCCGCAACGGGCATCGCCAAGGACATCTATGGATCCTCTCGAGTCATAGAAAGGCGATTACTCACTTTCGTTGGTTCAATTGAATATTGAAGGTTATGTATTGATTGCAATTAGGTCTATTATTTCGTAAACAATGTCAATACACGTGAATGCGTATTTAGTCGAGGAGAAAAACTCTATAATAAATATAATTATGATGTTTGTAATATAAAAGAGTCATTCAACCATTTTCATTCTGGAAATTTAACTGATTCATATGTCTCTTTTTCACAAATGCAATGCAATTATTAGTAATTAACCTTCGACCAAATGGTATTACAAATTTGTGAATGCACTTTCGACTTAATGTTCATCATCAGATGATCATAAAGTACAAAGCGTTTGTGTCTTTGAAATCAGTATATAGATGTTGAACTGAGGAAGCTGCAGAAGTTGCTTAATTTATTTAGTTCAAGAGTATCAAGCAACTTGAAAGATTTCATAAATGCTAACGTTTCGGAATCTCTTTCGAAGCAATCTTTAATAATTTTTTAAAGTAAGAAATAATTCGGTAAGTGGTCTTATATTCTCGATCCTGATAGCTCCTGCTAGCGCACTCCGAAGACTCAATCTGCCTACTCCTGAAGTTTTTTTTTGTGTAATTATTTATTCAAGAAAGTCAAGGACATACTAAATGAATGGTCATTTAATGATAACTATCAGACTAACCAAGAGCCAGAATTATCTCTTCATATTTATCACCTTAGGTATATTTTCACTTAAAATTAGTTTTCATTCCCACGATTCCTGCATTGCAAAAATGGAATCGCGAAACTGTATAGAACCATCCCATTATTTATGCAAATGTGTGAAACACAATGGCGAATTGCAGATTGAATTCTTGGTACTTTTACAGAGCGTGTTCAACGACCTTGATGGGCTGGGAGGCGATCAGAAAGGTCGGGGGCGATGTACCAAAATCTGTCTGGTTTATACGATCATTGAGCTTGAGGTGTGTCAACGAATGATAATTAAACTGGACGAAAACATAAAAAATGCAAACCTACCTGATGATTAAGTGTCAGCTATAAATAGTATCACTGTGTATACGAACTGGTAGATCTTGAATGACTTTTTTCTCTTTCTCCTGATACAAATTCAACCGTGAAAATGGCATCAGTTCCATTCTAATAAAATGTTAGAAAACAGCATTTTGACGTAAATATTTCTTGTTTTTGGAGTTTACTCCTTAAAAAACGATTTTCATATTTAGCCCGCGGTATGAGAATTTTATGAGGAGTAAAATCGAGCGTTAACTAAAAGTGAAATGTTACGTTCCTTTGCGCAACGTACTATGCGCAATTTTCACTTCGAGATTATTAGTATACCGCCGCATATATTAGGGAATTATCGTATACATGTCTGTTTATATCGATAGTCTTCAACTTTACCTTGAAATCTCATTTTTGATGACAGCGGTAACGTAACACGTCTGCGAACGAATTTTCATTTTCACCAAGTTGAGGCTGCAAGTATCAATTTCGATGCCACCTGTAGGGCGCCAATGGGAAAAATTCTGCTTCTGAACGATGAAAATGCAACGGAGTATAACGTTTCCACAGGAATAAAATGTTTAGAAACTGAACGAAGGCGTGGAAAACTCGGTGAAATACCGAAGTATGCTTTGGATATAACAGAAGTATGCCTTACAAATCTGTTTGGAAAATTATTTTTCTATATATTTTTCAATTATTGGGGATCCTATCGCTTTTCATTTGTCTCCTTGAATGATTGATTTCTTTATGAACGGATCGGAAGTAAGAGAAATTTTATAAAATTCTTACAAGCATTATCTAAGTCCTTAAGAAAAGATTTTCATATCTAGCCTGCGGTATGAAAATTTTATGAGGAGTAAAATCGAGCGTTAACTAAAAGTTACGTTCCTTTGCGCAACGTACTATGCGCACCTTTCACTTATTAGTACACCGCAGGATATATTTGGGTATACCGGCAAAAGTTGATGCATGTATAGGATTTTATATTATCCAGTGATACTTATATTTGTGCACAGTTAACAAAATTATCAAGTGATTGAAGTTAATAAAATATTGAAAGATATAAGAAAACTAATTTGAATGACAATGAATAACGAAGAAGAATCTGAATAACACGTGGATGCGGTTTATTTTATTTATTTATTTTTATTACGTCCGTGTGAGAGGAAAAATATTTTATAGACAACTCTGAGAGTATTCCGCACGCATTTTCAGGGATGTGTGAGACTCCAGATGTTGCTGGTTGCTCACGTAAAAACCTCTCACACATTCCTTGGAGTAGTTCTTCATCCTGCCCTTACAGCGTCCCTCAACAAAGGAGATGAGCTGTAAGTGGCCTCTATAGTTCATGGGACCTGATGACTCGAAGTGACCCGAGCAACACTGCTTTCTGCATTCTGCGCGTCAATATATCGGCTAGAGATCTGCATGCCGGAATAATCTTCAATTCTGTCACATAGTTAGCTCTCATTCCGCCTATTCAACTTATGATTAGTACGACCATCCTAACTTTATCCCCTGGGTAAAGTGTCCTCAGCTCAAACATAAAATCTATGCATTTTTCCCTTTTCTGTTCTTCTTTCATCGCCACATTATTTTCGGCAGGGGACGAAAGTTTGACAACAAACAATTCTCTGAGCTCTTTGTCCAATAGGACTATATCTGGCTTTATTGCGTGGATCTGCCGAGTTTTTGGAAAGGCATAGTTCCAGTATATGCGAGCTCTATCGTTCTCAACAACCGCTTCAATTTCTAGTGGAACATATGGTAGCACTGGTTCTTTGTCAATACCATAAACTTCTCTCAGAAGTAGAGAATTCGGAGCGCCCCATTATGTCTTTCTATATACCCTGATGGAGCATTTTATTATTATTATTATTATTAATTGAATTAACGAACAGCTGTTTGTTGTTTAATGTATCTATGTATGTATGATTGATTAATTGCATATATCTTTTATATTCTATAGGCTTCTTTAGCCTGTTGACGTCCACTCCTGAACATAGGCCTCTTCCATTCTCTTCCATATCGATCTCTGCTGGGCTAACTGCATCCAGTTTCCCCCCGCGTGGCGTCGGATGTCATCTCGCCATCTTGCCTGTGGTCTTCCAACACTTCTCTTGGATTGTCGAGGCCTCCATTGTAGAAGGATTTTAGTCCACTTTATATTGTCTCTTGCTATGTGACCTGCCCACTGCCACTCGTTCCACCACATCCACGACCACTGTTCTCTTTCTGATTTCCTCATTTCGGATTTTCTCTCTGAGGCTGACTCCCAGCATCGCACGCTCCATCGCTCGCTGGCAGACTCGGAGTCGATTTGCACTGTGTATCGTTAGTGTTACAGTTTTGAGCCCATAGGTAGCGACGGGCAAGATACATGACTCATAAACTTTTCTCTTGAGGTTTATAGGGATGCGTGGTTCCCGGAGAATATAGCTAAGCCGTCTGGTTATCCTTTCCTAACTTGATGTTATGTCCCAGATACACATACTCATCGACTTTCTCGAGAGTATGATTACCGATGGTGATCACTATATTGCTCGGACTCGTGATTTTCGTTTTCTGAAGATTCATTTTCAGACCCACAGCTTGTGAGGATTCTTCGAGTTCGCGTAGCATTATTCCTAATTCATCTGGGTCGCTGCTGATAAGCACAATATTATATATTATGTTATTAAAATTATTGTTGCAGTGTACGCCTCATATAGCAATTAGGGTTTACCGACATCATAAGCGTTGCACTTTTTTTAACATAAAAAAAATTATTTTCTTTATTTTAGTTCGGTTCGCTATTAAAGCGTATTCTTTTAATTTTTCCAAACTATAATTTATTCCGTTCGAATTTCATCTCGATACGATGCACTTTTCGAAAAATATGACCTCAGAAACGAAGTTCTGCTGCTCAGGAGTTTTTTCTTAATTTTCAACACCACAGAATAATTTTTGATGACAATCCCCACAGAACCAAAATTATAATTTAAGTTTTATTCAAACTATCAACATGGTCAGTTTTTCGTATAATCTAATAAATTAGGTGCCTATTTATTTAAATTATGTTAAAGCTTATGGATAATTATATTACCTCTAAAAACGGCGAACTTTATAATTCGACAAACTAGATGCCATAAAATTGCACCGAAATATGATCGAACGTCAATAATTGATTAATGCTCTTATTTAATTAAAATATGGTAGGAACGAACGAGCCGTTTAATTAATTGGTTCATTGTTCCAAAATTCATACTTGATCAGTTTCATTTATAAGTAATGTTGGAAGTTCATAAATCGAACAAAATGATTCATATTTATTGGAAGCCGAAGGTTTTTATGAAAAATTAATATAATACACTTTGTGTTTAATATTTACAGTTGTTTTCCGTTATTAGCATTAAATTTTGCCGATTTATCAATGATGGGTGGTATTGCATTTTCACATAAAAACAAGATAAATTAATTTTTTCCTATACTCTTATTATTTTCCTATATTCTTATTATTTATTGAAGCTTCTTCTAGCACTAGGCTCTTTTCATCTCTTATTTTTTAAATGATCTGTTCACTGTTAACGATTTTTGATTTCTTGCAACCATCTGCATGTAATTTTTCAACTAACGAGGAGTCATATTAAGTTTTATTTTCTAAATATAATCTTTTGTTTTGAAAACAATTTTTTGGTTAATACTCATCATGTTTGGGATATCTAACACCATTTCGGTGGATGTCCTCTTATTACACTTCAATCCCTATTTTGGACCTTTTGGATGTGGTTTTTGCATTTTTTTTGTACTGTAAATAGAACTGATGCACAAAATTCCACATGTGGTTTGATAGTCTTGTATTCGAATTAATTTTATTGCTGAGTCTCGCAAGAAAGTTCACTCTCCTCGGCATTTTGCTTCTTATATATTCACTGTTTAATTTAAAATTTAAATTTTCATCCAGCATGATACTCAAGTATTTTATATTATTTACTCTCATCGTCATAGTATTATTGATTTCTAATTTCAAATTGCACTTATTAATTTGTCTCTATATTTATCTACTCCCTATCTATATATATTTAGATTTGCTGATATTCATCTTAAAGTCATTGTCACAAAGAAAAAAAAATATTGAAATCCTCCTCAACCTGCCCAAACATAAGATCTACAATATCTCTCGGAAAACATAACATAGTGTCGTCCGCAAGCAGAAACATTTCACAGTTATGTCATTTATACTTATACAAATAAAATAGCAATAGTCCAAGAACCGTTCCTTGCGGCATTCCATTCGGAGAAATCTTCGAGGATGAAACACCACAGGCACTCTTTCATTTGAATTTTCTCTATGTACAGAATATTCTTCTCTAAATTGATATGTTTCAGTATTTATAAAGCAGATTCTCTACATGGTATTTGATGCAGAAATTTCTGATTGTTATTACGTCCTGTAATAGTTTTGCATTTCTCTCTATTCATCCATTTCGTGAAAAAATTATAAATTTTTTCGTATTGAAATTTCGATTTTGCAGCAGCTGCTGTATTGGAAATATCAACATGCACCCTTTCAAACTCTGTTGTATTTCATTATTTATGGTAATAATCGCGACTAAAAGCCATGTAAACTTTCAAAAAGCAGATTTTATTTCCGATTTATTCCGTTGCTATGGTTATCATGAACTTCCTGTTTTTAAAACATACCTGCTTATATTTTCATACTATTTTTACCCCGAGGCGAAGCTAAAGGGGTTATAGTCTCACGACAAAAAGTTGGTAACAGGCCCGATTTTAAAAATTCCAACGGATATCGATAAAACACATATGATTTCATTAGGGAATTTTAATTACCACTTTTTCCCAACGAAGAATGGAAAAATATAGCGTTTTTACCCCAAGGTGAAGCTAAATTCTCACTACCAAAAGTTAGGATCTGGTCCGATTTTAAAAATTCCAACGGATATCGATAAAATACATATGATTTCATCAGAGAAGTTTTGTTCCCAATTTTTTCCCAACGAAGAATAAAAAATTATAGCGTTTTTTAGATAGGCATTACGACATGCGCATGCGCCAAGGTCGATATGTACGAAGTCCTACAAAACATGCGTCGAAGTGCTCTGTGTGCCACGGTAACCAAGCGACGTTGATAGCTTCAGCTTGATTCTGCGTCTGTGTCTGCTTCCCATCCATAGAGATATCTTATCAATTTGATTCATAATTTGCAGCAAAATGAGCCGGGATAGGATATTCAAATTCGACAGTCAATCAATGAATTTTTTTGCTAAATTTTCACGGATTTTATTCGTAATATCGACTTATTAATACATTTATTGCAATTTTCCTTCATTTCATTCGTAAAATCGACTTTCATTGTTATTTAATTTATATAATAGGTACATTCAAAAAATATTGACGACATGCACATGCGCCGAGGGGTTTTATCATTCCTAGTGCTACGCAGTAGCAGTAGTAGTAGTTTTTTGGTTATTAAGTGAAAAGAAAACAATAATGTTAATCTTTCGGGCCTAGTCAGCGAAATTTTTTTTCTCCAGATTAGACCGGAAAAGTGCTACTTGCTCAAAGAAAAAGCGTCAAGGAAGTCGGTATTTTCCGGAATTTTGGGGGAAAATTATAGTAAAATAGTGGTTTTCTTTCGCAATTCCTGACGATTTAACCGAAAATTCAGCAACCACGAAAATCGCATTCGATTATGCTAAATAATATGCTGATAGGTAGAGTGATTCTAAATTTTCCGCTTTTAGAAGTTTTCATATAAAAAATTTTTCTCCTTTTATAAACTGGCCCATTTCAAATATGAAGAATGATCGCCCAATTTCTACGCGAATGGCCATCATTCTTCATTTTCCCAATATTTACCCTCATCTTTGCCGGAATAAGTTTTTCATCAATTTCTAGTAAAATATTACAGGAGGCATGAAAAATGACTTAACAAATGGGGAATATAAAGGATCTTTTATTATGAGTTCCGAGAGAACGTATACCGCAGGAATACGTTATTTGGCTCATCTAGTTATCGATTTTGGATGAAAATATAAAAATTGGAGTGATCTCATCTTACTAACAGTTAATCACGTCTATATTTTCTCGCATTCGGGAGATTTTCACAAAAAATTAAATACTTAAATGTGTTTTGTCACATTTAATTTCAAACATTAAAATGGGACAATTCCACTATAAATTGAAGTTCGTTGCTAAAAACCACAAATCTGCCCAGTGTGGCTCCTATGAGCTTCTTATTGATGGTATATACACTGTTCGGTGTGTCTTGGCAAGATCTTTCTGCCACTTGGTGGTTCGACACTTCGGGGGGCAGAAAAGCTACCCAAAGGTCAGTTTTTCAGTGTGGAAATGCACCATGACAATGCCACTTCATCTTGGAGTTTTTGGTACATATCAACAGATCGGTCATTGCCTCTAATCGATAATTGGTGAGCTTAGCCAGCAGTTGACCCAAGGGTCCAAAAAAACCTACTTTTATGGGCACTTTTCAATGAAATCTTGAAAAGTTCTGTGCATTTTGTCAGGCCAAAACCCAGAGATTTGGAACTTGGCTTCATATGTTGCATGCTCTGCTAGTTATGCCTACTTATTGTGGCGCCATCTTGGTCAAATCGACCGTTTACTATTGCTTTAGCTTGTTTGAGGAACCATATCACAAACCAGGACCTGCTGCGAAGAACCAGCAAGACGCGAAACATATCGTCTAACGAATAATCACATTAAAATGTAATTGGGCAGGACCCGTGGCCAGAATGGGTGACGAGAGATAGGCTAAAAGGTGAGCGAAGTAGATGAAGACCACCTAGATGTTGAACCGATTACCTGAAAAGAGTTCCAAACAGCTGGATCCAGGCAGGTCAGGATATACGCTGATGGCTAGCCCTGAGGGAGGCCAATGTCCAGCAGCGGACAATTTAGGACGGTTGATGAAGATACAGAGAGACTTTGAGTGAGATAAATGATATGAGGGGAAGTTACTTCATCAGGAATGTCAATAATCATACAACTACACCTAGGGGAGTGTAATTATGTCAAGGGTTCCTTAACTTAAACTATGTCTTCATGGGTGTCTATGGAGTGGTTATGGAATGCCGAGAACAATGAGACATATCCGGATATTTTTTATCCTTTATATTATATACACTTTGAGGAGCATGTATTTCACATCTAAAATATCTTTCGATTTTATTCTCCTGATTAATTACTGATTTATACGCTTAACAGGAAGTTCACTCATCAGTGTTTCCCTCTATTTCACATTCCTATCGTATTTTACTCATCGTGTATCCTCACTCAACGTCGGAAAATCTATACATTTTACGGCGATGTACAAAAACGTGTTTCCCTTAATTACCGAATATTCTACCCCCGAAAGGTACGCCGATAACCCGATTGCCTGCAATCCTCGCGTTTCCACCCATCGGAAACTCCGTATAGGTATCTAATTGTCGTTTATCACGTGTGATCATCAGGCTCGTAGCAGGCTATGAATAATGCCCGGCTTGCAGCTCGACGTCAACAAGTCCTGTCACGAAGGATCGACAAAAACCCTGATGAATTATGATGGATCGCGCCAGTTTTCGAGTATACAATGCGAATTGTTTGAGAAATGATTGATTCGGCAAATTGCCGCTGTACAACTTGTATTCTATATACGAAAACTACCTAACTTGCGATATAGTCTGTCCAGCGAGAGTTGGCGTGCACGTCACAGTCATGCGCAGATAACGACCCAATGCTGCCTACTCAAATAAGTAAAATTCGAAATTGTCAAATTCCTTTCTGTCGTAAGTTATTTTCTGAAAAAGTAGATATATGGTGATAGTGACCGGATCATCCATTTCGACAAATATTCTGTCCTTAACATATCAAATCGTATGTATTTCTCAAGAAAAATTACCATTCTGAGTAATGAAAATAAGTTGAATGGTTGTTAAGTTGTCATTTTATTTCAAAATTTGCAATGTTGTCGGACCTTCTCGACCAACGCGCCAGCAATCGACATTTTCGTTTGACAGTCGCCGAGATAACATAGTTCTTCGAAGATTTTGTAAGTAAAAGTTCGATTTATCTATCGATGAATATGGAGTGACACTTCTGGTAGGGAATAATGGTTAATTTGAATTCACCGCTAAAAATGCCCGCCATGTCAAACATGCAAGATATCTCATTTTTGTTGAAAATTGGGTCAGCTAATTAGAGTTAAGATTATTTATTACGTCTGGCAACAGTGTTCACGATCGACGTCATAAACAAATGATGACTTGCACGCCAACTCTCGCTGGACAGACTATAGTATATTGTGTATCCAATGAGTGAAATAGATTTCAATTCGTTCGCTGTATCGAAAATCAACAGTGAGGTTTTCACATCCTCATAGCTCCTAAGATGATGATCCATCGGAACCTATAGGTATCTCCCTTCAGGTCCAAAGGAATCGACAATCGCCAAATACTCATGTGACTTCACAGCTACCTATAGTTTCCGATGGATGACGCTGTGATTTGTTCGCATGTCATAAGTGCCAATCTTAGAAGCTATGAAGTTGTTATGAAGGTTCTATGACATTGTCTACTCGGCCGATGGACGGGACACTACTGAGGAGAATAGTTTGTCTAGTGTTTTCATCGTGTGTGGCATGGGTATCGTAGTTTCTAACATTCTACCTTGAAGCATGGCTTACTCGGTTGATGGACGGGGCACTTATGAGGAGAATAGTCTGTCTAGTGCTTCCATCGTGTGTGGCATGAGTATCGCAGTTTCTAACATTCTACCTTGGAGCATGAATGAGAACGCCATGTTATCGAATCTCATGAACCTAGCTCCGCTGGAAAGTTGATATATATATTAGGAGTTATAAAACGGATATAGAAACCACTCTCGCAATTTAATAACATGTGCGAATCTTCGAAATATGAATGATGAGAAACACTTATGTTGTTTTCGATTCAATCTCAAAAGGATTAGTTAGAAAAATACAAGCAGTAAGCCAAACCGAAAATATTGACCGAATATAACAGATTGTTTCATTGAACTCTATATCTCCAGTGCAATGAATGTCTAAGCAAACTAACAACAGAGCCATTGCACCGAAGGTCAATCATGTAAAATCATGTTTGAAATACGTAATTTTATTTTCGAAAAAGTCATAAGAGAAGTAGTTCAAATCATCAGACCAAATGAGAAGAAATTGGGCATCTGTCATTGTTCTTGATGAATACAAAAAGAAACATTTTCATTTTTTCAATGTGTGAATTTGATTTCCGACAAAAACTAAATGCTCAGACATAGAAACAATCATTTTGAAAAAAAAATTTGTTTGAAATTTTTTGTTGAACTATTTTATCTCAAAAATCCATAAAAAATCTGTGGCTAGGCCTGATTTATGCTTCTTGATGATGTCCACATTAATTCCATCAGAAAATCAGAAGCTTGCTATTATCCATAGTCTGATGACCCTGATGATGTTCACTTGATTGTACGAAACGTCTGGATGAAAAAACACAATAACCATGAAATTAATTGATGTAGCTGTGTGAGATAATTTGGTGTGTTATATACCTTGAGTATTGTAATAAGTCGTTAGTCAAATTACTATCTGGGTAAATATTTATTCCGTACCTACCTTAATAAAAGCTGACGTGTCGTATCATCTGACCTACTTGAAAATAGTTCCAACGATTTTCCGGCGGTCCACACTCGATTTCAACTTCAAAGTCTCAGTCAGAACCTTCCCCGTTATACCTTCATTTTACACCTATTTCCTTCTCGGTTTACCCCCACATCAATCATGCAGCTCATGTGTAAACCACGGGTTTGGTATTTGAGCGATACCTTATCTGACAATCGGGTTAAACGTCACGCATTCTTTTCAATTTCATCAAAGTAAGCCACGGAAACAGAGGAGTGAGAAACACGAGAGGATCTATTACGGTAAAGTGACAGGTGACGTACAAATTTGCAAAAATGAATTGGGAATTTCTTCCACGTGTTTATTTGACGATAGAAGTGAAAATTTAATGGAAATTATTTGAATAACTGAAATTATTATATAATGGGTAATGGGGTATCGAAGATCAAAGTTTTCTACGAAATTTGTTGATTTAAGATTCTAATTGACTATTAAAGATGAAGTTCAGTTGGATCTTTATGATAAAATGATTTCTGATGAAGGCAATTACAGCCGAAACATTGAAATAAATACAAATACATAACAATGTGAAAGGTAAATATAATTTGGTATGTTAAAAGAAACTACCTAACTATAACAAAGAATCCTAAAAATATAATTAAAAGGTTCAAAAAAACACGTCGAAGACATAGGACATCTAATATTCTTTGTATTTCGAAAAAAAATGAAGTGTCATTTCAGTACATATATATATATATATATATATATATATATATATATATATATATATATATATATATATATATATATATATGTCTGTGACTAATATATAATTTTTCTTCGAAATACAAGTAGACCGAGAGATACTGGAATGAATTACATATTATTGAATTATCTTGTCAAAGTCATAGAGAAGAGCGAGCTTCTGGGTCCAAATTAATATCTGTTTGACATGACATAATGCTCAGTGCATAGAAATTCCCATTTGAATAAATGTCAATCACCGAAGAAAATCGAACCATAGAAGTTAATCAATTTTTTACGGTGATCGTTGAAGATAAGAAATGATGTCTGTGACTAACATCCCTTTATCATAAACTGACCACGGTTTAACTGTCATACTGAAAGAAATAGTTTTTCGAATTTAAAAAAATTACATGTTTGAGGGGGTATGGCGGGTATTTTGGACCGTCGGAATGATATGACGTGGTGGTTTTCGTACAAGATTGATAAAAAACGAGTGTTTAAGAAAAAATCAGCCTGTAAGAAATAAATTTAAAAAGAATTTAAAAAAACATTTTCAGATAAGTATGGCAGGCCTAAACACCCACCGTATAGCGATCGTCGGATTTTTTTTTGTTATCGATAAATTGAAGAAATTTCGGGAAAGAAATTGTGTGACACCTCCGGATTTTCGAGCAATTTCTTTTTATTATTCTGCAATTGCGTCCCGCGCACCACCGGCAAGAAAATCATTTTCCTTCAATTTATTACGTATATGAACCCCCTAAAAGCGCCATACTGTAAGAAATGACTTCACAAATCCTTTCAGTATCTCTCGGTCTAAAGGGATGTTATTCACAGACATCATTTCTATATCTTCGACGATCACCGTATAAAAATTGATTAACTTCTATGGATCTATTTTCTTCGGTAATTTATTCAAAGGGGAATTTCTATGCACTGTGCATTATGTCATGTCAAACAGCTCGCTCTGCTCTATGACTTTGACAAGATAATTCAATAATATGTAATTCAAGATGCAGGGCGTTCCACAAGAAGAATACGATGCCTGTGTTATCCATCTAGAAAATTATAAAAAATGCATTACCGAATATCGTGTATTGAGGTACGTTGGTTTTTGTAATAGTCCGTATGGGAGGTTGATGAAGTGCATGAAACATTTATACGAACTGGAAACCGCGCTTGGAAGGGAAAAAGCCAGGAAATTTAGGGAGAAATATTACGTCAAGCACGAAGAAAAGCCAGACGTGATCGATAGACATGAAAAACGAGAAGAACGCAACGCTAGAGTTTAAGACTGATTGTTGAAATATGCCGATAGGTTTTAAAATTGTGAAATTCCAATTTGCTAGTTCTCAGAAGGGTATTAACTTTGAAATAATGAAGTGAAATAAGTGAAATATCGCACAAATAGAGGTGTTATTAAATAAAAATTCTTCTGTTCTTTGTTATCAGCTAATATTTATTCTACAGATCTGGGATAATCTCTTTATTATTGCTTGAAGTCAGTTTTTCTTCTAGATACATTGCACGAAATGCTCCACTTCAAACAAAGTGAGAGGATTAGGTTTCCATTTGCCAAATCTAATTAGGTAATTACGTATAATTCTCTGCCATTGGAATCGTATGCAGAAAAATCAACACTCATTCTTTAATCTCGATCTTATATCGGTACAAAAAAAACACACAGCACACTCGAAATTGGAAAATATGTAGAACGAAAAAAGATGGCATAAATGTTACATTTATATTCTTGATATGTTCAGGTATTTCTTTATTTTGTCTGTTTTTTCTCAAGAAGCATTTTAATACTGAAATGGAAGAATTTAAAAACGAACTTAAATTGAGGTAATTTGATATTAATATATAAATAGGAGCGAAGGTTTTCAGGGGGTTTTCCTTGAACAGTTCCAGGCTTCCAACAATTTGAAAAAAAATGTTTTCTATGTTTTTTTTTATCTTTTAAAGGGCGAACATGCAAACACTATTCCATTTTTTATCAGAACTTTTTAACAGAAAAAAATTTCTTGATGTTTAGATCTTGTGTTGTTTCCGTAAAAGCAATAGTGTCTTGGTGAAAAAAATGCAATACATCATCGTACATGAACAGATCTGCAAATGGATCAATTTATTCAATATAATAAAAAATTTGCAGTAGTGATTAAGTTAGTTTTTCTTATCTCTAACGTTAATAGGATGTTTGATAATTAAAATTCCGGTTGGAAAGTGATTTCCATATTTGTATAAATAATTGAGCTATTTGATTACTTTTCAAAATCGTACAGAAATTCACTTTTCGGATGTTGTAGGTACCTACCTAACGGCTTTAATAATCATGATTAATTTTACTCTTTATATATACCTATAAATATATTTATATATATATATATATATATATATATGTATATATATATATATATATATATATATATATATATATATATTATGTATGTCTATATGGGACAAAATTTTGATGTAGTTATTTGTGTTAAAGAAGCCTGTCTTTGTTGAAGCCTGACAACGGACAAAATTGGCGAAACGTTGAATTTCTCACTTACACTGTACAAATAGTAAAAAAAATTAGATGGAATTCAAATGAATGCATATACCTATATATATATATAATCTCTTGATAATTATTAGCAATAACAGGCTGGTTGAATCTTAAAAAACTCGATTTAATTAATAAGTTGATTTTCTTCCATAACAGAGGATTTTATTATAAAAATTTCATTAAAAACAGCTACTTCCATATAAACGAACTATACCGATAATTTTTGCTTTACTTGTTTAATATTTTCCCAAAACTAATTTTCTTTTTTAATATTAATTTACTCTTTCTGAGATCTCTCGGATGGAATTAATCGCCTCCGTGGCAAAGTTTGACCAAATCTCCCATACCGGAGAGTTCAAACAATAAACCACAAATAAGTGATTTTCTTCCATAACAGAGGATTTTATTTATTAAACTATTTTCATCTCCAAATTTTCAATCCAATACTTAGCTACGCCGTTCTGATGAGGACCAAAGAGTCCGAAACACGTGTCAACGGCTGCTTCCATATAAACGTTCTATACCGATAATTCTACTCTACTTTTTTAATATTTTCCCGTGACTAATTTCTTTCTGTTAAATAAATAGTACCCTATTATTATTATTTTCGAACATTACATAGGTAAAGGTTTCTGTAGTTTCCCTTGCCTTCTAATAATAACAATTTTGAATGTTAATATTAGACTGAAAGAATTTTTTAACAAGACAGATCAATCTTATCTATTCAATTTTTTCAAGTCAATAAATGTCAAAGAATTTTCAATTTTTTTCAAAAGTTTTGAATAACTATGAATGTCATAGTGAAACGTCAACTTATTAATTAAATCGAGTTTTTTAAGATTCAACCAGCCTGTTATTGCTAATAATTATCAAGAGATTAAAAATAAATCACAGGCAACAACAATTCGAATAAATATATATATATATATATATATATATATATATATATATATATATATATATATATATATATATATATATATATATATATATATATATATATATATATATATATATATGCATTCATTTGAATTCCTTATTCGACTGTTATTTCTAAAGGCAGGGAATATTAATAAATGCAGAAAACTGAAGAAAGGATCTCTGGTCAATGGATAATAATATTAATATATTTACTTCTTCTATTCAATCTATTCTCACAGGTACCGATCATTACATTGATGTACTTTCAGTACTTTATTATCTCTATATTTTGATACTGAAAAAACATGAAGAAAACATTAAAATAACTGTTACATAAGTAACTAGAAATATAATATTGTAAGTACGAGCATACTAAAATTACTCTATTATTTCTCGAATTTTATATGCACCCATAAAATTATGTATTCAGCATTTCAGATTAGCAAGTACTACTTAAAGTTTTGTAAAAATGCTGATATTTTTCACAAAATAAGCTCTACTTAAACCTAAGAGGTATTCTCCTGAACACTTAATTTAAATTTTCATTTATTTTCTGAGAAGTACCCAGTACTTAACAATTTAGAATTTCAGTACCATAAATGCAGTAATCAATAGTTATTACGATGTTTAGAGGAAATAAGTTACTAGATCAACAAGATCGATGGATAAATCTATCTTAAATAATTACTGTAACTGGGTACTCAGACAGTACTGCATCTGAATGCCACTCGTACCAATTATTATTACATAGAGAATTATAGCATATTTTCATTGAGCTAAATTGCAGTTGGACCCAATTAAAAGTACACCATTAAACACTTAAAACTGAAGTACCATCGTTCTTTTAGAAGAACCAGCTACACATTCGTTTGCATTAAATTTTATCAGAGTACCGCGCAAAACCGTTCGCACTTTTAATACCAACAAGTTCGCAATAAACTAAACTCAAAACGGATCCTAGAGTCGTTATAACTAAGTGTGTTACATTTGTAAAAACTAGTGAACTTAGAATTGCCCATTATACCCGTATTCACCCGTTCTGAATTGTTTGTTCTACCGTCAGTTGTTTCTAAGCGGTACTACCGCCTCGTTTGGTAACAATTCGATAACGGTGTTCTTCTGCCGTTTCTTTCAATTCAGAGAATGAATCGAATGAATAGTTGTGAGTAAGCAAATCACAATTAAATGATTACACTATTCCCATTCTTCTGCTAGATGGTAATGAGCTCATTTCACACTTCCACGTAGGTAATTTATTATGGGTTTTTCTATTCGAATCTCGTATTTCAAAAGATCTTCCGAAACCGGTGAATTGTGAAGGTGAAAAACCTTCGGCTCATCAATAGAGACCGGATTTTATGCAGATACAATCGGGCGGATACGAGTGTGCGCATATCTACGATACAGTTTTCTAGCACTAGAATATAAAAACGCAGATGATATACTCGTAAAATACCTATATTTTTTGTGGAAAAGATTGATGATATTTCTACTGCTTGGAATTTCATCTCGCTTTGAATTTAAACGAAAAATGAGATGTTGTATTCATACCAATATACCTTTCGCCGAAGTTCATATTGATATTTTTTTTAACGAAGTTATTTCTTGTACGTTAAACTAAAGACACTAGACGAATGGTTCTAGGACTATAAATGAGAAAACGTAAGTGTAACTATATTTGGGTATGTGTCTTGAAGAGCTATCCTTTCAACGCAGGCGCCATCTTTAGTTTCAGAAAAGGGTAAATTCGATACGTGAATGAAAATAGAAGTATTCTAAGGAATTTTGTCTTTTTTTCTTTAATTGTTCTCATAGGTTTCCGTTTTTTTCCGGAATGTCATTTGAATAAAAAATTCGAGTATCGATATATCGAAAATTCCACACTTGTACACACTACAAGTTATAACAAAACTTATAAATACGAAAATGAATGTTATTTAATCAACGGAATTAAATTGAAATGCGTTCATTCTATTGAAATTTTGTCATATGAACTGCTGATAAAGTTGTTATAATTATTTTCATGTGTAAAAAAAATGAGTAAATTTTTGAGAAATCTAGTCGGTTCTGAACTTTCTGAATACACTTGTTGTTATAGATTTCTTAATTTTTCTCACTAGTGAATAATATTTCTTTCCGTCGACCTCTAAATGAAAGCTTACTTTAACGTACACGAAATTGATCATTAATGGCCTATTTTAATGTACAATTTCTCCTATTTTGATGTATGATGTCATGGGCAACCAAACACAGAAGTATTCAGCACGGAATAGTTGAATTATTCTGTGTCTGTACTGTTATTCCACAGAGAAAAGGAATTCATAATTCAAATCGAAAAATTTAACTCTATACAAAATAAAGTAGAAACTGCGGAAAAATTTTTATGTAATAATCGTTCGAAAGTAATTAACACTTCAGCTTCCACCAGTTTCACATATTCCTTATCGGATATTGTAGGTAATGTGAACTATTCAGAATGTCACATGTCTAATATTCCATCTATGAATTTCTCAAATTGTTCCATCGGGAGCAAAAATATAAATATATTGAAATGGACATAGAAGTTTATATTGTGTCGAATGTATCTTTATGCAAAATAAAAATTTATTTCAATCAAGAATTTATACTTAATTCATGATGAGGTCGACGGAAAAATCTTGTAATAAACTCGTTTATTAATGTAGCGATTAATGATCTCGAACTATTAACGCTGTCATTAATAAATTAGTTTATTAAATAACTATTTCGTGTTAATTTTTGCTCGAGAAGAAGGTACTTAGTTTATAGGATTGTATTTTTTCTAAAATTAAACAGCATTATATAGAGATATAATCACAAAATCATTTCGGGAACAAAGTTGTTGAAATACATGTTTGGACTAAAAGCGCATGTAATATAAACTAGTTTATGATTACATTATACAACTCAATACGTATACGAAGTTTGGTAGATATAAGGAAAGCAGTGTAAACTGTAAATACCCTAATACAAAACCGACATAAAAATTACTTTTGATTAAAAGGCACGAATATGCTTCCAGCTTAAAATCCGGTATTTCCGCTTGAAATCCGGTCTTTCAGCTTTGTTCTCTAAGACCTCCAAGCATCTTTCCAATAACAATTTAGGACGATGAGTAAGAAGTTGTACAACAGAATGGATACCGAATAATTTTTGATTCAGTTGTTACTCATCTGTAACAGTTCGATAGTGAATAGTAGTTCGTAAAAAACTGATTAATTATACACGCCTTGTGGAGCAGACGTAGAGCGATCATCTGTGAAGCAGGAGTGATGGGTACGAGTCCTGGGTTAGTGGTTCAAATAATTAATTAGTTGGTTAATTTAAAATGTTTGAAAGCCCATTGGCCATTCGGAAACAGCCTTAAACTATAGCTAACTGATCATAACACTCATGCTTCAGCATAACACCCCACAAAAAAAGGTATTTAATCAAAAAGTTTAGCAAAAAAAATTGGTGATATCTTTAGAATGAGGGAGCTAAGAATGCAAAAATTACTGTTTATTTAGGATTGAAACTATTGTTTTCCATTGTTCCATTAAGTTTTCTTCTTTGTTTTTGATAATTTCCAATCATTTACAGCGGGATTTAGAGAAACTGTTCCACAAGTTATGGTAGCTTTCAAGATACTCAAGGAGATGAAATTTTTTTTTACTTTCCCAGTCATTTGCGAAAAATAAAGTAGTATATGCTCCATTAAAATTTGGGTAGAATTCCAAACTTTAAGATAAATATTTGGAATGTTTTTGTTATGCAACTAATTTGAGAATGCTTCAGAGTAACAAAATTTTCCAGTGGATTAACGAAAACATTTATATGAAGGACTATAATTGCTCTAAAAATATACTGTTTGAATGCCTGTAACTATATATTAACTAGACATTTTGTTGAACGATAACGTGAAAATTTTAAAGTAACCATGGTTAATTATCCTACATTTATCGAATAAAAACAGGATTTCCCAACCTTACAAATTACATCGCTGAAAATTCAGATCTTCTTTTTCGATTTCTCAGTAGGTTCTACATTGGAAGAATACTGCTACCAACAGAATTAACAAATTAAATAATATCGTACGTAGTGACTAATATGTAACGTATTCAAAATTCATCACACCCAGAACAGGCTACCTGGAGAATTTCTGACCTTTGTCGACGTTTATATTGGAAAACCGGATAATTTCAAGTGTGTCACAACATCGCTAGTTGTCTCCTCCATCGACAGTATGCTTACTATAATAAACCTTTATTTCGTCGGTGTTATTGTTGAAAATAACAATCTAACTGTAATAACAACGTGTTTATTGTATATTTTATCTGATTTGGATAGCAACGTTGTCTATCTAATATTCGAAATCGGAGTTTGTTTATTTACACTTAAACAAGATTATATATCGTGTATTGTACGATACACAAATATGCTCATATTCAATTATTAACCTTAGGAAATACAACAGCTGTCATTGTAATATATACTTGTGATTTTGGAATATGGAATATTTATTTTTTTCGTAATCCCATACTGTTATTTTGATTTAACGGTATTCAGATGACAATTGAAAAGTCAGTGTTAACGGCCGCCGGCCTAACGGCATAACGGCCGGCGGCCGTTAAGAAATCACTTGTTCAAATATTTATTTCAAAACATCATTCTGCTTACAATAACAACATTGAAATCTTGATCCACTGCGAGTTGGGAGAATAAACCTCTGATTTTCATTTCGCATAGGCTAATAATACATCTTCATTAACCACCTTTACATTCTTGCTTTTACGCCACATTTCAAAATTTTCATATTCTTTTTAATATCGCTCTTGAGTTATTTTCGGCAGTTAATCAACACTCCCTGCACTGCACATGATTCTCCCAATATTTCTAAAGGAATTTGATTTTGTTCCTCAATTTCATCAATTTCATCCATGTTTGTCGTTAAAGCGAACTTGAGAACACAAAAAACTGACGTTGTTTATAAAACTGTCAAACTGTTCCATGACAACAGAGTGCACGACGTTGGGATTTTTCTTTAGAATTGCGAGGTACGGGGTTTTTTCTTTCTTCGGAATCAAAATATAATCTTTCAACGGGATTACGAAAAATTTTTAACGACACACGGCCGATACGCAAATAACGGATTCGGTTAGTTATAATCCGAGGCGCAGCCGAGGATTACAATATCCAACCTCATCCGTTATTTGCTACATATCGGCCTTGTTGCGTTAATAACTATATTTTTTGATGATCCATAGATGACATATTTTCTATCTAAACACTTTTCCATATTAGTTATTTATGTACCAAGTGCGTTATATAGATCCTAACGCCCGTTGGGCGTTATGATCTAGTAACGCACGTGATGCATACAAGATTTTATTTTTCACGAAAAAATTATTTTATTATAATGAAAAATCGATTTTAAAATCGGTTCATTGCTCCTATACATTTTCCTTATCATAGTAGGCATGTCATTTGTTGATATTTTGACGTTTGTGAATATTTTTGTCATCATATTTAGTGAATGTTATTGCTGCTTTCTTTGTGAAGTCTTATAGAAATAAAGGAAATGAAAATGAATTTACCCAAGAATATCATAGAAAATGCAGCCAAAGCTGCGAATAATTCATTGCCGGAGAAATCCAGAATCGTATACGACAAGGATTATGAAGTATTTAATCAATGGAAGTTGCTTAATTTCTCCTCGTACAATTAGCGGGCTTAATGAACCTTATCTAAGGTAAAATCAACAAATAATATACAAGTGAAAAATAAAAGTATTATATGCATATTATATTTTTTATACTTTAGAACAGAACAAAAAAATCTAAGCCAAGAATTTGAATCAAAACCTTGAATAATGAACATAGAACGTTTGTATCATTTATTTTTGTTAGAATAACTATCTTCACCATTTTTCATTTGACCTACTGGCAAACCTACTTGGTGAACAAAAACATTATCTGTTATACAAATTGCATCAGTGATCTTTATCTATGATATGTATAGTCTATAACTATTTATCTCCGATCACATATCAATATTGGTTAGTTGAAAACAATTCAAAATTGAATATCAATGCGATACAGATGATAGAAGAGATTATTTCTTATCTATAATTAGGATTATGAGAAAATGATCTTGTTTGATAATTTTAAATTATTGATCCATTTTCGTTTTTCACATTAAGTGATGTATGAAGTTGACTATGGTCATCTAGTATTTATACTTTACATGATAGGCCAGTTAGTTTAGACATGGAAAATCGAAAATTTAACAATAATTCCAAAAATTATTGAACTTTGGCCAAGTGAATGCTACATAGAGAAAGAAACAAATCTCATTTTGCAAGATTTTCCGAAGTCCGGAACATTGTTAAAATTGCAATAATATTGAATTTAGCCTTATGCTTGTGAAAAAAATTCCAAAAGTTCTACAAACTTGGAGTTGTATTATAGTATATTATTCAACGAGCACAAAATGATTGCTATTTTTCACGAGGGTGAAGTTTGCGACACGAGCTGCAAGCGAGTGTCGCAATTCACCCGAGTGAAAAATTGTAATTTTGTGCGAGTAGAATACTATACTTTGTCCACGACTTCCTCGGAAAAATTAGTAATAATCTGCATTTTCAACAATAAAAATAGTTATCAAAAGCGTTGACATAACATTTTCTGTGTTCACTGAAAACTGCATACTCACGTAAACGTCAAACTATTTCACTTGACATCGATTCCATTCCTTTCTTTCACTCTGATAAAAATGAAATAGATAATTTATTAGAGTAAATATTCAATAAGTTGGGCATTATATTAAATATTAGTTTAATAATTTGCCTAAAAGTTATCTTAGTTACATAAAACCTAAAAATCTAATAATTCAATCCTAACAATGTGAATGATAGTCTCAAGTCTGGACATACGTTTCGAGTGTGACGTTATGCAGTGTATAATGAACCATTATTCAATAGTAGTGAATAATAGGTATAATTATACTTCAGGAAGCACACGTATAATGAATGATTTATAGTACAGTCGTGGACAAAATATATTATTTCATATCACGCATCAAACTTGCAACCAATTTAAGGGTACGGAACATTTTTTTAATTCAAAATTAACGTTTTCTTTGATAAACTTACCAAAAAAATTCCAAAAGTTCTGCAAATTTGATAGAGACTTCGGAAAAATATACCGAACAGTTGTATAAATTTGCACCCTTTTACATTGACCGGAACATGTTTATTTATAATTTTTTTTATTCGTGGAAATTTTTTCGAGCAAGATGGTCTCGAAATAATTACAAAAGTTTTGAAAATTGGTTTCAAATTTAGAAAACATCTACTCTGATGCATTTGCGAATTTGCAAGTAGGTACGCGGTCCGGAACATGATGCAATTTGCAAAAATATAAAAATCCAAAAATCATATTTTTGCAAATTCCATAAGGTTCCGGACCGCGTACTTGCAAATGCATCAGAATAGATTTCCATAGTTAGATCTAATTTTCAAATTTTTTGTCGAGTTTTGGGAATATGGTAGAAATGCAACTGCAGGGGGTCCACCGGAACCAGCAAAATTTATAAAAAGGTCTATGAGAAAAAAGTTTGGGAACCTCCCCGGACCGCGTACTTGCAAATGCATCAGAATAGATTTTTTCTGAAGTTTCAAAACTTTTGTAATTATTTCGAGACTATCTTGCCCGAAAAAATGACCACGAATTAAAATTTTTTTAAATAAACATGTTCCGGTCAACGTAAAGAGCCCTTTCAGACTTGGATACTGTATCCGAGATACGCGTATCCCAGATACAGAAAATACATGCGTTTATATGTACGTTTTCACACTGCATTCAGCACAGCATACCGTATCGCGATACTAAATTTCTGAATCTCGCTCATTCAGCCGCCGGCGACAGTATCCGAATCCGGGATACCGAATTATCATTGTGGCTTATGGACCTGTTCAGACTTGCATACTTTTGCGATTCAAAAAGCACAATAGCATAGGCGTACAATATTTTTATTATTTATTAGTAGAAGTGAAGTGGAATAGAACGGTTTTTCGATTGTACCATGGAGAATAAAGTTTTTGATAACGAGAAATTTATAAGTTTGTTAGAACCGAATTCTTGTATATGGGATACAAGTAATGAAAATCATTTCGACAGAAATATAAAACAAAAATGTTGGGTGGAAATCACCAAACAGATGTGTGAAAATTTTGAAGAAATGACAATTGTTCAACAAAATGAATATGGTAGGTATATTTATAAAAGTAATTATACAGTGCATTCAAAAAGGAATGCATAAATTCATTAGGTAAATAAATCAAATTATTATATTATTAAAAATTCTCGAAACAAGACGATTATTTGTCGAAAGCTTACTGATTTTTACAATAATCATCTCAAGATGGATAACAAAAATTAAATGAAATATTTCAATAATATTGTTTATTAGCGATGAATAATGAGTTTATTCGTTAATTTATATTGCTTTTAAGTTTTTACGGATTGCAGTGAAAACCCTTAGATAAGCGAATTGATGTTTAATTTGTATTAATCAGTGCACTACTATCTAGTAACTGTTCGCAAACTATCAAGTAAATTGTAAGTAACGGAAATAAATTATACATGGTACACTGTAGTTAGGGCCCAGAAATATAATATACCACAGCATAGCGCACTCTTCAATGTCCATTTCATAAAAAGCACCGTACAGCACTGATATTGTACTGATAAAATTTATTTACAAAACTATATTCTAACAAAAGTATCTTGACTGTATCTGGCCTAAATTCTGTATCTCGCATACAGTATCTCGGATACAGTATCCTAGTCTGAAAGGGCTTAAAAAGTTACAAATTTATGCAACTGTTCAGTATATTTTTCCGAAGTATCTGTCAAGCTTTCAGAACTTTTGGAATTTTTTTTGGTCAGTTTATCAAAGAAAAACGTTAATTTTGAATAAAAAAATGTTCCGTACCCTTAAATTGGTTGCAAATTTGATACAGGATATGAAATAATATATTTAATACTACTCCAAGTTTGCAGAATTTTTGGAATTATTTTCACAAGCATAAGGCAAAATTCAATGTTATTGCAATTTTAACAAGGCTGCAAAATTTTTAGTTTGTTTTTATCTCTTTCCCGACCTTACATTAAAGTTTGAAAACTTTTGGAATTATTTTCAATTGATTATCTCAACTGACTGGCCTATGAATTCTTCGATAATTATTGCGTATATCGCAACAATTACTCACCGAGCGCACTCTCGTGAGTATGTCCAGAGTTTTCAACAAACTTAGTAAGTGTGCGGAGGGTGCTACGGTTTATTATCCATTTAGTAGGTCGGCTGCGATTTATATTGGGGAATCATAAGAAACATGATGAATTTTATCACCCTATAATCTACCCCCTCTGGTGGACTAACCTAGATACTCTTTATGTCCTTCGATGAATTCTTACCATTCTATGCCATCGACATCCGTCAACGATTACTTCTTCTGTCAAAATATAACCTAGAAACTATTATCTTGCAGATTTTCGTCTCAGACATGGCTCCGTCGAGATCTCTGTCAAGCTGCCCGTGGACGTCTGCACCACGTGAGTTAAACAACCTGTACAGCGCGTCGGATTTGTGATAAGCCATCGTCGTTATCAAGACCTTATCTCACGAAAATGCTGATCAAATAGAGCGAGATACAGAGTCGCGATCGGTAACCAGAACCACATACGTGTTGTCGAGGTGGAACAGATTGAAAATCGGGGAAAAATCGACGCTGGAAAATGGGCGTGCTGTGGAGGAAACGTTCCTTTTTGCTCAAGATCGTGGTGATCGGAACTACAGTGTGGTTTACGATAGCGTTTTTACTTTATAGTGATAATAGAAGTAGTGAAAGTATAGACGATTTGAACAATGAGATTAGAGATCGAGGAGGCGACAGTAGGGACAATATACCTGTGAGGCCGATGCCGGTTAGGAGGGAGCAGCCGGAAATCGAGCAGAACGACGTCGAGAAGAAGCAGTCGGACAGCGTGTTGCTGCCCCCGCAAAATCTTGCCGGCGAGATGGGCAAGCCAGTAATTCTGCCGACAAATTTATCGAGTAAGTATACATCAAAAATTTTCGTTCCTTGATTACCTATTTTATGTGTATAGGCCAAGCTACAGAGATTTAGAATGAGCATTTTGTGTAAAAAGTGTTAGAAGAAAACCAGCTCCGCCATTGTTTGTAAAATAGTTCCATATGATATAGTGATATGTTTTTCACTCGACTTTATTATTTATAACTTTGTTATTAACAATTATATGCAAAAAATCGTTTCTTGCTTTTAAAATTAAAACTTTCACAGTAATCGTGATGGGGTCAATAGACTTATTGTAGAAAATGAAAATCCGAAGAAAATGAGACCCTTAGTTTGAGAGAAAATCGAAAAAACCGGCCAAAATTGAGTTGTAGTGTAGATCCTCTAGTAAGTATTAGTTATTGATATAAACCTTATTTTTGCGAAGAGCAGGAACTGTCCGATGCTTAGTTTTTGATCTGTGGCCATTTGAATATTTAACTATGCAATTTTCCAGCAGACCTGAATGCGACAGGTATAGTCCGATTTCAATTTACAAAAAAGATTTTGAAAGTAGAATTCCCATAGTTCAAAACGTTCATCTTGGTTTTACACGAAAACGCTGAGAAATATGTTAAAAATAAAGCTGAAGATGACGAAAAACGGCCGAGCGCGTGAGAGTAGTTGAAGAGTGGGGGTAGAGCAGCAGGCAAGGAGAAGCATGACATTCGAAAGCGTCGGCATTTTGAATATGACGGTAATTTCTCCGCCGTTTTTCGTCATGTTCAGCTTTATTTTTAACATATTTCTCAGCGTTTTCATGTAAAACCAAGGTGAACATTTTGAACAATGAGAATTCTACTTTTGAAATCTTTTTTGTAAATTGAAATCGGACCGACCATACCTGCTGCATTCAGTTCTGCCGGAAAATTGCATAGTTAAATATTCAAATGGCCACAGATCAAAAACTATGCATCGACAGTTCCTGCTCTTCGCACAAGTGGAGTTTATATCAATAACTAATACTTACCAAAAGATCTACGCTACAACTTAGAAAATAACCGAGAATAAATTATGGAGTACTCGTTTGGGGGGATTGGCTAATTTGTACTACAAGCAACTGGAAATTGTCCAAAAATGTATACTGAAGATTATCTACAGAAAACCCATCACCTACCTCACGTCCGATTCATTCAAAATAGCAGATTTATTCACTGTTCTACAGCTTCATGCACGTGCTCTGCTCATGTATCAGCATAAAATAGATTCACCAAAAAAAGCAGACAATTAGGATTAAAAAATATCATTCCTCATTATAAACCTAAAAAGGCCATTGCTTTGGGATCTTTTACTTACTTGTCACCGTTACTGTATAATAGTCTCTCTTTTGATTTTAAGAACACTAAAAATCAATCTACATTTAAGAAGGGGATTTAAAACTGGATTAGGAGCAGACCTGTATCATTCTGGTGTAACTTTTGTAACAGGAATTGTTTTACTTGAGTTGATAGCAGGTTTATTTTCTTTTCTTGTTTTGTTTAGTATTGTTTTTTTTCTTCTTCTTCCTTTAATGTTTATGTTTTGTACACAACATTGAGGTTAATTTGTGAATTATATTTGTAGTACTACCCACGCACAAGCCAAGCTTTTGTGGGAAACCAATGTTTATCTGTTAGAAATTATGGAAAATAGTGTATAATATTATAGTTTGTAGAAATGAATCGCTCAGCTCAACAATGCAAGAGCCTCCTACCTTACAGACCTAGTATATCACATAAAAAATGATCTGATTCCTTATTTCTGTTACAAATTTTCGTCGCATTGATGAGATTACTCCCAATAAAATACGACATTCCGAATGCTAAGATGTTACCCATAGAAAATATGATCATTTATAAATGTTGCACTGAATGTTGAGCAAGAGCTTTTCATCAGTTTTCCAAAGACAGTATAATCTCTTCAATATCTCATTTCTTTTCCGAAATTAACGTCCCAAGATACAACGCAAGAGAAGAGTTATTTCCGGTCTGTTGCCACTACAATGGAAAGTCGAGAGTGTCTTATCTAAAACTACTAACACTTTTCTCCTCGGAAAAACGGACGCTCCGGTTAATATCGAAGCGAAAATTGCTCTCGAATTCCCGCGGGTTTTCCCAGAGTTGATAGGTACGTTTTCTATCTTATTTCGACAAGAAAGAACGCCCGACTCCCGTGGGTCAGTCGCCAACTCGGCGGATTCTACGGGTGAAAAGAAAAATGCGAGTTTCGTGCCGGAAAAACTGTTTCGAGGTGCCGATCGGAAAAATTACTATGTAGATTGCGAAAGGATCTTTTCAATGGGAATAAAGGAATACTTGCGAATATATTCGGAGCTTTGTGATGCCGTCCGAAATGAGATTTCGACTGGGCGATGCGTGGAAGTTCCCGAGAAAGTATTGACGTGATGTAGATGGATGTTTTACCTAGGACAGGGGTGAATATGGAAGCGGGCCGTTTGAGCTATGGAAAAAAATCTACTTCAGGAAAAATAACATTGGAAGGTACTACAAATTATGGAAATTACCAACGCTCACAGAAACAATTTGTAACCCCGCAGTGATCAGGTAGACTCGCTTCATGGAACGCCGTTATAAATAAGTAAAATCCAACTATATTTTAGTATTATACTTCGCATATATGAAAATATTCATATAATTAAAAATTTAAGCTAAGTAATACTAACTTGGTACACAGACGGCTCCAAGACGGAGCTAGGAAGCCTTGGTGGATCTTCTAAACAGACACATGTCGCTAGGGAAGCACTGTATAGCCTTCCAAGCAGAGATCTCGACCATACTACAGTGTGCGCAAGAGAATATCTCGACGTGGTATAGAGGCATAAACGTATGCATTGTTAAGATAGTAAAGGTCGTCGGAGAAGTGTGAGATTAACTGACGAGTCTTGGGGGACTGCAGGGAAACACTGCAGAATCAAATCAAAATCAAATCAAATCAAACTGTTTATTTTGCCAAAATACTTACATTACTTCAAAACAATTGTAATTACAATTTAACTTTATAACTATTTGACAAAAATGGACTTCCTCGCGATTATAAAAAACTGATAACATTTGTCCCACATAAAAGTAAGGCAAATGGGAGTGAGGGGTAACAGCCGTAAACAAACCGTTCGGGGAAGGAGAATATTATAGGCACGAACCATTCCTGAACCATTCTGGCTAGCTAACCCGCGACTCCAAATGCAACCGGCGGAAAACAATTAAAATAAAAATTAAAAATTTCAAACAACAAATGAAAATCACACCCGAAGGTATTTGAGAAGAATGTTGTGTCTTACAGACTCTGTTGCTCTTGTAAAAGTTTTTGCTTAATTAACTTCGAGAAATGCCTCGGTCCCGAATCTTTCACATGGTTTGCCAATTTATTCCACATTCTAATTGCCACAAAGGTAAAGGACCTCTCATATGCCGCAGTTCGATGTCTAGGCATCAAAAAATGCTGATTATTTGCTGTTCTTTGAGTTAAAGATAAAAATTTAGTTTTCAAGTACTTTGGTTTACCACTTTTCTGCAATCTGTAAATGAGTGTATACATATGAAGTTTCCTTCTGTTGGCCATGTTCAAAATTTTATTACGATTTAGTGATGGCGTTATATGATTTCGGAATGGTATGAGATACGAAAATCTCATGCAACTATTCTGTACCCTCTGGATGGACCTACTCATCTGAAAGGATATAGCATCACCGTAAACAATATCACCATAGTCAAATAATACTAAATTCTGGCATAAATAGAATTTTTGATAAGGTGCAAGAAATTTTTTTACTTTGGCTATATTTTTCAATCTCAAATATGCTGCAGTTAACTTCTGTTTAATATGATGTACAAAAGAAAGTGAACTGTCAAAGATGATACCGAGGTGCTTGGCCTTCGGAACCACTGAAATTAGTTTATTATCAATATGAATTTTTATATTATTTTCTATGAACTCTTTTGATTTTACGTTTTTGCTAAAGATTAGGGCCAGAGATTTTTCAGAGTTTAGTTTCAAATTATGTTTACTTGAAAACTCGTTTATGTTCTGTAGGTCAGAATTCAGTTTTTTTTTGTACTACCTGCAAGTTTTGTTTAGTTAAGGGTATATTCAGTGCACTGTCGTCTGCGTATTGACCGAATTCAAAATTACTCACCCAATTTTTCATATCTGCCACATAAATCGAAAAAAATAATGTAGAAAGCACCGAACCCTGTGGTACACCTCTGTTAACAAGTTTAAAATCTGAATAGTCTGTTCCTGTGCCACTCTCGACCGAAACACAACTAAAACGACCTCCCAAAAGTTCCCTGGTCAGATGCACAGAGTCCAGAGAGAACCCAAAATAGCTCAATTTTGCCAGTAACATTTCATGACTGATAGTATCGTACGTTTTACTGAAATCCAACAAAACAGAACATGTGCTATTCTGCTTTTCTTCGTTTTCCCTTATATTATCCACAAGATTCACCAAAGCAGTACTCGTGCTATAGCCTTTTCTAAAACCTGACTGACAGTCTGGGATTATTTTATGTTTATCCAAAAAACTAATTATCTGACTGTATAGATGTTTTTCAAATAATTTTGACATGGCTGGCAACAGAAACTGGCAGACCACAATAGTGTGACACTAATATGGTTCCCAGGACACAAAGGCATTGCCCGCAAGGGAAAAGCGGACGAGCTGACCAGACAGAGGTTCACTTCTTCTTCGCAACCTTCTTTCTTTCAAAATAACGGAGATGCCGCGCAAGAGTACCCAAAATGGGACAGACGGATCAGTTCCTTGATTTGATCAGGGGGGGGGATCAGACTAGCAATAGGGTTACTAACGGGACTCTGCTGCCTTAGGAAACATTTGTTAACATAAACATAAACTCCTATCCACTTTATATGTCACTGCCGGTTTTGGAAGGCCCGGGATGAAATACCTGGGGAGACATTTCTTGGAACCAATGGAATTAATCACCTTTCCTATGACTAGACTGCTGCTGGCCTTTAAGAGGGAAAGCGGCATGTCATAAAAGGAGTAGAGTACGGAATAGTTGAGTCAAGGATCTAAGTGCTTGGTGCAAGATATATTTTTTTATTATTATTACCTTTATAGGCTAAGAACCTTTTCATTTGATTATTCAGTGATTTCCGAGTGTCAAGGAAGACCTTTTCAACAACTTTTTTTTCTATCCGAAATCAGTTTTTAATACAGAAAAGTAAAGATTACGAAAAAATAAATAGTGAAAAGATATTTTCAAGCTATGGCTCGTTCAATGAATATCTAATTCCTTATTGCGAAAATCGTTTAACATTTATATAGGATTTTTGTTTAGATATATTATTCAGTCATTCCTTCCGTTTCCGCTTTTATATGATTGATGATCTTCCATTTTTCAATTGCTTTACTTCGGAAAACCACCTAAAATTCAGCATATATAAATATAATATTTTCTTGAGAGCTTTACTCCTGATATTGACTGGTACATTATTTACAGAGGACGTGAAAGCAATGGTCGATCTCGGTTGGAAAAACAACGCTTTCAACCAGTATGTCAGCGACATGATAAGTGTCCGCAGAAGTCTACCGGATCCCAGAGATGAGTGGTAAGTGATACTACCGATATTAGCCATTCCAAAGTGGAGATAAAAGTGCTCCGATGCCGCATGAATATATCTTAAATTGATCAAATCCGTATATTCTGAATATTTCATTGAAACAGCATTAAGAGGCCAGTGTTAGCGCAGATATTGAATTATTCGAACTAAATTGATTGGTACCAGCCACGTTCTGTATGTCAGACTGATTTTTCTTATGTTATTTTGTTGAATGGGACGAACCTCGGAAAATCCAATTCAATGATCTCGTAGGAAATCCGGAAAATCGACTGTTGGCGAAACAATTCGGCGTTCTCGTTAAATATGATGATTTAGCTTAGGGTAAATGTCATAAAGTGTATCTTCAATTCGAAGGCCCAAATTTACGGTAGAAGATAAACATATTTCTGTTCTGATTGTGACGTCCTCCAGGAATGGAAATTCCCGCGAGGGCCTGTTAAACTTTTACTGCGCCATAAATTTCGTCGGTTGTAAGGACGGTTTGAGGTTAGGCCCCGGGGCAGTGGCGTAACTAGACGTCGCGTCTAATTTTACAAGACGTGCAATTCGCAATTTGCGTGGATTTTTATCGTTACGAAAAGATGGTACTGTTTATTCTCAAATGTGCTTCAAACACGTGTAAGTATGATAAGTTTCCACGGAAATTAGTTGTGTCGATACGCCACTGATAATTTGTCTATAGAGTAGCTGATTTGTTGAGCATATTACGAGGAATTATCTCGAGAATGCCTAGCAGTGATGTCTCTCAATATAGGGCAAAAATCATCAAACTAAATGACCCTTTTCCATTTCAATTTTACAATAGTATTTCTGCAATTTATTTCAAATCGTACATATTTTCTATGTGCCTTTATTTCGTAGAATGGTTCCAGTAACACATGTTCTCGACCATTCGGTTGCAACTGTTCGTATTAGTAAACATTCAGATGCACAATCTGACGTAATTCAAATCGAACGTTTCAGAATGTTACAGAAACCACTGTATCGCGAAAATACGCCCGACGGTGATTCCTCTGTGATTTCAATTGACAACCGTTATTCGTCTATGATCAGTTTTAGTATCACTGAAAATATCTCTGGTTTCATAACGTTAATAATAATCCGTTTCGAAAAAATGTAAAAAATTACTGAACCCATATTTTTTACTTTGAAATTATTCGTGTTATTGAAAATCAGTTTCGGTTCGATCAAAACGCTTTCATTATATGTAACATCATGTTCAATAACCGCTGAAAAACGCTCAGCGCTGAACTCATCTGTGATTTCAATTTGACAACTCATATCCGCCTGTGATCGCGATTACCTATTATCAATGAAAGTGGATTCTCGCATATCAGTGGTTGTATGACGTACTCCAATTTTGTTTTTAGAATAATGTGAAGAATACAATCGCTTCATATTGACGTTTCCTTCCATTTCGCGAACTTTTCGACCATTATGCGCATTCTTGTTGAAAGGTTTTCAGTAAAATTTTCCTTTTCCATACGTCGTTAGGGGAGGCGTAAATCTGGACCCGGCGATCGTTACGAGAAAAATACGGCATAACGTTCTCGTGTATCATCATCAGATCGCTTCGTATGCATGAGCGAGACGGAGGCGAATCAAACTCAGTTGTCACGAACTGTCATCGAAGGTGGCGCACGTTCGCGTCGATAGTTACGAAAACCGTATGCCGCGGGAGGATTCTACTAGGGAAACACGAGGAGTGAAAATTGAACAGAGCAGAGACGGATCGCCGAAATTGGCTTTAGGGAATACTGATGAGCTGTATTGCCTGAAAATGGCGAAATAAGTTGTCTTCATCGAGCGGTTATTATACAAAACAACGTCAAAATCATTGCATTATCAACAATATTGAAAAATGTCATAAATCTTGATCAGAAATTATCATTGACGTTTTGACGAGATCCTACCAAATGTATTGTTTCTTTGAGTGAACTACGTTCGCGACGACATAGGTGGCGCATCGGTAAACCTAAAGGACTTTTCGTATTTGATAAGCGGTTAAAACAGTTAACTAGAGCTTAAAAAATAAAGTAATTAAGCTATCTTCCCTAATTGGGGTTCACAGGCTACTAATCTCTCACTTGTTTATACTAAACTAAGTAGATACTCCCAGACATATCCTCAAATGGTGTATAAATTAAAAAGAGGCGAGATATTAAGTTATACTTGGTTATTTCGCAAATTTTCACAATATTTATGTTGTTTAACCGTTGCTATATTTCAAAATCCAGATTGAAAGTTAAATAGAAGGTTAGAATAATTTTAATTTTTATGATTTTTGAAACCTCTTTTATGTTCATTAATTGTCATGTAGAAATAAAGGTATGTTTTACCACTGCTGAGGATTCTTGCGAAAAGCCATGTTGAAGTAAGGTTTTCTAGGTAAATTCAACTATATATTCAAGAAAAACTAATACAGTACTTCAATTAATTCTTTTTGCGGTCTATTATCTCTTAGACGTTAAACCAATCCTAAAATTCCGAGTACGTCCCTGTCTCGGACTCGTAATTGGCATTCGGCTCGCACCCTCGGAGCGTCAAACGCCGTTACCTTCGAGATCATATACACACACATACACACATTCCGACAGACGCAACGACAGACATAGACACCCTCCTCGATATCCTACTTACATACCAAAGGCTACTACGCCTTCCTGCCTTGTCGTGGGGCGGCGGTGTGATGGGATATTGGTTAACCCCTCGCTTATCTCTCGAGATTTAAGGGCTCCTAGGGAGAGAGAGGTCTTCGAATTTTTTATCGATGCGATACAACAGACCGTTTCATATAGGGATTATTGCGAATTTTGCTGGTTTTATTTCGCGGGAAAGTTGTGTTACTGCATATATATCCCCAAGAAACTTCTTCAGGTCGTCATTAGTAAAAATGAAGTAATAAACATACTTCACAAGAACCATATCGTTTTTTTTTGCTATCTTGGCGTAATCAAAAATATTTCAGTGGATCTAATATTTTGAATTTCCAGGATTTAGTGGAAATTCCGTACGGTCTGTAAACGGCACCATCGTGCTTTCAGCTAATGAAAAAACATCGTTAATTCCGCGTACAAATTTCCTCATCTTATCCCTTGGCTTGCATACGCAGGTGTCTCTATTTTTTCTCCGGATTTTTTCGCGATTAGATAAGAAAACTCGTCGGAAAATCGAAACGCATCTAACGTCGTCGACGCAAAGTCGTCGAGCAAAATGCGGCATATCTAACGAGCTTTTTCAATTTTAACCCCAACGGAAGTAGGAATTTTCGACTTAATATATCCGTGACGACGGAAAAGCGGAAAACCACGTCAGGGGACGTAACCGCGGCGGAGGGAATCAGGAACGTTTGATGTCGGTTTGATTAGGATAGTGAAGAGTAGATTTTTATCTGAACGAATATTTTGCGGTGGAGCTTTTGCGGGTCACGAGCAATTTATGTTAATTTTACGCGTGTTAGCGACGGTAGATGAGAGAGGCACGTTGCTTTTTTTCGATTTGGGGTAAAGAGCTCGTGAATCCTTCCAGATGATTTATGGAAAAACGCACTCTCACTAACGTTTTCAGCGAAAAAGTGGAGTTGGCATTCTGCGTGTACCGTCATTAGAGTCGTTAGAATTCAGAATTTATTAGCAATACCTATGTGTGACATTGAGTTGGACAATTAGAATATTCGTAAATGTGGATATTTTTCTAGGCCCTAGAGAAAGAATATTGGCATCACGAAAAATATTGCAGACACTGACTGTGAGAACGTCAGGCTATGCGTAGGGATCACTAATTTTTGATCCAAGAAATCGAAAGATATTTTAAAATCTTTAAAAACAAAGGTTTCTCAATTAAAAATTCTCGTCTCAGCTGTATTATTTCTATATAATTCATAGTGCTTTTATTTTCAAAGACAAAAAAAATCTGGATGACATCTGCATATGTTTGATAGACAATATTGAAAGCTATGGTTCAAGTTACACACCCTTGATATAGTCGCACACTACTTTGTGAAATTGTATGAACCTTGACGAAGTGACTCGCTCCTCGTACCAAAAGTACCTATCCCTTACTGTCTTAAGAATTCGATCGAAATTTTCATCGATCTTTATAACCAAGATGGTGCCACTTTAGGTGAGTATAACCCTCAACGGTGCACGGTGTCCAATATAGGAAAAGGACAGTAAGACTGAAATAAGGGGCCCCTTGGAGGGAACTCGTGTTCCAGGGAAGGGTTTAAACACCAACTGGTATATATCATTAGGAAGGTCTAGCCAATACCTCTTGACACAGCTCCAAGGAGTAACATGGAGCAGATTTTCGTGTTTTTTTTTCGAAAACAAAGAATGTCTCGCTATAGCTAAAAGTTCAATTAGTCGGAAATTAATATTGATAATAAAACTTTAGCTAAAACCTTACTAACATAGAATCCTTTATCAATTGAATAACTAAATAATTTTGTTTAGTTCTACCACATCTTATTCTCTATAAACGAGACGACATTCGAAAGTCATGTCATTTTTCATTTAAGTGGAAGGTATTTGAAACTTTTTTCAAAAATTAATATATATTAATCATAGCAATTAATCTCTACAGATAAATAATAATATTATATACAGAAATCTGTAGACTGTAGTTGTGATAGTCTGTGAATTTGATATATTCTTCGAAATATTCATGAAGTAGACAGGAAAGTTACAAAAACATTTTCTATACATATTTTATCGTAGTAAGCTTCTCATTCGCTAGTGATAGGTGGCTTTGAGCGGCCCTCATTATCCCCAACTTTTCTATGGGTTCATCTAATTTTTCAGTAATGCACTTTTCATTTCGTCATATGAGTTCCATTCTGCCTTCCCCGCAGCGACGAGCTCCACGATAAAAACCGCCATATTTTCCGTCTCAGCTTGTCAGGTTGACAAAGCCGCTCGTATATGCTGAATTTTTAATCATTTTAATGGATTCCATACTAGCTCTTCGAGTACAATCCGAGCGCCCTCCATCATTTTCTCGTCCACTGTATATGAGGAAAAAAGACCGACACGTATTCTCGCTTTTTCGCGCCGTATTTCTAGAAAGATTTAGCGCCGTGAGACTTCTCGTTCATCAAGTTATTGAAAGTTCCCTCCTCATTACCTAAATGGGAGATGAAATGGGGCCTAATTTCGGTCTAAGATCCCTTTGCCAATTCCTGCGGTTTCCCTTGTCCTTCACTCTCTCTCGTGCCTCATTTTCCGGGAAGAATGTTTTCGAACAACCTTCGTACGTTTCGTTTGACTTAATTTATGCACAACACTGTAGTGTTTAATTCTTCATATTTCCTAATTCTTCAATGAATTTGGTACCTATCGATTTTCTAATCAAATATGAATTTGTTTTATTTACGAAAAAATATTTTCATGTTGAAATAATCATTAATGAAACATAAAAAACTTGAAGTTGGTTCATGAAGACCACCGTTACTACATGAAAATGCATCTTTCTGAGTTTTTATATTTTTAGTATTACAAATTATTCTTCTGAATTCTTCTGTGATTTCGACTACTAGACCATCATCAGGCAGATTGACTCTTAATGATATTAAGATTAATACAATCTTCACTATATCTCCTCTGATTGCCATATATTTTTATCATCTTCGCAGCTTTGCTAACAAATATTAACTTGATTTATCGAAAAGAAAAAGTTTACCACTTTCTTCTAACAGCTGATTTGTCACCTTTATCTGCACACTGGATTCAAGTAGTTGGTTGATTTACATACTCATTTTCCTTTCAGAAAAGTTTTATCTTGAAATACTACAGGCATTCGTCCTGAGATGACTCTTAATTCGGAAAGAGTGTTCATAGACGAAGTGCGCATCAGAGGTCTGTTGGGAATGTCTGCCGCTTTTAAATTTCGCCGGTTTTAATTTCAAAAAGGATAATTTTATGAGGAGTTATTTGAGACTCTAAATGTCATTTAGACGCGTTGCGGTTGGCTCGCGTTCAATTACCTGTAATGGTTGGAAAATTCATTGTGTGATGTGAGGAAAGGGTGAAAATTTCGCGAATCGAATTATGACTTCATTGAAATGCCGAGTTTATGCGTCTTTCCACATTTTTTCGTGTTAATTTGCACATTAAACTCTCAATTGAATTTCACCAGTGTTCTGAATAGCGAAAATTGTAGGTGTAGTTTGATGTAGATTTGATTAATCCTTTTATCACAATCGGAATTCTTCAGTGCATTTCACAATGAACAAAAAGCTTAGCTTCCATATGGAAAAACTATATCGCTCCGGTAAACTGTGCGTTAAAAAGAATGACTACGTGGTTCATTCCTCCATTAATATGAGGCTGCTTTATGATATCGGAGGAACTACTTCAGCCAAAAAAAAAGTCCTATCTACATCCGTTGTAATGCTAACAGCTACAATGAACAAATCATCCAACAGGAAAGTGGACCCTTTGTTGGTGTTTCCTACTCCAGTGACTACCAAGTGTGGTATATCATTAGAAAGTTCTTGCCAATACCTAACCAACGCGGTATATACTATTAAGGTTGTCAGCTCTTATCAGTTGCACATTAGACAGTTTTAGTGTCTTTTTCGAAACAAAGTTGTTGTCGATGAAGCTGCGTGGTCCTTGGACTCTTGTTCACAATTCTGTTTACAGTAGAACGAGAAGAATGCCTACCAATTCGAAAAATTGTAGGTTTAATTCATTATCTCAATTTCCTTCTTCCAATTCTATTATACATCTCATCGATCATGGTAAAACAAATTCCGGCGATTAAAAAACTTTTGAGATTATGTCGAACTACTGCGAAATTGGCTGCACTCAGTTTTATGAAATTATCAATTACTGAGTTCCAGTTTTGTCTCTCACCTGATCCTTTCTCGCATTTCAGGTGCAGAGATACCGACAAGTACATCAAAGATCTACCGCGAACCTCCGTGATCATCTGTTTCCACAACGAGGCCTGGTCGGTTCTTTTGCGCACGGTCCACTCCGTGTTGGATAGATCTCCTGCCCACCTCATCGAGGAGGTCATCTTGGTGGACGATTTCTCGGACATGGACCACCTCAAGGATCCCCTAGAGGAGTACTGGTCGAAAGAGCCGAAGGTGAAGATCGTCAGGGCCAATAAACGGGAAGGATTGATCAGGGCCAGACTGCTTGGTGAGTACGTAGTTCTAACCAGATTTTAATTTTTTTTCAATGCGGAACTTCCATTATAAATTGTCACAGAAATGGCAAAATGTGATTCATCTATCATCCATATTCAATATGAAACATGGACATCTTAGTATTCAAAAACACGGAGGTTATTGACGGTCGGTTGGTTATTAATCTTCACCTGGTACGTCGAACGGTACCCTCACCAATTCTCCTCATTAGTACTACATATAAGCCAAGTGACATTCCGAAATATCACTCGCCCGAATACGTACCAACAAACAGAGTTTTCAGAGCCATTCACGATAACGCCAACCCATCCAATACATATGTATAAGTTTGGACGCCGATCTCTAAATTAACCTACCCGTTAAAGCTCGCTGGCATATTAACTCTTTTGTATCGGACGCCGGGTCGCGTTTTTCGACGTGATCTCGTTTTCGGCCCGTCTAGCGAAGCGTCGCATTCAGATGCAGCTGCGATGTTTTATTCATGCGACGTAATATTGATTGTCCTAACAGGATTTCGCGTTTCGCCATTATCCTTGTTACATATCGAAAACGTGAGGACGTCGGCCCGGCCAAGTTGACGCGACGCCATAACTTCATTTCGGTTCGCTTTATTGGATCTTTTGACGCCGGAATTAAACGACAGCCCCGCGGGGGAAGTTGCAAAAAATACCGTCAACCGAAGAGAATATTACCGCCGATCCGTTGTTTTATGATATGAAAACGTCGAGTCATAGGAACAATATCGAGCAGGCTCGAGTTTCGATTTTTGGACTACCCTACAAAACGTGTTAGAGGTCTTATATATCAGATTTCTCTGTCCATCCGTCCGTCCGACAGTTTGTGGGAGTGAGGTTCTTACGGTGGAGCTAGAAGGCTAAGTTTTTGAAATGTAGAAGCTGAAGTCTCGAATCAATTTGTTAACCGCAATAGACAAATTCATTTAGATATTATTCGAAAACTTCATATCAGGTATTGCTTAGTGAAACTCGACAATCTCATCTTTGATTTTCTTCAACTTCAGGAGCCAGAAAAGCCAAGGGAAAAGTTCTGACCTATCTGGATTCGCATTGCGAGTGCACCGCCGGCTGGCTGGAGCCGCTCCTGGATCGCATAGCGAGGAACTCGACCACGGTCGTGTGTCCAGTCATCGACGTCATAGACGATACGACGCTGGAGTACCACTACCACGACAGTGGCGGCGTCAACGTGGGCGGCTTCGATTGGAACCTCCAGTTCAACTGGCACGCCGTGCCCGAGAAGGAGAAGAAGAGGCACAAGAATTCGGCGGAGCCGGTGTGGAGTCCCACTATGGCCGGCGGTTTATTCAGTATAGACAGGGTGAGTTTTTTTATGGCGTTTCTCGGTGGCCTGATTTAAAATGTCGACGAGATGAACTTTAACATCTTAAATTAGACGGAATATTATTTCTTTCATTTTAATACTATTTTGTTGTGTCAGTTAAAATTTTATTTCCGGAATATATTTTAACTGCCTCATACATTCACAGCATGATCGATCTTCTTAAGTTTTTTGCCAATCCAGCAACTAGTTTGGTTTTTCTCACTTAGGAGGTCGACATTATATTTTATAATTGTCATACACCCTGAAGATAAATGAAAGTCAGAAACGAACCAGCTGTTTTATTAAGCGTATTACTCTTTCACGAAAGTCTCTCATAAGTAAAGGCAATTATTCGTACGTTCCGGTTTAATTTCGAAATACCCCCGTACAGTTCCATTGAAACTTAACCAACGGGAAATGACCGTTTTTTATACGCCATAAAGGCATGTCGACAGATTTCGACCGCCGAAATTTCCATTGAATGGCCTGTGATGAATGATGATGGATCCTAATTCTGATAACGGTTCCGTTATCACATCTGACACGGCCGGGAGATCTATGAATCCGCCTTCGTTTGCCCGTAATCGAAAAGGGGGAATGTCACAGTTTCGGAAATTACCATGTAGCGATGAAAGGAACTTATTTCGTTCATTCAGAACGGTCCGATATTAGGGCGTTAAACGTCGACTTTCGATTCGCACCGTTTATTTCCTGGTGGAAATTAAAATTGATACTAAAGGCCGAAAATTGATCATAATTCGATTCATTTTAAGTTTGAATGATTTGCGAGTTTACATCATATACACAATATAATATGGCATATATAATAATTGTACATCACACAGGACGTCTCTCGCATCCCCTTTTCCATTGGTCTATATCTCTCCAATCTTCTTCTTCCATATTTCTTGCTGTCATGGCCTCTCGTACGCCCTCAATCCAGGTTCGACGCGGTCTTCCTCTTTTCCTTCTTTGAGGTGGTCTCCATCTAAGCATTATTTGTGGCCACCTCTCCTCTTCCATCCTTCGGACATGCCCGTACCACTTAAGTGTTTTCTCCTCTTTATTGTCCATAGTTGTTCCTTCTACACCCATCCTTCTTTTTATTTCTGTATTTGGGATTCGGTCCAGTTTCGTTAGGCCACAACTACGTCCCCAATAGATCATTTCTGTTGCTTTTATTGTCTCCATGTCACTTTTTGTGATTTCCCATGCTTCACTTCCATACGTTGCTATACTCCGTACAATCACGTCATATATCATTTTCTTTGTTTTGGTGGATATGATCTTTGACCATAGTGTACCACTAATGTGCTCTTTGACCACGTTTACTTTAATTATATAAAATGGTGAATGCGCCAGAGGAGTCTTATTAATATTATTTATTATTTAATTTGGGGTTACACTACACCGCAACTTTAAGGTCTTTTGTGCCCACCATCAGAGCTGTTCTTACTACTGCGCCATCTACAGCTCGCCTTCTAGTTCCAGAGTACTAACAAACTCCAATATCTGGGGAGACTTCAAGGAGGTTACGTCCTCCCTCCTACAAGTTTAATGTCCAAATCATTCTTTCGTTTGCTTTCAATGGGAAGTCATTCTGTAACCAGCTGAACAGGAGTTTCCTCCTCCTTCCTACAGAATCTACACTCGTCAGTTTCTGATAAACCTATTCTATATTCTTCTATCAGATGCTTCCTGAGGCGACAGTGTTCTGTAAGAAAATCAGTGAGGTTTAATTTGTTCTTATTTAGATCCATATATCCTTTGGATCTTTCTTCTTCTTCTTTAGGTGCCCTGTCCTCCTCGGACGTTGGCAATCATCAGCGCTATCTGAACCTTGTCTACATCTCGGCGGAACAATGTGGTAGTGCTCACTCCATGCCACTGTCTTAAGTTTTTCAGCCAGGATATCCTTCTTCTACCCGGGCCTCTTCGTCCTTCGATCTTCCCTTCTATAATAAGCTTTAAAAGTCGATACTTGTCATTCCTTACGATGTGACCGAAATACCCCAGTTTGCGCTTTTTCAGGGTAAACATAACTTTGTCGAGGCGTTGAAGTACCTCGGTGTTACGCACACGGATCTTTGAAAGTTTCAAAATTCCGGAAGAACTTTTCGGAGTGATCCTCCCTGGGAGATTCCGCCAGAGTGTTTCTTTTTCCTCCTTCTCTTGAAACTCTTCCTGATAGGTTCGTTTTCCTTTACCACAGAAAGGTTCTGGGGCAGTAAATGGCGTTTGTGCTCCTTTTCTGGCAGGTAAATCGACCTCTTCTTTTCCTTTGGTTGTCGAGTGATCGGAAACCCAGACTAAAGAGACATATTTTACTGAGTTTCCTTTGGCATTCCCAAATAAATTTCGAATCGATGACACGGGAAGCTCGGTAATTTAATAGCAACTTGACTATCGGAATGGATCTCTATGTTGGATTTCTTTCTAGGTTCTTATCTAACTTCTTTCGATTGCGATTATTTCTATCTGAAAGACGCTCAAGCAGGATCCTAACGACAGTGTGCACTTGGTGCTTGCCCCATTTAATCAAGTGCCAGGTCCTGTCGTGGTTTTGGAACCTTCTGTGTACCATTTCATGGTATTTTCTTTGAAAGTTTTGGTGGTGGATTCCCTTTCCATTCTTCCTTTTTACTTAGCATCGTAGTGAAGTTCTTCTCAATGCCTACTCTCTTGATCATTACAACATCACTAGGAAGGTATGCCGTGGCTCTTATCAGGCATCAAATTCATCAATTAATAAATAAAAAGGAGAGATTTGAAGAATCCATCCTCCTTGCGTGAACAACGCTGATGAGGTGTTATCAGGCCCGTAGCCAGTAATTTGGTTTGGGGGGCCCAAAACTTAGTTATAATTTTTTGGGGTGAGGGGGGGGATGGTTGATGGTTGTCTTGCATGTATATTTGTTATTAAAGTTGGACTCATTAGTGAAAAACTACTTAATTGTTATCAATATCATCACTGTATTTTAAATGTCAGTCACGCACATACATATTAATTGTCAAACAATTCAGTAGACAAAATTTAAAATTTTAATTTTCGCGATTTCTTTGCTGCCATAATCTCGAGAACCTCTTTGGGATCGATACCTAAGTAATCTTCTGTTCAAATGTGCTAATAGAGATATTATATATGTCTCACAGGCGTGACGTTGTCATAAAAAATATGGCTTGTTATCGATAGATATATTTTCAAAACATGAAAATTTTAGGATTCACGGAGTTTCGGGGGGGGCCGGGCCCGTCGGGCCCTATGGCTGGCTACGGGCCTAGGTGTTATAATATAATCGAATCAGCTGCCAGTTTTTCATGATTATTATTGTTTTCCACGTTCGTATTTCACCCTGTTGAACAAAATTCAAATTTCAATATCATCAACCCACTTTTTTTTCAACCTATCAGTTCTCATCTCATACCTCGTCCACTCGATCGTTGGCGTGATCCACATCGACCAAATTCGACCCTTTTCCCCTCCCAAATTTCTTCGTGGCGAAGTTCCGTAAATTATGAAATTATACGAAAGTTGACGAAACTTCCAGATTTACGGTTATTTAATGTACCGTGCGGTAAATATATCGTCGTCCGTTCGAGACTTGCCCGATTTATTCGAATGCCGAAGTTTAGATTTCGACAAGACGGCGAAATTGAAGTTTCAAACTCGGGGAGTTTACGATGAAAAGTAAAGAATTAGTTTAAGATCCCGTCGAAATTATGAGTTGTTCTCGTGGTTGAGTACTATATTAAAATATTTTATGCGAATTTCCGGGATAAAGTATACCCGCAATCGGAGAGATTTCCATGATGGCGTTCCAAAATGCCATCTCCGATCGGCAAATTCTCAATACCTGCTTGACGCATGCCCTCTTCATCTAATAATTATATTGTTGTAAATAAAAGATATGTTCTTCGTGACTAATCAAAATTCACAAAAGTCTTTATTTTCGTTTAAACTTTCCGGCATGTCATTCCGTTTTTCCCAAGTCGCACTGCGAGAATACAAGGAGCGCAACTCAAAAACAGCCATTTTTCAGTTAACCCTGTGGTGTCGTACCATAAATTGAGATGAGCACGTGGCTAATATCGGCTCTTTTTTAGTCCCATTAGTTTCCGCTAGAGGGCTAGAAGTGTCTTTGGTAACAGCACTGGCTTGATGTTGAGTATACAAGAGTCACATTTTGAAATACGCCCATTGTATCACAAAAGGTAAGTGCAAAGTTAGAATCGAGCCCTTTGTATTTTTTGACAGTCGAAACTATTTTTAGCTATTCATTTTATATAATATGTCCATATTTCATAATTATTCACTTTTATTTTGTTTTTTAGCTATTTCGATATGTCTGACAGATCCAGGCGCATCATGAGGTTAGTAGCAGAGAAAAATTATAATTTTTCGTACGGGGATGGAGAAATTTGGAAACCTCTTTCCAACTATATTGAGGCTGGTAGCCTTTTCATATCTACAAATTCTGAAGACTTGGACATTGCTATTTTGAATAAAGGGATTGGAAAATTGAATAATAACTTCGTTGAGTCTTCTTGTATTGATGACGATGTAAACTGCCAACGTGAACTATCACTGGATATTTTAGAGTACATTAAAAACAGCGATGATACTGATGCTGACCCTGAATACAATCCTGAGAGCGATGATTATGATGACGATGACGAAAGACACAGTGACTCCATGCCACTGCCAGATTTGGCTTCAGCTTACGATAAAAAACGTGAGATTTCAGAAAAATAGAAGAAGGAGTTGTTAAAGCTGTTTGATAAGGATTTAATGCCTCAAGTGTATTTCAGTTTTTACAATAGTTTATAAGTTATTTTATATTTGAGAAAAAATAATTATGTTCTTTTTCGTTTTATCAGTAAATTTACTGGTCTTTGAGAATACTATGTTGAATGAATGTTAGTTTATTTACTTTGTGAAATTTACTTCATAAACCAATAAATTATGTGTTACATTCCAATTTATGTTACCTTCCTTATTATTGTTGATTCATTAATCAAGTATGAGAAATTTAAAAGTTACATGTGTTAGTGCAGATGAGACTGAAAACTGCTGTGATCGTTATCTTGCATAACATAGATTTAAGACATGTTTTAGTTGATGTCAAATTATTTTGATAATATACAGGCAATGACTACTGATGCCCCACTTCGTTATGTAACTGTTCAACCTTCATGATTAATTATAACAAAAGCCATAACTTGAAGAAAGAACAATGGTTCGAGAAGTACAAGGGGCACAACTCAAAAAAATTACTAATTATTGTTGATTTTTCATATAATATTTAAAAGAAATCGATCAGAAATGTACAATTATATTACCTAAGTAGTTCTGCAACAAAAATTTAAAAAATAATGAAGATAGTGTATTGATTGACTTTGCCATCCGTCCAGCAAAATAACGGAAAACTTTAACTGCGATTTCTCGAGAATAACTGTTTTTGAGTTGCGCTCCTTGTATTCTCGCAGTGCGAAGTGAATACACCGTGAACACACACCCTCTGCATCATCTTCAACGATATAATTCAACTAATAATGGTTTCATAACAACAATAAAAACCACTATTTTTGGAGAAACATTTCAATATTTTAGGATAGATTGCGAATTCGTCTGCACCTATATTCTATTGCATTTCAGAGGCATTTCAGACTGGAGAAGGCTATCTAATTCCGGAACTGATCCGGCGGACTTGATCCCAACAAGGGAGCACTGGACTTACTCCCAACAAGATATCTATATTGTTGATCCCAACAAGGGATCAGTGCACTTGATCCCAACAAGGCATCAGTGCACTTCATACCAACAAGAGATCAGAGAACTTGATTCCAACAAGGGGTTAGTGGACTTGATCCCAACAAGGGATCAATGGACTTGATTCCAACAAGGGATCAGTGCACTTGATCCCGACAATGGATCAGTGCACTTGATCCCAACAAGAGATCAGTGGACTTTATCCCAACAAGGGGTCAGTGGACTTGATCCCTAACCACACGTTCGAATAGTTCCTGATCGATCGAAAATCGGCATCGATCTCAATCGGACTATCGAGTACTTGCTACGCATGTCGCATACTCGTAAATTATAACCGGAAGTTCAACTCCAGCTGTACTATGAATCTATCATACTACATAGTTCATGTGATTGATGTTGGCGCCAACTATAATGTCTTTCAGTCTATTAAACAAAACCACTAATTACTTCAATAGAAGCTGTCGGCGTTTCGATCTACTTCCTCCACGTACCTTACCTTATTGTATCCTATCAAAAGAATGTATTTCCTGAACGCATCCTTGGAACCTTTCTCGTGTTAGTGGAAACTTCATCCAACGTTTCGAGATTCTTCAATACCGCAATCTGTCATCGAACGACAGCTAATTAATCGCGTATCTAATGACGCTCGTAATACCACCATCAGAGATGTCCAATTATGCAACTCGCTACTCTGCGAGATTAGAGGAATAATCCTGAACCTCCTGAGCTCATATGATTGGATGAATTTGGGCTAATGACACCGGCTATCAAAACACTTCATGATAACATATCGCATCAATATTTCCTTGAAGATACACATATTTCACATGAAGAAAGCATACTTAATTTATATAAACTAAATAGGCTACGATTTGTATTGGGGAACAATAAAAACATTTGAAATTAATTCAATTATTGAGATGGATTATGAGTATTATGACTAGCACTTAATTAACACCCACGCATTCAAGAATACAGCTGACGCGCACGCCTAATAACGCTGTCGTGACTTTTACACGTTTTTTGGCCTAGCTTTCATTTGCCATGTATGGAGTGAACTTCGTTCCCTATGCTACACATTCTTCTCATTCGTAATACTGTCGAGGTTGTCTATTTCGTTTTCGCGAATTCGAAATGGCCGGAACTAATCGTTAACTTCTCGACGCAGGGGCCGGAAGATTAACGGCATAACAATCGACTCGGTGTAATCGCATCATCATAAATTACCGGGATGGCTCCGATATTAGAGAGACGGTCCGAAAACTCGCATACGTCAACTGTCGGGGGGTCACGTGACAGGCCGTAAGAAAAATAACGGACGAGTTAAATCTGGACGGATCGCGGGTCGTTATGCTAAACCACAGGCGGTAGTAACCGGACCCCGGGATCGACGTCGTAGTTTGTTGGGAATTTCGCGAGATGACGGTTTGAATATTCATGCGTGGAAGAGAGGCGAGAAGTGAAATACGAATTATTAAACTTTATGGTAATCGCGCCGAAAACTTCGCGATTTGCGCACGTATATGGAGATGCAAAGTCAATAGCAGGACGAATTTGCTGAATTTCTCCACGCGTTTCGTGAGCGAATATTCATAATATCATTAGATAGATTTTACCAAGGAAGTGTTTTTACTGTTATAAGAATATGATGTTGCTTGGCAATTTCGTGAATAACATTAGGCGAAAACTTTCGTCAATAATTTCACGATAACTTAGATATATTACTACCAATTCTTTTTGTTGTCTACATTTCTTGAATCAATACAAATCTCATATATTTTGCATTGTTAGAAGAATTTGTTGTTGCTTCTCAATTATGGTGACACTGACATTGACGATAAATTTCGTCAATATTGTCTTGATAATCAAGAGATATTACTACCTATTCTGCTTGTTGTCAATAGTTTTTGAATCAATACTATCTCATATATTTTGCATTGTTATAAGAGTTTGTTGTTGCTTCGCAAATTTCGTGACACTGACATGGACGAAAAATTTCGTCAATATTGTCTTGATAATCAAGATATATTACTACTATTTCTGTTTGTTGTCAATAGTTCTTGAATCAATACTAATCTCATAAATTTTGCATTGTTATAAGAGTTTGTTTTTGCTTCTCAATTATCGTGACACTGACATTGACGAAAAATTTCGTCAATATTTTCTTGATAATCAAGATATATTACTACCAATTTTCATTGTTGTCAGTAGTTCCTGAATCAATACTATCTCATGTATTTTGCATTGTTATAAGAATTAGTTGTTGCTTGGCAATTTTAGTGACACTGGCATAGGCAAAAAATTTCGTCAATATTGTCTTGATAATCAAGATAAATTACTACCAATCCTGTTTGTTGTCAAAAGTTCTTGAATCGATACTATCTCATATGTTTTGCATTGTTATAAGAGTTTGTTGTTGCTTCTCAATTATCGTGACACTAATATTGGCGAAACATTTCGTCAATATTGTCTTGATAATCAAGATATATTACTATCAATTCTGATTTTTCTCAATATTTCTTAAATCAATACTATATCATATATTTTACATTGTTTTAAGAGTTTGTTGTTGCTCCGCAATTTTCGTGACACTGGCATTGGCGAAAAATTACGTCAATATTGTCTTGATAATCAAGATATATTACTACCAATTCTATTTGTTGTCAAAAAATCCTGTATCAATACTACCTCATATATTTTGCATTGTTATAAGAGTTTGTCAATATTGTCTTGATCTTCAAGATATATTACTATCAATTCTGATTTTTCTCAATATTTCTTAAATCAATACTATATCATATATTTTACATTGTTTTAAGAGTTTGTTGTTGCTCCGCAATTTTCGTGACACTGGCATTGGCGAAAAATTACGTCAATATTGTCTTGATAATCAAGATATATTACTACCAATTCTGTTTGTTGTCAAAAAATCCTGTATCAATACTACCTCATATATTTTGCATTGTTATAAGAGTTTGTCGATATTGTCTTGATAATCAAGATATATTACTATCAATTCTGCTTTTTGTCAATATTTCTTAAATCAATACTATCTCATATATTTTACATTGTTATAACAGTTTGTTGTTGCTTCGCAATTTTCGTGACACTGGCATTGGTGAAAAATTTTGTCAATATTGTCTTGATAATCAAGAAATATTACTACCAATTCTGTCAAAAGTTCTAAAATTAATATCATCTCATATATTTCGCATTGTTATGATAATTTTTGGTTGCTTGTTAATTTCGTGATTGAAATTTATGACAATTGACAATTGTCGAGAACGTCATGATATATTGATACCTTCAAATTGCTGACCACTTGTAAATATTTTCATTCGTTGACAATCAAATACGAGAAGTATTTTTACCGCACGTGCGAATTTTGTATGTTAACGGGAAAGTGAATATTTCAATCTGTCATCCATTTCATGAAAGTTGCTTTGATAATAACATAAAAATTATGACCTAATCAGTGTTGCTCACTCGAAGTATAGTGAATCGTCAAATAACTAAAGGATCTGCTTGTTCAGTATGGGAACCAATTCGGTTATGTTTATTTTCGAAGTTGTGAAACGTGTGAAATTGAAAAACTTCCACGTCTGAGCCTCAAAACAGCCATCGAAAAAACAATTTCTCGTCTGTCTAGTGAGGATGAGTCAGACGCTGAACGCCCGATTTTTTCAACGAAAGAACCCTAACGAAAATATGAGAGGTTAATAAACGGTTGGGAAAACTGAACTCGCTCCTTTTTTTATTGACGTCAAGTGGCTCCCCTTCGACGAAAATAGTCCGAATGTTGGAAACTCGAACGCCCATCGGAAACCGCCAAAGTAACCGTTGAATATTCAACAGGTCGTCAGATGGCCCGTCGTAATACTTGTTGACTCTATAACCGCACCGAGTTGGCAGCGGCCGTCACGCGGAATCCTGCGCTGAAAACTTCATATTCTGGCGTCGAAAGGGGGCATCAATCAATTAGGTGAGGAGTTTAGGGGGGAGAGGGGGTCGAGGAAAATCTCACTCAATCTCACGTGGGGGAGGGGGGGTCACATCAAATATCACGTAATTTTTTTTCCCACAAGAAACAGTATGAAATTGCGAGAAAACTGGGTTAAATTAAGTAAAAAATGTTTCTCCACTTAAACATAGCTAAATCATTCATAAAAAGTATTAATCGCGCTTTAATTATGCACTGATGGAAGAATTTATTAACTATAAATAAGTTCATTTGGTTGGAAACAATTTATTCATTCATTAAATATGAAATAGTTATTTATGTATCAAGGGCGTGAATAAAGCGTTTTTTGACCGATGGCACAAGCGACTGAGGGCAAAACACGCATTTACGCCCGTGATGCATACAACATTTTTTGCACGTCCTTAAAAGTAATAAATTAAGAAGTTTATTTTACGATGATTTTGATAACAATAATGTTCATAGAGATAGTCTTAAAATCATCTCAGCTGTGGTTTAAAATAAGTATAAGGTATCGTTGGAAACGAGCATCATATTCTATAACTAGCGTCTAAATAAATCCAACTGAAGCGTCAAATTAAATTATTATTGTATTATAATTGATTTTTAAATGGAAGAACGAATAAGTTATAGTGATGAAGAGTTTTTGTGCTCTCCACCAAGTGTTACTACAGTATTGTAATGTTTATTTAATAAAATATCAATTATATGTTCCTCTGTTCTACAAAATTTCGCTACCGGGCAAAAAAAGTTTTTTTCGCCTTAGGGCAAAAAAAGTTTTTCAGCCCTAGGGCAAAAAAAGCCTTCTTTACGTTCTATTCGTCGGGCAAAAAAACAGCATTTTATGACCGGTCGTGCAGAAATAACTATTTCTAACATTATGCGTTAACTATTGATAAATATTTATTTACAGTAAATACTTTTTTTTGGAGTAAATATTTCTTCTTCATATACGGTACGATGTGAATATTATTCATAAAAAATAATGCCATAACCTTTTATAATAAACATACGATGCACTAATGATTTTCACTGAAAAAAACTGTGACTTATTACAACCATTGTTTTATTATTAACTTAATTTTTTCACATTTTTATAGAATATCACTGATTTACTTGAACTAATAGAATTAGCACAGGTTTATTTATTCATGTAACAAATATGCATTTTAAAAAATCTCACGTGAGATTCGGGGCGGGGGAGAGGGGGTCGAGCAAAATCTCACGACATCTCACCGAGGGGTGAGGGGGAGTCAAAAAATCGCCAAAATTATCTCACGTAATTAATGGATGCCCCCAAACGTCGGAAAAACATATTCCACGTCTCCTCCCGATCCGCTCCGCTCCGCGCGCTTTTCCGAACTCGACAGTAGGCTCGAATATAGCTAGATTGGCTGGATGATCGGCGGAAAAAGTCGTCACGCTCCTCGCCAGATATTCCGCGTAGTTTTTTGCGTGGAAATCGTCCAAGTAGGTTATTTTCCGAGAAAAGTTCCCGATTTACGGCAATTCTGTTTGTTGTCAATAGTTCATGAATCAATACTAATCTCATATATTTTGCGTTGTTATAAGAGTTTGTTGTAGCTTCTCAATTATCATGATACTGACATTAACAAAAAATTTGGGCAATATTGTCTTGATAATCAAGATATATTACTACCAATTTTCTTCATTGTCAATAGTTCCTGAATCAATACTATCTCATGTATTTTGCATTGTTATAAGAATTTGTTGTTGTTTGGCAATTTTCGTGACACTGGCATAGGCAAAAATTTCGTCAATATTGTCTTGATAATCAAGATTTATTACTACCAATCCTGTTTGTTGTCAAAAAATCTTGAATCAATACTATCTCATATATTTTGCATTGTTATAAGAGTTTGTTGTTGCTTCTCAATTATCGTGACAGTGGCATAGGCGAAAAATTTCGTCGATATTGTCTTGATAATCAAGATATATTAATGCCAATTCTCCTTGTTGTCAAAAGTTCTTGAATCAATGCTATCTCTTATGTTTTGCATTGTTATAAGAGTTTGTTGTTGCTTCGAAATTTTCCTGACACTTACTTAGGCGAAAAATTTATTCCGCGTAGTTTTTTGCGTGGAAATCGTCCAAGTAGGTTATTTTCCGAGAAAAGTTCCCGATTTACGGCAGGAGTCGTCTATCAATTTCGTCCACTTTTCCGCTCCGGCGATTTTCACGGCGTACGAAGCCTTAAATTTTCCTACTATGATATTCTGGCGTCGGCATTTCCATCGAAATTTTTCGGTCGATACAGAACGAAAGTTTTTCCGGAATATCGTTCGAGAATTGGTAATATGTTAAGGTATGTCTAATTACTCGAAATGTTTTCAATAGTTCTTTCCACGATAAAAATAGACTATTGCATTTCCCCACAAGAGTGGGGTGCGATGCTTTTCAATCCATTTTAGGACAACGATTTTCGAAAAAAAGTTCATATAAGCATGGCCTTTATTTTTGAGATAAGGGTAGTCAAAAATTTTTTCCTAAAATATTGCCATGGAATGAACCATATTTATCATTATTTTTCTTTCAGGAATTCTTCGAGAAATTGGGCACCTATGATAACGGTTTCGACATCTGGGGTGGAGAAAATTTGGAATTGTCTTTCAAAACTTGGATGTGCGGTGGTACTCTGGAAATCGTACCCTGTTCTCACGTGGGTCACATTTTCAGAAAAAGGTAAATATGTTGAACTATACATTAACTAGATTTTTCTTTAATTCGAAGCGAGCATTGACGGAGTCCTGGGAATTTCCGATTTTCTAAGGAATGTTCCTTGTGGAATATGAAATTTTATGGCAATGTGATTTTACAGTTTTTTTTATGACGTTATAACATAGAAACAATGAACTTTTGTCAGTATTACACCAATTTAAGTGAGATTCACTTGTAGACATTGAAATTTGATATATTCGTCTGTCGAAATGTATATATATATATATATATATATATATATATATATATATATATATATATATATATATATATATATATATATATATATATATATGTATATATGTATATATACTATAGTGGGCCCAGCAAACGTTGTTCTGTCATATAAATCATTTTTATCTAAATATCTATTCATCTATCTGCCGATGTATCTCTATCTATCTAACTAACTATCTTTATATTTATCTATCTAACATTTTATCTATCAATATATATCTACCTATATATCTATCTATCAATCTATCTGAATCGGCAAACGTTGTTTGAATAATGTATATGTCAACACAACGTTTGGCGGAATAAAACTATGTGATATGATAATACTTACGTACATACATTTATTTTGGTAAGAGAGTTCTAAACAATAAAGCACCAAAAATTGAAAAAATAAGAATAATTTCACATTGTATTTACTATAATATAAATTTAACTTATACTTTGGCCTCAGCAACACGTAAAGCGTTAGTAATTTCAACATAGCGCCATCTATTGGATACTTACTCAATCCAGTCAACTAACTACTTTATACCGCCATCTGTAAGTATCTTATCAAACTAACAGAGATAATCAACGAATAGTTTGCAATAAAATAATATTGCGACTATAAATTAAGATTTAAGCTATCCTATCTTTCAAGTTAGATCAAACTGAACACGGTGTGCAAATTTGATTAAAATCGGTTCAGTAGTTTAGGAGTCCATCGCGGACAAACATCGTGACACGTAATTTATATATATTAAGATATATATAGAATCTGTGATAGTATGTTTTTTTTTGTGTAGGTCGCCGTACAAATGGAGGAGCGGGGTGAACGTTCTTCGTAGAAATTCGGTAAGATTGGCAGAGGTATGGCTGGACGAATACGCCAAGTATTACTATCAGAGGATAGGCAACGACAAGGGAGATTTCGGGGACATATCCTCGCGAAAAAACCTGAGGGAAACACTGGGCTGCAAGAGTTTTAAATGGTACCTAGACGAGATTTATCCGGAACTCTTCATACCGGGAGAAGCAGTCGCCAGCGGAGAGGTATGTAGAATAATTTAATCTTGAAACTGATACGTTTTCGATTACCAGGACGAACTGAATTTGATCAACAGAGTTCGGAATATATGCCAGATGAAATGAACGTGATGCTTCAAGTTAATACGGTGTTGCCGAATCTCATATCGATATTCGCGAAATTCGTCTGCGCGTTTGCCAGATCTTGCCAAATTTCTCTAATTTTCAGATTATTTAGCGTATGAGTTTTCTTTCCTCTTAGATGAATTCGGGGATCTTTTGAGATTATTCGTTATGATTTTGTTGGGGAATAATTTCGACCTTCGATGGAATTTAAATAAGAATTAACATATTGCTTCTTCGTTTTTCTTCGACGCCAATTCGATGTTGCCGAATCTCATATCGATATTTTAAGAATTTTTTGTTGTATTTGTCAGATTTCGCGAAATTTTCGTCCTTTCCAGATTATTGATCTGAATTTTCTTCACTTGTAGAGGAATTCTAGATACATATCGACATTATTCGATTCGAACTTATAGGAGAAATTAGGAAATAATTTCTACTCTTAATGGAAATTGAATTAGAATTAAGATTCGTTTTTATGCAAAGTCAATACGATGTCTCCGAATCCCATACTTATATCTTTCCTGACGGACAGTGATGCCTGATTGTAGAAATTTCCCTCCTGCTGAGATTATTTTTCGAAGCGAAAATTTTTTGTACTTGAAGAGAAATCCCAGTAAATTTCCGCTAGTTTGCGTATTTATCGTGCTTTATAATTAGAGAAAAGTCGTCTCTCTGCTCTTGATACTTTCAGGTTGTTAGATTGTCATTTATATAAATCCTCTGGAAAGCCCGAAGGGTGGTAAATTAGCTAAAAATAATTCTCATTTAGCTTTCGTCCATGTCAATATGGCCTTGCTAAATTCCATGTCGATATCGATACTTGGGGACATAATTCGCGTACTTGCCTGATTGTACAGAATTTCCCTCTATTTCCGAAAAGATTCATAGTGCTAAAAAGTTGTTCATTCCGAAGAAAATTCTCGGAAAATACCACCGCGTCCTCGTGTTTATCAGGCTAATTCTTTTTAAAGTCGTTGGAGAGGTCGGGGAATGAATCTCGACGGCAGTCGACGCCCCGGGTATGCAGAATTGAACATTTTCCTCTAAACGAAGATAATTCAGCATCTCGTTTTATCATAAGTCGCGAAAGCGAAATTTAATATAGCGCGAGGTATGTGGAAATTCGAATTCCGCATTTTCACTTAGACGCTGATATTGGGAAATTTCTCGTCCGACTAGAATGACTTACTGACATCCCGCGGATATTTCAACATGTTTATAAGCATAAATTGGTCATTATTAAGCTCTGGTATTTTTCAAAAGCGAATGGTGTTATGAAATATCAGGATATTTATCACGTGTTTGTATATTAATTTTGCAAAATATTCGAAAGCTGTTGATGCTCTTCTTATTTTCAAGATTTGTTAAAATCATACTCTCCAAATTCCCTTCGGATAAAGTTCTCAATGTTACGTGAAGAAGTAATAGTTCATAAAAACAGAAGCAATGAAAAGTTGATTTTTCTGGAACAGTTCCTAAAGCAAATTAGGAAAAATTATCCGCCAATTTTTTTCTGGTACAAACGCATCAAGAGCTTTAGCAGCTTTCTCTAGAATATCTTGGGGAAGATCGGTATTTCCTTCTACTTCAGACATTTTGATGCGTGAATCGCAAAGTTATCTTTTTGTACAACTGTCAAAAAAAGACTACATTCACGAATCGCTATGGATACGCAAATTTTCCATTTTTTAACTAGTGAAAAAAAATATTTTTTTACCGTGAAAAAAAGACCATAGAATATGGATATGCACTAGTTTGGGATATTTTCGTACGTCAATGTTTTCCTTTATATTAAAGGTAGATTTAAGAATTGAGAAGATGCTCCATAACGTAGGTGGTTTCAAGGTTTTGGACTTTTCTTCTAAATAACAGAGTAGTACATTTTTCGACACCTTTTTCACGTTCCTAGTTACGCACCATTTACGAAATTGATTGTAAGTTTTTTCGTACTGCAATTTTGATTTAGAGGGTAAAAGATTTGAAATTACAGAATTTGCAGTATCTATTACATCTTGTGGTGTATCACTATCACTGGCAATATTAGTATAATCCATCGTAGAATTTGTGAAATACGCGAAATAATTTACAAAATATTTAATTTGACGCTTGTTAAATAAATTACATGAAAAATTAGATGCCCAAATGGTATTTGACAAGACAATTTCATGAGTAACAGCTGTCAAGTTTTGCCACGGGTAAACTCGAAAAAACTGCTGACAGGTGCTGTCGTACAGTTTTTCATCTAGAAACCATTTGTATTTCAAAATTCCGCGTTTGTGATTGGTGAAAATTAAGACGAGGGAAATAGTCGAAAATAACGCCCTAGTGTATTATTTCGTATCCAACCGACTGACATAATGTCACTATTTGTCAAATAATATATCAATCAGACATTAAATAGAAGAATATCAATTGGTAACTGCGAGAGGATTGCTTTTTTTATATTTTTTTCAACGCCTATTCCGTTTATAGTGTGAACTTCTGAGAGATATTATTCACTAACTGAATGCTGTACCATTTCTCTTTGCGAATTTTCCACTTCGTCCTCATTACATTTTCGACGGGAACGGACGCGAGTTTGCCTTTCTTGTTTTTATTTTTCACGATATAATTACGGCCAAGTCAGCGCTCGAGCGTCGAGAAAAATCGGCCTCTCGTCCTCGTGGAAAATAGACGAAATGGGTTTTTTCTCATCGCCGCCTTTATTTCGCCTAGCCGACTACGAGAGCCTTAGGATTCCGGAATGGTTCGCCGAGAGAAACGAATGACCGGAGTATTCCGGATGCTCTAAGATTGATTATGATGGAGAGGGCGGAGATTGATTGAAAAACGGGGGGGGGGTAGTGGTTCCGATCCGGAAAATTGTATTTAAAAATTCGTGAAAATTAAGACTTGGGCGAAATCCTATGGTTATGGAGTCGTCGCAATCATCAGAACGGAAAAATCGCTGATTTTGAAGAATCCATTTACATTATTATTTCTCAGTTATCATAAGGAATATGTTTCAGAAATCAAACTCAGATAATCAATATATTCCCAACAGTTAACTGCTCTTAAGAATTATGTACAAGAAACTTGGTTCTTGGGATAAGCCTACTGCGTAAAACATTTTGAAAATCTCGAGGTTTTAGCTTTTTTTCCTTCAGAAGAAAGTGAGGGGTATTTCCGATATATGGCCTCAATCTGCCTACTCCACAAAATTAATAGGGGAATTTGGAATGATCGGAAACAATCCGATAGCGTGGCATCAATCTGCCTAATCTACTGAACTAATTAAAATGATTATATAACTCATGTATGAATAAGCCAATAGAATCCGTGAATTTTGCATAATTACTGCGTATTGATAAGTGAATATACCCTTGACGACGTGATATAATCGTTTTGGAGTTTCGCCTCGTGTCAAAATGTGAATGTTTTCATATTGACGATGTTTTTACGTTTGTCAGAAAAAATTAATATTTTTTATTCGTTATATAATCGTAACGAACACCACTCGAGCAATCGAAAATAATCGTTATACTGACCTCGTCACTCGACGTATTTTCTTAAAACATCACTGGAGCTGCGCTCTCGTGGATGTTTCGCAAAATACGTCTCGTGACTCGGAAGTATAATCGATTATTTTCGATGCTAAATGGAATGCAATTATCGCAAAATTACAATGCATAAAGCGAAAGATCCCTGCGATAATTGCATCGTATGTATCTATCATAATTCCTATTTCAAAACGATGTTCCTATTCGGGAAATATTCCCCCGAATTACACTCGTGCATAAAAATAACCGGATAATTTCGCATTCCAGCGTGTTGTCTTTGAAAAACTGCATTCGGCCATTTTCATATTTTGGAGAAAGAGCCCTACACCTTCGGTGTCTGGCTCTTTCTCCAAAAATGAGAATGAACTCATGCAGTTTTTTGTTTCATCGATCGATGTTTTATTTCTAATTGTTTTCTATATTTTCTGAAATAAAGAACTGTTTCTTCATTCTCGCACAAATTTCAGAAATATACGATGGTCTATATTTTCGTCGTCCAATATTCGAAATTGAATTGAAAGAAAAATTGAGCTCGATTCAAGAAACGAAAAATTTAATACAGTCTGGTTGGATAAAATTCGATATTAGAACATTACAAAACAATTTCTATCCGTGCAATCTTCCATACTCGCCTCACTGTTCGATTTTCTGTATACGACGATACTTTCGCCTTCTTCCGAATCTTTGAATTCATCGCTCGCTTTCCCGCCAATATTCGCACCCGGAGAGCGTACCCAGAAACCCTCAGATGCACGGGTCGGCGACTGGCGTCGATATGTCCCAAACTCCAGAAGTTCCTCGGGCTATTTTCAGCAAAAGTTTCAACTTTCCCGGCACGTGTCAGTTTGACTTGTTGTCTCTCGCCGTTCCGGAAGCCCCCAGAGCCCTCGAGGAATATCAAACAGGCGAGCATGAGCGAAAGCTGACCGCCTATAAGCCGACCGGCCAAATTTCAGTCGGGATGTTCATGCTCAGGAATCTTGGGACCGACAGCGAGTGACACGATTGCCGCACGTATTTATCGAAATTGTTCTCGAATGTCGTTGATAGACGAGAAATTGAATGTCGATCGACGTCGTTCGATCTAAATCAGCGTTTCTCGACGTTTTGGGATTCGCGGCTTAAATTTTCAATCATAAATGTATTTCGAATTTTTGGGATCTAAACCGGATGCGGCACCCATCGTGCAGACAGCTTTCTCATGCCCAATACTTCATGCAGGATATGACCCACGCGGTCTTTTGAGATGCCTACTGTCTCAGCTATCTCGCGCACCTTTAATCGGCGGCCTGCCAATACGAGATCGCGGATTTTTGTAACGTTATCCTCCGTGGTAGTCGTTTTCGGAGCACCTGGGCGTAGCTCATCAAAAACCGACGTGCGACCACGTTGAAACTCGTTGAACCAATTTTTTTACGGCCGCCATCGAAGCAGAAGAGTCGCCGTACAAAGCATCCAAACGCTATTTTATTTTGCTGCCCGATTTCCCTTCCAAACACAAGAATCGAATCACTGACCGATATTGCTCTTTTTCCATTTTGCTAAAATTCGCGAACACGCCCGCTTCAACACGCTGTCAAAACAAAACTACCAGTTCAATGTGGCTACAAGAATATACTACATGATAGTATATACTACTGCGATAGTGGTGCCATCTGGCGGTGAGGCTAAGTATTTCTCGGACCGCCCTGGTATATATATATATATATATATATATATATATATATATATATATATATATATATATATATATATATACAGGGTGACCCAGAGCTACGTAATCGGTCCATAACTTTTTTGTCATTGAAGATATCGATATAAAATTTTCAGAGCAAATATCATCTGACTAAGTCTATTTTTCAAAATTATTTTGAAGAAAATTGCACTTCCGGTTTTTCCGGAAGTGATATCAACTTTGTTATTTCAAATGGAATACCCTGTATATTTTTTGATTTTCGAATTTCTTATGTAATTCATAATAAAATTGTTATAACATTCCTCATACCTAAAATGAACAGTTTTCGAGTTATTAATTTTTTTCGTAAAATTTTGACAGTTGCATCTTCAACAAAAATAGGCTATAACTTCTTTGTTGGTAGGTCTATCGGTATGCGGTTTAGATTGTTGTAACCTTGAAACATTGTTTCATTTATTCCATGTCAAAATTTTCCATATTTCTAACTAATTACTTGATAAAATCTAGGGTGAAGTTGGCAAATTTCAAACGTTAATAACTTTCTTATTTCAAATGGAATGCTATGTATATTTTTGCATTATTAAATTTGCGATTTAATTACCTTTCGATTTGTATAACCATTCCCTATACCTAAAAATGATAATAACAAAGATATTCCATAATTTTGTAATAATTTATATATCAATACACTAGAGAAATCGACTAGCGAGTTATTTTTGACGTATCCATGGATACCAACTACGAAAATTGTTTAAAATTTAATTGTGTCACCTTTTCTGTTCATTAGGTTTGTAGAGTCTCATGCTGATATCCGAAAAGATATTGAAAAAATAGTAATTCTAAGACGTTAATATTCAATGATTATTGTGGTTTATCAACAACATATGTTGTAGACTGATGTCCAATTGCAATGTCAAGTTTGACATTATCATTTTGGCCAGGAGGAGTACATTCGCATGATCCAACAGTTACTCCAAATCGTACATTTCAATGTTATACAGAAAGAAATCAATGCTTTTTAATAACAGAATCACAAAACGTAGTTGAATCAGAATAAGAATATTTTTGATGATAAATTCTACTAGCTAGCAGAACATTTCGATCCGCTTATCCAATACAGTAAACCATATTTATCATTTCTTGTTGCGTAAAATCCATTTTATTAACTGAAAAAATACTAGAAAAGGTGACACAATTAGATTTTAAATAATTTTCATTATTGGTATCCATGGATACGTCAAAATAACACGCTAGACGATTTCTCAGGTGTATTGATATATAAATTATTACAAAATTGTTGAATATCTTTGTTATTATTAACTTTAGGTATAGGGAATGGTTATACAAATCGAAAGGTAATTGAATAGCAAATTTAAAAATGCAAAAATATACATAGCATTCCATTAGGAATAAGAAAGTTATTAACGTTTGAAATTGGCCAACTTCACCCTAGATTTTATCAAGTAATAAGTTGGAAATATAGAAAATTTTGACCAGGAATGAATAAAACACTGTTCCAAGGTTACAAAAATCCAAACCGCATACCAATAGACCTACTACCAAAGAAGTTATAGCTTATTTTTGTTGAAGACGCAACTGTCAAAATTTTACGAAAAAAATTAATAACTCCAAAACTGTTCATTTTAGGTATATAGAATGTTATAACAATTTTTTTATGAATTACATAAGAAATTCGAAAATCAAAAAATATACAGGGTATTCCATTTGAAATAAAAAAGTTGATATCACTTCCGGCAAAACCGGAAGTGAAATTTTCTTCAAAATAATTTTGAAAAATAGACATAGCCAGACCATATTTGCTCTGAAAATTTGATATCGATATCTTCAATGACAAAAAAGTTATGGACCGATTACGTAGCTCTGGGTCACCCTGTATATATATATATATATATATATATATATATATATATATATATAAACCATTCCTGCTTTTGTTGACTTTCGAAAGTCTATTATTTTTGGGGAAATACGACTAACAACTACAATACAACACAATAAACGTGTATTTATATTAGTCTGCTACGTAAGACCGCAATTACCTTATTTTTCTCTCCGAGTTCCACGGTAATTTACACGAATATTACCGGCACGTATCCACACACGCTAAAAAGCATCATTTAACGCCATCATTTACTGGGTAAAACGCCCCGGGATTCCCCTTATCTCTCGCCAGATTCACATGCAAGTTTCCTGGCAGATAAGCAACGTTTTTCTCTGCAAACTGTCCCATTTATAAGTGAAATAAGCCGTGAAATCATCTGGCGCAAAAGGAAATAACACCGATCCGTTGGCGAATTTCCACGAGAAAATTCGGTACTACAAGCGATACGTGCATATAAACGGGAAAACTAGACGGTATAAAGCGCAAATAAGACCGTTCGCTTTGACTCTGAACCCGTTTTGTTCTGGATGAAGATGAAGTTTTTTCTGTAAACTTACTGGTACGTAGGAAAATTCTGAAATGACAATGGTTTTCCTCAATTTCTAGATCGATACGAACCGTATTATCTTGTAATGCCTGGTCCTGGGTGTTAAATGATGCACAGGTTCATACTATACTTTTAGTCTTTATTTATAGTATTACTGAATATAGGCTTAGCGCTGACCGCTCGGGCAGCGTGACGAGTCTATCTCTCAGTCTTACTTACTTCCTATCTTAGATTCCCTCTGATTTATATATCAGTGTTTATCAATATATCGGCCTTGGCCTCACGTACTTGCAGAGTAAGTGTATCGTACTTGCAGTTAGTTTACAAACAATATAAAGTATAAACTATAACATTCTTCATCTGATATGGAATACAATCGTAACATTCTTCGTTTGCTCATCGCGACACTGACCTACTGATCTACATCCACCACAATCTTGTGAAAAACAAAATCTCTCAATAACGAACAATTTTTCTATTTTTCACTTGTAAATATATTATTTGTTGATTTTACCTTAGATACTTGCTATAAATGCACTCATTATGCCCTAGGGCGTTATGAGCAGGCATTATGGATCATAACGCCCGCTAATTGTACGAGGAGAAATGGAGCAACTTCCATTGATTAAATACTTTCTAATCCTTGTCGTATACGACTCTGGATTTCTCCGGCAATGAATTATTCGCAGCTTTGGCTGCATTTTCTTTGATATTCTTGGGTAAATTCATTTTTATTTCCATTATTCCTATGAGACTACACAAAGAAAGCAGCAATGACATTCACTAAATAAGATGACAAAAATATTCACAAACGTCAAAATATCAACAAATGACATGCCTATTATGAGAAGGAAAATGGAAAGTGTAGGAGCAATGAACCGATTTTAAAAACGCTTTTTCATTATAATAAAATAATTTTTTCGTGAAAAATAAAATCTTGTATGCACCACGTGCGTTACTAGATCCTAACGCCCATCGGGCGTTAGGATCTATATAACGCACTTGGTACATAAATAACTATTAAGACCATTATTCACTAATCGTCTGTCTCTATTCGATATTGTTGTTTTTTTTTCGATGGATGTTTATAGAAACTTTATTAATGCACCGCCCTCGTACATATTCCCGCATTCCTCGCAAACTTCTGTTTGCTACGTTTACCCGTGTGTCGTGCTTATTTTGAGCCCTCGGGATTACTTCTCAACCTTTCCACGATCCTCAAACTTTGTATTCACCAGAAGTTTTCAAGCCAATCCGAAATTTCCCGATAGTTTTTCCAATCATGTACTCTACTAAATCGCCGAGTTGGTGAATCCAATAAGAGTGTTTTCCGGTGACGCCATCTAACTGTAGTCTGGAATATTGAATCGAATGTCTGTATCAAAATGTTTGATTCACGGAAAATCATTATGTAATGAATCTCACATTATTGTATGAATTTTTTTTGTACGGGGGCACATTAATAAATAGTCGACTAAATTTCGTATAAATTATTGTCAGTGATATAGAATATAAATTATCGTTAGTCTTTATAAAACTCATTAATTTAAAGTTTAAACTTTAGATTAAAAGTTTAGGTTATATAAAAAAATATGTTTTATCAATATTTCCTTATAGTAGGGGAGCCCAAGCGGGGATTTTGGGATTTACTCAAACGCGGCAGAATAACATATGGGGGAAACCTTGTACCCTGTTAAGTATCCCCACCATACATGAACCCTTAATATGGGGGCGTTCGTCTAGGGCAGCCGATCAGATTAGTAAAAAAAATCGATCGTTCGATAAAATCGAGCGCGTCAGATTAAGGCAAGGTGAGTTAATTACGTGCAGAAGAGTATGCATTTCACTAATCTGACGATTTGCACATGGCATAAGGAAATAGGAGACTGAGAATGTTGCAAAAAGAAAACGTCACCTTGACATTCTCGAGCAAGGTTGAATTTTTATTTTTATTTCGAAGGAAATGTCACGATTTTTTTTGCCTTTTTGAATATCGGCGATGAGTTTTGGTCTCGTACGGTCACCCCTACCATGCAAAGCGGCAGATTAACTAACCTTCGTTATCAGATACGATGTGGGGTGTATAAACTATTAATATCTGACGCGCTCGAGTATTTCTATATAACGATTTTTTTACATTTTTGAAGATCTGCACACGTTTTCCCCCCCCCAGTGAAATGGCATACATCATATAACCTTTTTTTTGTTTTAGCAACTAATCTTCACAATCCAAAAGGTCCCCACGACGCTCGAGTAAATCCCCATTTGGCATCTAGAGCTCCCCTACTATTATTTAAATGCTCTCATTCATTCGGGTGATGTCGAGATTATCTTCGAACTTCATTTTACAAGCTCAGTCGTCCAAGTACTACGGAAATAAACTCTACCGTGGTGCTATTGATAAAGCTTTCAGGTTTCAGATCGTTGAAAATTCATTCGTTTTCCAAGTCGAAAGGTTACCTCATCCAACCCAAAAAAAGTCCACATTCGTCCAAGTATCGATTATTTTCTGTACACATTTTGTAGTACTACTATCCATGGAGTTTTGGTTGATAGATTTTTTCTGTTTTTCATGAACGATCTATTGAATCAACATTATATCCTTAATAACTGAGATTGAATTCTCGCACATCACTTGGTGAAACATCATAAAGAATAAAGTATAAATAAAAACACTTGGCTTATGTTTCACAATATAAAAGATATTTAGATACTGTATTTAGCAGTAACGAACAGTCGACATGTTTCGAGTCATGAACTCATTATCAAGACTGACTACAGGAGAGTATTGCATCGTAATTTATAAAACAGACAAAAGCAAAGGTGATACCTGAAAATCAATTTGTTCGTTTACAAGGGGTAATTGACTATTATGGGCGGAACTTATTTCGACAATTTCAAGAAGGTCAAGGCGCTTTCCTTTGTTATCTGAATGTAACAATTTGGTTTTGTTGAAATCCAGGAAGTGATTGAATTTTATACAATGTTCAGAGAAGCCAGTGGTATTTTTGTTTTGTAAAATTGACTTTTTATGTTCTTCAACACGAATATTTATATTCCTTCCTGTCTGTCCAATATAGAAAGCAGGACATTCGTCGCAAAATATTTTGTAAGTACCACTGTTTTCTCCGATGTTAGATTTTTCTTTATTATTGACCAAGAATGACTTCAAAATTCTTTTATTTGTACAAATTGTTTTAACGTTATTTTTTGATAGTCTGTTACAAATTTTGCTACTCAAATTAGGCACATAATTTATTTGGAAGTATTTTTGTTCTTCATTAATAGTTTGCTTGGGGTATATTGAATGCACAGATACTTTAATTCACAGCGACAGTAACCAACACACTAAAATAAAACTCAGTGCTTTTCATTCGTTCATATATAGGTTGTTCACGATACCATTATCGGAAACAAATTTTCAAACTGAAGTTAATACAATTAAATTATTAGCCATCAATAACGGTTACAATGAAAGTCTTATCGACAAGCTCATTGGGAAAAAACGAATAAAGTATCTGTTGCATTCAATATACCCCACGCAAACTATTAATGAAGAACAAAAATACTTCCCAATAAATTATGTGCCTAATTTGAGTAGCTAAATTTGTAACAGACTATCGAAAAATAACGTTAAAACAATTTGTACAAATAAAAGAAACTTGAAGTCATTCTTGGTCAATAATAAAGAAAAATCTAACATCGGAGAAAACAGTGGTATTTACAAAATATTTTGCGACGAATGTCCTGCTTTCTATATTGGACAGACAGGAAGGAATATAAATATTCGTGTTGAAGAACATAAAAAGTCAATTTTACAAAACAAAAATACCACTGGCTTCTCTGAACATTGTATAAAATTCAATCACTTCCTGGATTTCAACAAAACCAAATTGTTACATTCAGGTAACAAGGGTAAACGCCTTGACCTTCTTGAAATTGTCGAAATAAGTTCCGCCCATAATAGTCAATTACCCCTTGTAAACGAACAAATTGATTTTCAGGTATCACCTTTGCTTTTGTCTGTTTTATAAATTACGATGCAATACTCTCCTGTAGTCAGTCTTGATAATGAGTTCATGACTCGAAACATGTCGACTGTTCGTTACTGCTAAATACAGTATCTAAATATCTTTTATATTGTGAAACATAAGCCAAGTGTTTTTATTTTAAAGTTTATACTTTATTCTTTATATCCTTAGTTATTTTGCACGTTAACTACGAAAAATTTGCTTTGAAAAGAATTCGTTTTCAAAAATTCATTTTGTCGTAAGTAACCCGAAAATTTTCGTCGACCGCATATTCAGCTCATCAAATTGTTGCCAGGTCTCGATAATTTCGCTAAAAATGCGACCCGGCGCCCGAAAATATCCCCCCCGAGACTCAATAAACGGTATATCTTCCCTACCGTCGGTACAATTAACACCGAAAAGGGTTCGGGGTGTCTATTAGACCCGACTAATAAAGACCGAAACTACCGCCGTCCGACAAAATGGCGACCGAGTACGAACTGGTCCCTACGGGCCCTAATGAGGGCCATTTGGAGAAACGCGGACGCCTATGCGAGGCCGGGGGTCGTAATTTCTCTCCCCCGCGCCGGGAGGGGGACGAGCGTTTGCTGAATTTTATGATGCTGTAGCATCGCCGTGTCAAACTGGCTATCCTTCATGATTATGGCGGACAGACAGAGGTAATGAATTTCAGGTATTAATTCGAAAGGGGTGGGGGTTGATTCCGGGTGGGGTTCGCGCCGTTTAGCCAGGTGATTTGTATCGGCAGTTTGTCCCGTATAAATGTTTTTCAAGGCTATTTCCCCCGGAAATAATAGACTATTGCATTGTGTCGGAAGTTCACAGTGAACTACTATTCTAGACCTCCTGGTAGCGAGAAAGTATGGCAACAAGGTATTTTCTTTGAAAACATTAAACGTATAATTATCAAATTTCAGTGCACAGGATTGTATTTTTCGTTTTTCAGAGATCCTTTCAAACTTGAGTGACGTCAGCAATCAGTGCACCGCCGCCATGTTGAATTTTTTTTAAATAGCACCGTAGGTCGAGTGATATATCGTAGATTTCGTCCTCTTTTCAAAAATACAGAATACATACCACATTACTAAAAAAAATAAGAGGAACAATTTTTCGAGACATACATTATGTAATTTTTTAATTCATACTAACTTACAAAAATATTGATAGTTTCCTCATAACAGATCAAAATGTTGGCCACCTTCGTCTTAGCAATAATACAATCTGTATTTGAAGCTTCGAATAGAATTGTTTATCATTTATGGAGAAATTGTTTGTATCTCAAGACATTTGAGAGTTTATGAATCAGTTATGTTTGATATAAAGTGGAATCGAGTCGGGAGATCTTGATGGCCTCTTAATGACACCTCTTCAAACAATCCATCTCTGAGGGAAATTTGACGATTATACGTTTGATCATCTTGAAAAAAAAACCTTTTCGCCATACTTTCTCGCTACCCTGTATATATATATATATATATATATATATATATATATATATATATATATATATATATATATATATATATATATATATATATATAAATATATATATATATATATATTATATATATTATATATATATATACATATTACATATAATATATATATTTATATATATATATATATATATAATATATATATATATATATATATATATATATATAGATATATATATTATATACACAGTGTGTCTACGTAAGTTGGTTACATATGAAAATATTCATTATGAAAAGTTCTGCATGTTCTAAAACTTAAAATTCAACTGTCAGATATTGAATTGTATCACTCGTATACGAGGTTTGTCAAAAAACAAAAAAGTTATAACTGATCAGGAGTAAAGTACCCTAATTCTCGGCATATCAAAAATTGTTCTAGGGAAAAGATGTGAAGGTTTGAAAATAATTTTCAAATAAGTACTCAATATTATCTATTTACAATGGAAATTATTGAGAAATCAGGTATAGCTCTTCTTGGAGCTTTTCTTTCAAAATTTTATTGATGTTGAAACAGTCCATGGTTTCTTTTGTTTATTATTAATCAATTCAAATTTTTCATCAGATCCGCAACTTGGGCAGAGGTGGAAAGACGTGTCTGGACTCGCCCGCCAGAAGGGGTGACCTTCACAAGCCCGCCGGACTGTACCCCTGTCACAGGCAGGGCGGGAATCAGGTAAATTTTCACACTCGTACTCACTTTTCCGATTTCTCTTACAGATCGCCAGCGACGCCACTGGCTATTGCGTGGATTCCGCTTGCAAGCCGGAGGACATGCACAAACCTGTCGGGTTGTGGCGTTGCCATCAACAGGGCGGTAACCAGGTAAAATTGGGGCCCCTTTTTCTACCGAACGTCCGAAAAGGGGCCCGGCATGAATTTTATTTCCATGTCTTCTGTGTTGGTATCTGGTTGCTTGGTCTGTTCGATGAGCCGAAGGTTAACATTTTCCTCTAGCCCAAGAGTGTTGAATTTTGGAAAATATCTCACGTAGAAGTTTGTGGAGTAACTTACAGATAATATAGTATACAAGATGCTTTATTATCAAATAACTCTATTGTTCCAGTTTTTCAAAATTTCGGAGTGACTTAATAATTTTACAGTGTTGACAATTCTTTGATATTTTCGAGAAACTTCCGAAATCTTCATGTATGATAATGATGAAACATTATGATGAAATTTTTTTAGAAATATCCCATAGTTTTTGAATTATCACCGGAATAGATGGATACTGTATAATATTCATTCCCAGATGAATACACTAAATCATTGAATTATGGTATTGCCGAAACCTCAAGAAATTAAGGAAATAATACATTGATGCAGCATCTAACTGAACTTCTAGTAGGTTTTTCACTATTCAAGGCTCTTGGACTCAGATTATGTTCCAATAATTTTCATTTCAGCATAACCAGCAGTATATTATATCTTCTAACATAATTCAATACATATATATTCTTTTCGTTAGCCACAGTAAAATCCCCTACTTGTACATTCTCTTAACTGTAAATATTTATTTGATGGAAATTCTTGAATGAATGGAGAATTTCAACCAATATATCATGTTACACATTTGCAATTTCTGTATACAAATTTCCTCAACAGAAATTAATCTACAACTGTAAAAAACTGCTCTTAACATTCCTGATGATGTAATAATTACATTCGAAATCCGATTCAGAAGAAAAAAATTGAAGCTTGAAAACAAAATTAAGTAAAAATGGATATGGATTGATTTATTCATGACAAACATTCGGACACTAAATATTTCAGCGATTTCAAAATGGTTTGTATACATTTCGTGAACCGGTGAATTCAGAGTCTCCAAATATATCCCATTCGTCAAATCATTTACAGGTTTCATGAATCGAACCCCAACAAGGGTATGTTTTCTCTTGAAATAAAATGAAAAGCCAGTTTTCCAAATTTTCGCGATTTTTCTGGAAAATATCAGAAAGAAATCGGTGTATAAACTGGATAATCCCTTGAAAAAAACGTTTCAGCCGAAATATCAGAATATTCACCTTGTCGTCATTCCATTTTCAATTTTCACCTGCACGCCATTTTTCCTAGTTTCGAATTCCCCCAGAACAAATATAATATACAATTCAAATTTCAAATTTAATTTAGAAACCGAGTTTTGCCCGTTCCCCGGGGAAACTGTCGAAATTGCAGTTTCAGTTATTAATGCATGGCGGAAACAGAGCGGTCATATTCGTCGCATAAAATCCACGGCAACAACGCGAGGAAAAACTTCGAATCGACCGATGACCGAATTTTCACCTTCATCGTCCCCCGTTTTTTCAAATCGTTTGAAGTTTAATCCCTCGTCTGCAGTTTTCACTTGCGTTCTGCATTTTCTCACTGTTTGGCTACGCTACAGTAATATCCAGATTAAACTATTTTCGTATCTGTTTTGCATTCGTATGACTTTTTTGATAGCGGCTTCATGATTCCTTTTAGTCGGGGCAAACTAAATTTGAGCACGGAAAAATAGAAACCAGAACTAGCCCAACGGAAAATGGTTGGGGGGGTTATGTTAGTAACCCCCCCAACCATTTTCCTATTAACATGAAGAAAAAAATAAATGCAGTTACTGACCTTAGGGGACTAACTTAGGGGGGGGGGGGGTTTAAAGTGAAAAAAATTCAAAGTCAATAGTTTGGATGCGTATTACGAGAAAATTTGACATCGGAGATGAAAATGTTCAACAGCAAAGTTGTAGGTAATAAAAAGATCTTTCATTTTTTTTAAGTGTATTTTTCATCATAACCTCAAAATTATCGAGAAAATTAAAAATTTTCCAAAAAATAATAAAATTTTCGTTTTTATATTATAACTTTTACAAAAATCAATGAATTGTTATGAACCTTGGTGAAAAGATACCTTTATATATTATGAATAATCAAAAAACATTTCAAAAGAAAATAATGGAAAATTTTTTATTTTGAATTTTTTTTAAAAAAAAGTCCTTTTTTCAGACAAAAATTGTATGGTGGAAAATCATCGTAAATAGATTTTTCAAAGCTCATTGTGTTTGGTTTTTCGTCTACTTTTTGATAAATCAGAGAAACAATATAGCTTCTATTTAAGAATATGGTAAAAAATGCAAAAAACGAAAAAGTCAATTTTGAAAAAAAAAATTTTCAGTAATTGTTGATAATTTTGTTTAAATTTCAAAAAAATGTTAAAATTAATTTCACCAATCGATTCTACGTGAAAAAATATCTAAGAAACTGTATTTTGTTGTTAAAAATTACCCCAATATTTAGGGGTGGTAAACGGTTGCTTCTGGAGGGTGAATAAAGTAATGATCGTTCTCATGCAATTTTCGGCTAAAATTGACGTTAAACAAAAAATTAGTAATCAATAAAAGTTGTAGATTCTGAAGAATTCTTCAAGTTTTGTAGAGGTCATTTTTACCTTAACCTCAAAATTGAAAAAAAAATGCAAAAAATGTATTTTTTTACATTTTTTACTTTTTTAAACTTTCTTATTTCTTTTCTTCTTATTTTTGTGTACTTAGTAGATGAAATGTGTGGTTGAATAAAAGTATTATAGTTGTAACTTTAATTTGGAAAAAATGTTCAAGATTTTGAGGAAACTCATAGGAAGTTCATGAGGAAAATATGTATTTATTCTGTTAAAATATGATCAAAACTTTTAAAAAAATGATTAAATTTTAAAAATACACATTGCAAACTACACTAATCTTTTTCTTTTATTTACATGAATCAGTTCTTCTTCTTCACCCTCCGATTCTTCGCTAAACTGCGAATCTTCACACTCCATCTCTTCTTCAAAATCATCTTCGACTTCCTCATTGTTTATATTATTTTGAGGACTTGGCGCTTCGTCTTCACCATCGCTTACATCTTCTGAAACTTGTTGTATATTGCAACAATTACCAGAATCTTGACAACTCCTGCAGAGATCTGCGTAGCAATGGTATGGCGGAAAATAAAAGCCTCGTGTATAACAAATACCCATAGAGCCTCTATGATTGAGAGATATATACTGTCTGTAGTTCTGATCATACGCGTTAATCTTTCCGTATATTTTTTCTGATTTTTAAAGTTTTCTAATATCATTACTATAATACTTTCATTCAACCACACATTTTGTCTACTAAGTACACAAAAATTAGAAGAAAATAAATAATAAGAAAGTTTAAAAATGTAAAAAATGTAAAAAAATACAGTTTTTGCATTTTTTTTTTAATTTTGAGGTTATGGTGAAAATGACCTCTACAAAACTTGAAGAATTTTTCAAAATCTACAACTTTTATTGATTACTAATTTCTTGTTTAACGTCAATTTTAGCCGAAAATTGCATGAGAACGATCATTATTTTATTCACCTTCCAGAAGCAACCCTTTACCACCCCTAAATATTGGAGTAATTTTTAACAACAAAATACAGTTTCTTAAATATTTTTTCACGTAGAAATTCAAAATTGACTTTTTTCGTTTTTTGCATTTTTTTAGCATATTCTTAAATAGAAGCTATATTGTGTCTCTGATTTATCAAGAAGTAGACGAAAAAACAAAAAAAATGAGCTTTGAAAAATCTATTTACGATGATTTTCCACCATACAATTTTCGTCTGAAAAAAGGACTTTTTTTTTTAAATATTCAAAATCAAAAATTTTCCATTATTTTCTTTTGAAAATTTTTTCGGTTATTTATAATATATAAAGGTATCTTTTCACCAAGTTTCATAACAATTCATTAATTTTTGTAAAAGTTGTAATATAAAAACGAAAATTTTATTATTTTTTGGAAAATTTTTAATTTTCTCGATGATTTTGAGGTTATGATGAAGAGTACACTTAAAAAAAATGAAAGATCTTTTTATTACCTACAACTTTGCTATTTAACATTTTCATCTCCGACGTCAAATTTTCTCGTAATACGCATCCAAACTATTGAATTTTTTTCACTTTACCCCCCCCCTTAATTTAGTCCCCAAGGTCAGTAACTGCATTTATTTTCTTTTTCATGTTAGTAACCCCCCCAACCATTTTCCGTTGGGCTAGTTCTGGTTTCTATTTTTCCGTATTCTACTTAAAATTATGTTAGTTTGCCCCGACTATTTTGCCTTATCGACATTGAGTAATTAACAGTGTTGCCGTTTTAAAATTTCAGTTTAATCAATAGGCCGAATTTGTAGCTATTATATATATATATATATATATATATATATATATATATATATATATATATATATATATATATAATATATATATATATATATATATATATATAATATATGTATATATATATATATATATATATATATATATATATATATATATATATATATTTATATATATATATATATATATATGTTGATTTTCAGGTTCTCACGGAGATAATCTGGTTGTCTGGTTTCCCGGGTATGTATCCGCGTATGGGCTACGTCTTCGTTGAAGTCTGCTTGACGTTTCGGCAAAATCACATTTGCCATCTTTAGGTAGCTCTTATTGATTGGAGTGAATGCACTTAACTGAATTTATAGATCAGTGTATTGACACCAACCAAGAATAGCTACCTGATGATGGCAAATGCGAATTTGTCGTAACGTCGAGCATACTTGAACGAAGACGAAGCCTATGCGCGGATACAAACCCGGGAAACCAGACAACCATATATATATATATATATATATATATATATATATATATATATATATATATATATATATATAATTATATATATATATATATATATATATATATTCAAGATAAAAGCAATGAAGAAACTAAATGCAAGCTTTATTTTATGAACTAATTCTTCCTTTCCCTACGAGATCAAAAAAAAAATTTTTTTCAAAGATATCAATCGAAAGAAATGCAGTCCCTAGGTTCCCATTACAAAATTTGATGATGATAATCAATAATTTTCCCATCTCTTAATAATGCAAATTCGGTTTCGTAAAAAAGGACTCAATTTGAACACCCAAAAAATTCGAAATCCCAATATTCGAACTGATCTTTCAATCTTTCACACTGAAGAAGGGCATAAATCCGAAACCCGTCCAATTTTTTTATTCTAATTTGCAATACATTTGTCTTACAGTTTGTAGTGATTTTTTTTTCAATTTTCATTTCAGCGCTATAGACTGGGAGCAATTATTTTTCACTATAAATTATCCTTATAATCTAAATAGTTGAAGGTTAATCGGCCCTTTGAAAAATTCATCTTTTATTTCCACACGCCAAGTTTACTCTTTGTTAGGTAAAATAACAAGCTTTTCCGCCGGAAAAATCGGTGCTGCGGAAAGGGTAGAGAATGCGAAAAAATCCAATGGTTTATTATATTATGGGAGAACGGAGTATAACGGATTTTCGATGCGAAAAACTTTTCATCATTTTTCTCGGATAATTAATCATCGGACGCAATATAGCCAATTTTCCATTATTTTCCCAATTATCTGCGTGTCAGTCAGAGGCAGGTGAAAATCGAGCAGACAGTGTGAACGAATATTTCCTGAAAATGTCATACAATTTTAAATTGGAATGAAATATTCGATATAAATAATCTGTAAATCGAAGATTTCATCATTTACATTCAATATTTCCCTTCATAATTCTCAGGATGTCAAAATTTTTAATAACACCAAGCTAAGGATCAAATAACTATTCACATCGTCGACAAAAGCGGTGTTGTCAAGCAGTTGAATTTCTCTCTCTCATCGAGAATTTTATAATCCGGTGTTGTCAAACTTGCGAAATTTAACCGTTCCTCAGGACTTCTACAAAAGATTTCAAATATAAAAAACGTTGTAAAAATGTCAACAATAAGAACAACGCCGAGGTTATGAGCAAATTGTAAAGATTCACACTGAAAATCGCGTTCTCAGCAAAAATAACGCTTCAAACGGAGCTGCAAGCGATGTTGTCATGCCGTTCAATTTCTCCCTTCATTCGAGAATTTGAAATTACATTGTTGCCAATCTCACAAAATTTACCCGATCCTCCAGAAATCTAATCTTAATCCCACAGCGGCGACGCATCACTCAATATTCTTGCTTTTGCAGTTTTGGATGTACAGTAAGGCCGGCGAGATTCGCAGAGACGAGGCCTGCCTAGATTTCAGCGGGCAGGAGGTCATCCTCTACCCATGTCACGGCAGCAAGGGAAACCAGTATTGGGAGTACGAACCCGACACGAAACTGTTGAGGCACGGCAGTTCCAACAAGTGCCTGGCCATCAACGAAGCGAAGACGAAACTGATCATGGAGCCCTGCGACAGTATCGTGCAACGACAGAATTGGTCGTTGGAGAATTACGATCCCAAGAAATTGTGATTTTCAATCCTATCGAATATTTATTGAGGTGTTTAAACTGAGTTTATGGGCGCGGCGTACGGTTCACGAGGGATCGCGAAATTATCGATGTTTCTCATCGAAAAAAATCGATACATTTCGGACAGAAACGTCGACGAGTGCAATCATCGCTTTTAGAACGTTCGATGAGAAATTATCGATTTAAAAAATAACGCTGCCTGTACAACGTGTTGAGATTTATCGATGTATTTGTTATGTTTCAAATATTCCTCATACCTCGATCAATACAGATTTTATCGATATTTCATGTCCTATAGTGATTTAAAACACTTTTTCAATAGAATTTCGAAAATTTGAACTTCGAAATTACATTCAAAATTATTTTTCATACATTGAATAATTGAAATTGAAAACTCGGTCCCGATGGCTCGAAAAAATGATCGTTAAAGCGATATACGAATTAGGGGTGTACAATATCGAAATATTATCGATTCTAACGACCAGATTTTTAATCATATCTGAAACTTCACTCTGATACCAACACAATAAATTCGAGCGGTGTAGAAGTAATTCGTTAATTATGTAATTATTCCAAATTATTATTTATTGATAATTGAAAATTTCCATGTTATCGATATCTAACTAAAATAAAATAGTGGCATCTGTAGGCAATTATTTCTATATTAAATTGATATTTCAAGCCCTCTTAAAAACTGTAGATATATTTTGTGGGTATGAAATGTGAAGAAGGGGTGTACAGTATCGAATATTATCGATTGTAACGATTAGATTTTGAATCCTCTTTGAATTTTCCTTTAAATACTGACATGTTAACTTCATTCGGTTTAAAATTATTCCGTTAATTAATTATTCGTAATTATTAATTATTGATAATTGAAGATGTTTTGCGAAATCTAACAATTATAATTATTGCCGATCTGTAGCCTTTTCGATAACTGTCGATATATCTCATGAATATGAAAAGTGAAGTAGGGGTGTACAGTATCGAAGTATCATCGATTGTAACGATTATATTTTGAATCCTCTTTGAATTTTTCCGTAAATACTCACATGTTAACTTCATTCGGTTTAAAATTATTTCGTTAATTAATTATTCGTAATTACTAATTATTGATAATCACTAATTACAATATCGACAATATTCCAATGAAAGTGTTTCAAAAATTACCCAATTGTTTTCTAGATCCGTCGCTCCTTCGTGAATTGAGCGCTCTGTATATGATATAAGAAAATTTTATAACTTTCGAAAGTTCTGATGTACATATCTTGCTATCGTCTAGGAATAGGTGTGCGATAATCTCATTTTTCCGAGTATTTCAACCGAAATTTTATGACGATCATTTATTCAAACATATCTACGTGAATTGCAGAAATCTTAACGTATCACCCTCGTCTCAGATGTACAGGGTGCGTTCGAAAAGTGGATCAAAATAATCAGGTGGCCTTGAAATAGAACATAAAAATGAGTAAATGGAAATATTTTTTCAATTTCATGGACACATTTGTATTTTATGTCTATTGAGAAACCTTCAGAAGAATTCTCGAAATATCCGGCTTTGTATAAAATTTTTTTACAATTGACGTCCATCCTGATATTTAATTTTAATAATCGTTGCATATTTCATCTCAAGTCTACAGGGAGTACTCAAAAAGTAATATGACATACATTTTGTTGCATAGAAATTTTCTGTAACAGTTCAAACTATTTTATGAAATATAATTCATTACAACGTTGAAAATATCTACCTTACCTATAAATTTTGTTTGTACTTGGATGTTATGGTTGAAAAATTGTCATTTAATGATTTGCAATTAGGTATCAATTCTTTTTTATATGTGATTACTTACTGAGTTGATTCTTTTGTGTTCAGTAGATGCGATGGTTGTATAAATTTGAATTAAATACTTTTCCTTAATGCAAACGAGAAAAAAAGATCCAATTTTCGACTGCACCTCGTACATTTAAAGAAATTCAATATTTTGGTTTTTTATAATTGATTTTGAAATTAATCGAAGTATCAGATGGAATATCGGATCCTACAAATATTCGCCATCAAATTTCCCATTATCTTTTCCAAACATTTCAGTCACTGTACCATATCAGAAAAATATAAAATCTTAACAAAATTTGTGATACAACTTATCACTAAGCATTATTTTTCCTCTCACAATATTTTACTCAGAGAGACTTAAACTTTAAAAATATTTAGTATTATTGTATATAATATTATTTTTCGTTTCAATAAGGCTATTGTATAAATTTTATGGTTTGAGAGAGTATTTAGCTTTTTTAGGATAACCTGATAGTGATGTAAGTCATAGTAGTACATTCCATTTTATATATTTCAATAATTTTTTGACGTTCCTTAAATTGTAGTAATTCGTCGTTTGCTCAAAATGTATTTCATTTCTATGTTTTCAACGAAAATTTATTTTATTATGTTAACAAATATTTTTTTATTTTGAGAATACTGACCATTCCAGTCTTTGTTGTAATTTAATAATGATCAAAAATTAATGTACGTAATTTTCAGTATTCAATTTATGCACAGGGGGATTCCAAAAAATTTCCTGCTGTAAAATATTTTTTCAATATCTTGTATAGCGATGTTTAATCTTCTTTATTTTTTTTTCATCGTTCATTACCTATCATATTCCAATCTGATATACTCTAAAAGAGAAGAAATTATTTTTTCATACTTGTATAACGTCTTTTTCTCGAAATATTTCAGTTTTTCAAAAAGTTGCCATATTAGATATTTCTGGTATTTTGTAAAAGTATGGAAAAATAATTTGAAATTAGATAAGAGGCCAGTCGATAAAAGATAACATAATCTTGAAATGTGCCTTAATTTTTTCTGTATATTGAAAGTTAAATAAATATGTTATAAGAAACTTTTGTTTTGATTTTGATTAATTTTTCAGATAACATTTTTTACACAAAAAGTGGACGATTTTGGATGACTTACTTGATTATCTTGACGAGAGAATGAAATAATTAATTTGTAAGTAATATAATAAAATTGGAAAAAAATTATATTATATAGATACCCACAGAAGTATATGAATATATAATAGAATCAACTTTCATCTACGTTTGTTTTTAGTAAATTTTCATTTTTCACAATTAAAATCTATGAGAATATGAGATACACTTCTTGTCTTCTTTTTTTGATGGGTATATAGATGTTTTCGAATTATTTGCAATTTTTATCAGAATAAATTTCAAAAACAGAACATCAGCATTGCTTACCTTACCGGAAAAAACTTATTAAACATATTAAAAATAATAAACAAAAAGTCCCCAAAAAAATTAATCAGGAGTGTATAAAGTTGAATATGGTAGTGATCAGTTTTGTATTGGTAGAACTTTCAGAAGCTTTCAGACCAGAAATTTAGATTATAAGCAGCGCTTTGTTAATCAAAATTCGGATTCATATTATGCAAACCATCCCCCCCATCCAAAAATCCCACGTTCTTTTCAGACTTTGAAAAATTAAATGGTGTAAATAAGGGAATAAAACTAAATTTCCTAGGGAGTTACTAAATCTGAAAATTCAGTCCTGCTATTGAATAGATTGGCCATACTTCAAGCCCCCTTCTTAATCTTTTTGGAAGCACGGAACTACCCGACTACTAGTGCGTTATGGAATGCCCCCCCTAACTAATTATTTGCATACATCACTGTATTTACCGTTCCTACCTAATTTGTTATATAAGTACATCTTTGTTGTTATTGAAAGCATTGGAGAAATGTAATCATTCTGCAATTGACATTACTTCTTGATATACTTATAAATTATAAACTTTAAAATAAAAATACACTTAGCTTACGTTTCACCATATTAAAATAAATAGGTACTGTATTTAACAGGAAAGGCCAGTCGACATGTTTCGAGTTTTGAACCCATTATCAAGGCTAAATACAGGAGAGTATAACAAACTAATTTTATAAAACAGACAATAGGCATCTGAAAATAAGAATGCAGCGCCAATGTGGCCAGTCGTAGAACTATAAATATTGACATTGGAATATTTATTTGTATTTGTTGTGTGTTTATTTGTGTTTTTGAAATATAATTTTACCATAAATATAAAGACTTTTCAGGCTTCTTTAGTGAACAAGTGTGTTCTCTTTGCTATTGAGGCGGTAGGTGATTATCGTCATTTGTTTTGTAGCCAAATTGAAATAAATCTCTCAATTGAGGTTAGATCATGAGATGAATATCTTAATCTTCTGATTGACTCGTTCAATATGTACTCTAGCAGCAGCTATTTTGGCATTCAACAATGCTTCTTCTGTAGTCAACTGTTTTTTGTCTTTCAAAAATGGTAGCCTGATCAACTTTATTTTAAACTGTTGACAAATATCATCTATCAAGAAACCTTTGTCCACCATAATAGCATCCTGTGAGCTTTCTTACTTTAAAATTAAGTCACTTTGTTGGAAAATCGTTTTATTAGATACTCTTCCCCCATATGGTTCACTAATATAAGTATTTAAACCTCCAGGAGAAACACCTGTCATGAATTTCACTGTGTTATTAGATTTATACTGAGAGTAAAACCTGATCCTGCAGCAAAGGCACCTTGGTTTCTGTATAAAAATTTCTGTACAGTATAAGATGATTCGAGTATTTTGAAAACTTTCAAAACATTTTGGCATGTTTTTCTGTATTTCAGAATATTCTGGGAATCTTATGACACAACTAAGAACTCTACTCATAATGGGTAGCATTTCATAAATATATTTTTGGCATAATTCTTGTGAAATGCCAAATAAAAGAGTAATGTCACATATGTAAGGTCACATTTCAATTTTGTCAATACTAAAACAATACGCTGTTTGATTGTTAATCTATGGGACCGTTTATCACTGTAAACAGATTGTACTGCTTTTACTATTGTATCTAATAGTTTTATATTATTGAGACCAGTGAAACTGTTCAGAGCACTATCTGAAGTTATCAGATCACGCAAAGTAGAGACTTTAGGAGTATTCCTTTTTCCCTTCTACACAAATACGACATTTATCACCAGCTGGAGGAAAAGCATGGAAATTCACATTTGAACATTTCTTTTCCCAGGAAGAACACTGAGGAACTGAACAATAACGATTCGAACGACTCATAGCTTTCGAAATGATTGCAAATAATAAATATTTGTAAAAAATCACACAAAAACAAACACAAAACAAAGGAGAACGTAAGAACTATGTCAAGATTTTCAGTTATTCTGATTGTCACCAGGCGGCGTAGCGCTTATTTTGATTCGCCTATAGCGAAGGTGATTCTGAAAATCAAATTGTTCGTTCACAAGGGGTAATTTACTATTATGGGCGGAATTTATTTCGAGAAGGTCAAAACGCTTTCTTTATTACCTCAATGCAACAAATGGGTTTTATTGGAATTTATGAAATTATAAAATTTGATACAATGTTCAAAGAAGCCAGTGGTGTTTTTGTTTTCTAAAATTTTCTCTATGTGTTTATCAACATATAGTTGATGGAATCCGTCGTTACCACGGTTTGTAGCTACAAACCGTGCGTCGTTACTACTTGATAATTTAACATGATGAACAAAAACAAACCTTGAATTTACTACGTTTATTATCACTCTTACCTCAATCTTCCCGATGATGGTCTAGTGACCGAAATTGCAATCGCAGTGTTATATTTTTCAAAGTATTTTTGTGATAATAAACGTAGTGATTTCAAATTTTGTTTTTATTCATTGATGTACATATTCCTTTATGTTTGTTCAATATAGAAAACAGGACATTCGTCGCAAAAAAATTTGTAAACACAACTGTTTTATCCAATGTTGGCCTTTTTCTTATTATTGATGAAGAATGACTTCAAATTTCTTTAATTTGTTCGAATGGTTTTTAAGTTATTCTTCGATAATCTGTAAATTTTGTTACTCAAATTCGTCACCTAATTTATTGGGAAGTATTTTTGTTCTTCATTAATAGTTGATGTGTGGTGTATTGTATGCAACATATTCTTTGGTCCTTTTTCCTAATAGGCTTTCCGTTATTGGTGGCTACTAATTTTAATGTATTGACTTCGATTTGAATTTTTTTTTTATTAAGTATGGAATAGTGAACAATCTATGTATGAAAGGATGAAAAGCACTGTGTTTTATTTTGTTGTGTTGTGTTGGTTACTGTCGCTGTGAATTGAAGTATCTTAAAGAAATTTAAGCCAAGTGTTCAATTTTAAAGTTTAAACTTTATTTTTTATGATATTTCACCAAGTGATGTGCGAAAATTCAATCTCAGTTATAAATTATCATTAAACCATTGTTTCTATATGTTTATAAGAGCCAACCTTATCAATTCACAATATTATATTTGTGGTATAACAATCAAATCATGAAAAACATACTAGTCGACCATGGTCAATTTCATACATTACATAAAGTGAACAAGGAAAATTCTTCAATAATTTTAAAAAATTATCAAACAACTTTCCAAGGAAGCTGGTTATACGTATTCAGCAACGCAAAATCTGCATTCACAATCGAACGGTGAATTACAGAAATTATAAAGTATAAACTTTAAAATAAAAACACTTGGCTTATGTTTCACAATATAAAAAATATTTAGATACTGTATTTAGCAGTAATACAAAGTCGACATGTTTCGAGCTATGAACTCATTATCAAGACTCGAAACATGTCGACTTTTTATTACTGCTAAATACAGTATCTAAATATTTTTTATATTGTGAAACATAAGCCAAGTGTTTTTATTTTAAAGTTTATACTTTATTCTTTATGATGTTTCACCAAGTGATGTGCGAGAATTCAATCTCAGTTATTATAAAAATTGTCAAGTCACCCCGACTCAAGATCTGCATACAGCTGTTTCGATCTTATTAGATCTCATCAGTGCAGCTTATTTGACTCGGAGTGAATTAACAAATTTCTAATCTTTGGTGGGATGGCGCTCTGGATTGTTATTCATCCATTGTTACTGACCACGATTTGTATTGGGGAACAATTAGAAATTTGTTATAAGCTGCACTGATGAGATCTAATAAGATCGAAACAGCTGTATGCAGATTTTGAGTCGGGGTGACTTGACAATTTCTATAATTCACCGTTCGATTGTGAATGCAGATTTTGCGTTGCTGAATACGTATAACCAGCTTCCTTGGAAAGTTGTTTGATAATTTTTTAAAATTATTGAAGAATTTTCCTTGTTCACTTTATGTATTTGTGGTATTATTATCAATTATCAAACAAGAAGTATGCATTTATGATAACACTATTGAACTGATATTTTTCCTCAAACGATCATATATTTATACTTCTGAAGATGAAAGATAGTTCTATAATGGAGTGACAAATTCATGATTCCATATATTTCCCCCCCCCCCCACCCCCCCCCCCCCCCACCCCCCCCCCCCCCCACCCCCCCCCCCCCCCACCCCCCCCCCCCCCCACCCCCCCCCCCCCCCACCCCCCAACTAAAAGAGCTGAAGTTTTAGAATCAGTGGTTATTCTTAAGGCAGAACAAAATTTGCAGAATTTGGGTAAATTCATTCAAAAGGCTGGCATATTCAAACCTTAGGCAGAAAATGTAAAAATCAGCATTTTATTTATTTTTATTAGTAGGCCAAGCTACAGAGATTTGTAGGGAGCATTTTGTGTAAAAAGTGTTAGAAGAAAACCAGCTGCGCCATTGTTTATAAAATAGTTCCATATGATATAGTGATATGTTTTTCACTCGACTTTATTATTTATAACTTTGTTATTAACAATTTTATGCAGAAAATAGCGTTTTTTTTTAGTTTTTTGCTTATAAAGTTGAAACTATCACAGTAATCGTGATGGCGTCCACAGACTAATTGTAGGAATTGAAAAGACGAAGAAAATCGGAAAAAACCAGCCAAAATGCAGTTTTTTCAAAAATTCTCAACTCGGTTATTTTTTGAGATGTACCGTAGATCCTCGGGCCAGTATTAGTTATTGATATAAACTTCATTTGTGCGAAGAGCAGGAACTGTCTGATGCATAGTTTTTGATCTGTGGCCATTTGATTATGTTACTATGCAATTTTCCAGCAGACCTGAATGCGACAAGTAAGGTCCGATTTCAATTTACTAAAAAGATTTTGAAAGTAGAATTCTCATGTTTCAAAATGTTCATCTTGGTTTTCCATAAAAACGCTGAGAAATATGTTAAAAATGAAGCTGAACATGACGAAAAACGGCCGAGCGTAAGAGTAGTTGAAGAGTGGGGGTAGAGCAGCAGGCAAGGAGAAGTATGACATTCGAAAGCGTCGGCATTTTGAACATGACAGTAATTTCTAAACGTTGTCAGATAATAATTGTAAACCCCCACTCTTCAACTACTCTCACGTGCTCGGCCGTTTTTTGTCATGTTCAGCTTTATTTTTAACATATTTCTCAGCGTTTTTATGAAAAACCAAGATGAACGTTTTGAACTATGAGAATTCTACTTTCAAAATCTGTTTAGTAAATTGAAATCGGACCATACCTGTCGCATTCAGGTCTGCTGGAAAATTGCATAGTAACATAATCAAATGGCCACAGATCAAAAACTATGCATCGGACAGTTTCTGATCTTCGCACAAATGAAGTTTATATCAATAGCTAATACTGGCCGGAAGATCTACGCTACAACTCAAATAAGCGAGTTAAGAATTTTTTTAAAAACTGCATTTTGGCCGGTTTTTTCCGATTTTCTCTCAATCTAAGGGTCCGATCGAGTCGTCCCACTTGTCATTTTCTTCGTCTTTTCATTTTCTACAATTAGTCTATTAACACTATCACGTTTACTCTGATAGTTTCATTTTTATAAGCAAACTAAAAAAAAATACAATTTTTTGCATAAAATTGTTAATAACAAAGTTATAAATAATAAAGTCGAGTGAAAAACATATCACAATATCATATGGAACTATTTTACAAACAATGGCGCAGCTGGTTTTCTTTTAACACTTTTTACATGAAAAAATCTCTGTAGCTTGGCCTATAGTTAGAGAAAAAAGATTTTTGATGGAATTTTTGTATCACTAAACTCCCTTCAAATTTAGTTGGAGGGTTGAAAGTTTGTTCGTGGATTGGGTTGATGTTAAAGAAGTGATTTCGGTGGTATATTGTTATTTTTAACCGCCGCCGTTTTCTTGTAGGGTTCTCTTGTTTTACAGGTTTTGCGCACCTCCGCAGCTTCTTCAGGTTCAGTTTGAGGGTTGAAATACCTTATGATGGTTTCAATTATTTTCCCTAAACGCCGATATTTTAAAGAGAGATTCCATATTTTTTGATTGTTTTTGAGATTTTACTCGCCCTCACAGCCATCTCAAAATGACTCATGGCTTAAGAATTAGTACGGTAAAAAAAAACAAATATTAGGTAAAATAGAACATTAGTGCGAACTTGAGCTAATTAAGCGTTTTTTTTCATCAATCAAAAATGTTTTATTAAATGTCAAGCAATTCAACTTCATGAGAATTTCAAGTTAATGAAATTTAATCAAATTAAATCCCATTTAGGTATAGTAAGCAGAAATTGAAATTTCAACTCACAATTTTCCTCTTCCATCTACTTTTGTTGCATTTTCTACTGCGGCATTCATAAAAGATGCCTACAAAAATAAATGATATTTCAAGAATTACAAGTTCTGTTCAAATTGAGAATAACTCACCTGACAAATCAGGATTGTTAAACCTAAAAAAACCTGCGAGTGCATTTTCTTTAACATCACACAAACGAATGAAAACTTGATCATGAGTTCTCGATAAAAACAAATTATTAATCTGGAAAAATAGGATCAAAGTGGGTGGTCTATTATTTTTCAATTTGTCAATCCATTATTTCTATAATTGGAATAAGTATAACAAGGGGCTATTTATTTTTTTTAAATTGAATTGAGAAGTCCAGCAAATGTTTAACGATTGAATAAACTCTAACAATTTTTTCTTTTATTAGAAAGTTTTGAGCATTTTTGAATTTCGAAACACTATCACACTTGCATATAAAATCACACATAAAAAGAAAGTTTAGAGATACCAAAATTTTTACCGAATTTACTCGAATTTTGAGTTTGGGGCTTCCTCAAAATCAACCCTAGATACCAAAGTTCAGCTCACTTGTTCTGATGGTTGTAAATGCCAAAATGTACTGGGAAAACATTTGATAAAAAACTCTTCAATAACTTGAAAATTATCAAACCACTTTACAAGGGAATTCTGCGTTCATACATACATATATATATATATATATATATATATATATATATATATATATATATATATATATATATATATATATATACATTTTATTGCCACGAACGTGTGTCGTTAACACGAAGAATTCTGTTTTCCATTCATTGCTACCTGTAAAAGGTATAAAATTGGGGCGCTTGTTACTTGCGGCGGGTGAATGTTGAATTACATCAAAATGGATGTATCAACTTTACTCTTGCTTAGCGATTATAGTAACCACCTTCGGGTGTCAGGACGTAAGAGTTTCGTTGCCGAAATGTTTTCTTCTATTCTGAAAGATGTGGTTCAATTGTTTCCGACTGGTGGCGCTGTGTCATATTTATATGTCATGGAGTTACTAGAAGAAATATGTATGAGCGTTTGAAATGTTGGTTTGGTTATCACTCCCGGTGGATGGATGATACTGATGAGCCCCGATAAGGGCGAAACAGTCTGTCTATCAATTTCCATTGATTGTGATAAACAAATTAACATTTCGAACAATTACCGTCTGGGGTAGATGTTGATATTTCGATGCTTCGTGAACTCTTATAACCAGCTCCGCTAGGAGGTTTGTTTGATTAGTTTCAGGTTGTCCTAATTGCCATGAGCTACTATTGCTATCTCGGTAACTATAATAACTACAAGGTTGGTCAAATTAGGTAAAATGTGCAGTTTTTGGAGGAAATTGGCAATCCGATTTCAGATTTTTTTTTTAAATTTCTTTCTGGAGCTACAGGTGTTTTTCGAAAAATTGCTCACAACTATTTGATCGAACATCTCAAAAAGTATAATTTTTACAAAAAATTGGTAAGGAAAAAAATTTTTTGCATTTGAATTCTGTGTTTCAGTGGTTTAGCGAAAATAGAATGTCGATAAATATTAGCAAGTGTCATGTATTGTCCTTCACGCGCAGAAAACAGTTCATGAGGTTTGACTATATGATAGATTCTTCATTGTTGAGTAGGGTGAGTAGCTGTAGGGACCTTGGAGTATGCTTTCAAACAAACTTAAACTTTATTCAGCATTATGAAAACATTGTGAATCATTCATACAAAATTCTTGGTTTCGTAATTAGAAATACCCGGTATTTCAAAGATATCAAAACGATAATAACATTGTACAATTCACTGGTAAGACCTAATTTGGAATATGCTTCAGTTGTCTGGGCGCCACGGTCCGCTGTTCATGTTGACATGATTGAAAGAGTACAAAAGAGATTCCTAAGATATCTATATTTAAGAGCACACGAAACCTATCCCTATATGGTTTCTTATAGGAGTATGTTAGCTGAATTTGAGATGGTGAGATTGAAGGTCAGACGAGACCTGAATGATGTGTTGTTTATATACAATGTTGTCAACAACTTGAAGTATAAGAAATTTTCTCTAATTAACAGCATGTCATTCAGAGTTCCAAAGATCAGTTTGAGAGTCAGGGAAAGAAGTCTATTCCAATGTGTGCCTGTAGGTGTTTCCCCTGTGAATAGAATGTTGAGTGAGTGTAATGAAGTGATAAAGAAATGTGATATAGATCTCTTCACTACTTCAGTGAGGCAGATTAGGGCTGTAATTTTAAACTGAATGTCGTAAAATATGTACTGATATATACTTTATGTTATTATTCTATATCATTGTATCATTCTATGTATAATATTTTGTTCATGTCTTTTTTGTCTTTCTTTCTCTTTTAATTAATCTTAGTACGTAGTAGTGTAGCTGGTGAGCACTCATACATGTAATTACAATAGATTGTGTTTGTAGGAGTATAAATAAATAAATAAATAAATAAACGTTCTTCATTTTGTAAGGAAATTTGGTTCGTCTAGTTTTCGAGATCACGTTCAACTTTTTTTTTTAAATACAGACCTTCATTTTCACATGTCCATATTTATTTGTATTGAAATGTTAAAAAACTAGTATTTAAGTTTTTTGGCACTTTTTTCATTTTATCATAGGTTTAATCATAGAGCAAAGAGAAACAATTGCTTATAAATGCCTATGATCCGTAAGTTTAAACCAATATGGTAGCGTTTTCCAATGGTGAAAAAGTAGATTTATATTTTTGATATGCAAAAGCATTGCGAAGTGCTGAAAGAGCTCTTCAAATGTATCAAAATTCGTACCCCGAAAGGCGCTTACAGAATAGAATAATTTTTACAAGGCTAGAGCGAAATTTACTAAATTAAATGGTAAAAAGTTTGAATGTTTAAAAACTTAATAAACAGTTTCTTTCATCACACGCTGCAAGTCTGTTTATGTTATTAAAATATGCAATTGTTTTATTGGTAGTCTAAGCCACCTCTGATGTTTTCATTTTTTTTTAAAACTCAATACAACTTGAATTTTGGCTTTTTATCATCAAAACGCAAACAATTATGAACATGTGATACATCGTTAAAATCAGAAAAAAATGTTTTTTCGAGAAATGGAATAAAAAATACAGATCCGTATTTAAAAAAAGTAACTTGATGGTAATATCTCGAAAACTAGACGAACCAAATTTCTTTCAAAAATACCAAATTGAAGAACGTCTAAAATGCATAAATTTTCCTTTTCACTAATTCTTTGTAAAAATTATACTTTTTGAGATATTCGATCAAATAATTTGGAGCAATTTTTCGAAAAACCCCCGTAGCTCGAGATTGAATTTTTATTTTTCAAATATGAAACTTGATTTTCAATGTCCGCCAAAAACTGCACATTTTGTCTCATTTGACCAACCTTGTAGTTCTTATAATTACCGAGATAGCAATAGTGGCCAATGGCATTTAGGACACCCTGTATATATATATATATATATATATATATATATATATATATATATATATATATATATATATATATATATATATATATATATATATATATATATATATATATATATATATAAAATGCAGAATTCCCTTGTAAAGTGGTTTGATAATTTTCAAGTTATTTTCTCTGTTCACTTTTTGTAATAAACAGGATGTTAGGTCAACATGCGGCTAAAATTCAAGGGTTTATTCCTTAGCCTATTCGAACAATATTTTGTCCTTTCATGATTTCTGAAAAACCACTTTAATTCGAAGATACGAACTGAACAAAATTTGCGACAACCATATTCAAAATCAGTTCTCCTTGAATGTTTGGGATGGAATTGTACGTGACTATCTAATTGAAAAGATATTTCTACCAGCAAGACTTACTGGCGAGATATATCGCAACTCTTTGGAAGAAACACTGCCGGATTATCTTCAGGATATACCAATGGCGACAAGAATAACAATGTGGTTTATGCACGATGGTGCGCAGCCACATGTCAGTCTGGTTGCTCATCATTTTTCAACATCAACATACGGTTGCTGGATTGGTCGAGGTCGACCAAACGCATAGCCTGCTAGATCTCCAGACTTAAACCCCCTAGATTATTTCTTATGGGTAGGTACCTAAAGTCATTAGTTTACGCTGGTTCAGTGGAGATGGAGAATTTGGACGAAATCGAGCTGTATTGAAACTTAGTTTACTTCTCCGTGCTGAAAATTTATTTTCACCCAACCAGCTATTGTTGCTGTATAAGGCTAAAGTTCGATCAGAACTGGAACACTGCTCTCATGCTTGGATTTCTGCACCTAAATAGTTCTTGAATCTGTTTGACTCAATTCGAAAAAGAACAATGAAGCTAATATACGAAGCAAATACAAATATTATTATAGCAGGTTTCCTGGAGCCATTGCTTCCATTATTCCATCAAGAGCCCAATTCGCTCGTCACACAAGATGAGCAGATGATACAGACCAATTTGCCTTGCATAAGCGCAATTTTGATCTACATGAAATGTATATATTGTAACCAATAGCTTGGTAAATAACACATATTTTTTTGTAATATGTAAAAGTTATCCTCAGGAGATAAATATATACCATCACGGACTTTTTAAAACAACTTTGATCACCAGGTAATTTTTTTGAGTGGTTACGATCGCTTTGTTTACTAAACCGTTCGATGATCTATATCTCTTTTTAATCAATTTGGGTAAGGAAAAATAGAAAAATAAGCAACATATTATCTTAATTTTATTGAAATGTAGAAAACACTAACAAAATTTAACAGAGTGAATTATTCCCACCATTCACGTAGTTCATATAACATTGCTTTGGGTAAGATTGATCTTCTTCTTACTTTCGGCCAAGGCTAAAGTCATCTGATCCATCGAAAAAGTTAAGAATTGTTGCCAGGCGTCGTAAGTCTTTTTATTCACATACGGATATATCAGTTCTAGAATGGTATCCCTCAAGTCCTGTAAAAACCAAATTTTGATGATAGATAATGCAAACAGTTCCAGAAATCACATTAAATCGAGAAAAAAACAATTATTCTGTTATATTACGAAGTAAACCTACACACAGAAAACAATCAATAGATCTATTCAAACTTTCTTGTATGGAAAAACACTTATTTGATTAAACAACAAAATGACTTATGAAGTCGAAATATCACAACATTGTCGTGGTAGCAACTAGATTCTCACTTTTCCACCAGATTATTGATCTATACTGCAAAAAGTTTAAGTTGATCAAAAGACGTATAAGAGCCTTTTCAACTCATATGGCCTGATGGGGGACCACTGATTGACATATTGCGTTATATCAATTCTCTGGTAACTGGCACAGGGTTTCATTCAATATGTTGGTCGCATATAGTCAAGCTGAGGAGTTCTAAAGCTGAATAAGATTATTTATCTGTAAACAAGCAATCAACCTTTCTATCTGCAGACTTTCAGTTCAATAAACAGAGTTGTGCCTCAGGGAGCTAGCCTTTGCCCCACGCTATTTTTTCGAACATCAGAGACAAATTAAATTCAGCAAATAATGAAATGTTCTTCTTTGCTGGCGACAGTTCTTCTAGGAGGTTTCCACGAAGTTCATTGCAAACAACTAAAAGACTTGAGGCAAATCTACCACTGGAGCATCTTAAACCAAAGATCCTTTCTGAGAAACTACAGCCAGATTTCTTTTACGCAAATTGGGCAATCAATTGAAGAAAACACCAATCGTCATGCGTGACAATAAAAATAATCCTGAATGGACACGAATGTATTTATTCGACGCTGTTTTGCAGCGTCAGTTTTAAAAGATTCAACTAATCTTTAAAAATAAAAATATCTCTACAACAACTTGTTCTAGTGTACATAGATCATGTCAGCCTTAGAATATTGTCGCACATCTGAAAATATTCACTTCATCCACAACATACAATAAAGAAGGGGATTTTACACCTGCGCCCAATTCTGCAACCGTTGGCTCAGAATATTCGGAATCCTGAGCGTAAGTTATTCCCTAAAATATAACAATAGTCACTCGGTCCTTTCTATACTAAAAATAGTTTCTCTAAGTATCTACTGTTTTTTAGATTTATCCGCAGTTTTTTTCTATATGCCACTTGCCCAGAATGGTGCAGCAACATCGTAGCTTCTTGGGCAACTTAATGCAACCTCCTTCAAAATTTCTTTACTTATTTCGGGTCGGTATTTTAGATTATCTATGGCAGAATCGAGAATATACATCAATAGGTTCGAATAGACCACAAATTTTTTGTCGTTTTCCAGCGAGTCCAAAGGAATTTTTTCTAAAGAGAAATAAGTCATGTGCTCGGGATGTTTCTTGAAAAATCTGAAAATAAAAAATGGAGAATCTTCATTTGAAATATGAATATTTATTATAGACTTATCTTATATTTTTCATCGTATCATGGGTAAAAATCATTTAACACTAAGGTACGTTAAAATTATTTAGTTCATAACTTAAAGTGCATAATATTTTACTTCCTTATTAACTAAATGATCAAATAAAAAAATTTCAACAAATCACTTACTTTTGACAAATAAGGGGTCCATACTTGCTCGAATTTTTCATCAGATATTTCCACGTACTCTTCAGAGACGATTTTTGAGTTCCAGTCATACCAGTGATGGGATCCAAAGTCTCATCTATTTCAGAATTCCAAAAATATGCATGTGAAATAACAGCCTGAAAAAACTAAATCATTTGAAAGCTACTTCAAAGAGTACTTGAAATCACTTTAACATCCAGTTTAAGAACTTTGAAATGTTAACGAAAATCCTCGTAACTAACAGAAATGAAAACCACAAAAATTTCAATTGTAGCTGTCAAAAAATTAAAGGAAAATTTAAAAAAATATTATATTAGTTCAAAAAATATGTATTTAATACAATAGTTACACAGAAGTTGTAGCATCATAAAAATCTATCAGAAAAACTATTAGTAGGTCAATCATTAGTAGCAATAGTTTGAATTCTAGCAACTTTACTTTTTTGTTTATCTTGATTACTAATTATTGTTATCACTGTCAATTTTAGCGTATTTTCAATAATATTATTATCGTTTAAGAATATTATTAAAATATAGAATGAAGTTTCAATCTATGCAATGATAGAAGTTATTAGGTTTTATGAAATTCTTATTCTTATCTTATTTTACTCTACTGTACAATTCTTAAAACGATCTTTTCGTTCTAAAAAGTGACAAAAAATGTCGTTTTTGAAAAGTGTGGTTGTAGCATTTGGCCAAATTTTTTAAAGACATTGATTAGGGAATTTTAGGTGTTCACAAACTATACAAAAATAATTTGCTGATATTATATATTTGTAACTTTGAATGCATCTTGAAAATTAGATAACTAAATAAACAATAAAGTATAACCTTTAAAATAAAAACACTTGGCTTATATTTCACAATATAAAAAATATTTAGATACTGTATTTAGCAGTAACGACCAGTCGACATGTTTCGAGTTATGAACTCATTATCAAGACTCATAACTCGAAACATGTCGACTTTTCGTTACTGCTAAATACAGTATCTAAATATTTTTTATATTGTGAAACATAAGCCAAGTGTTTTTATTTTAAAGTTTATACTTTATTCTTTATGATGTTTCACCAAGTGATGTGCGAGAATTCAATCTCAGTTACTAAATAAACCAGGAAACCAAAATATTGATGAAAGTTTTATACTTTATTTTTTGTTTCAAAAATTGAGATGTTATTGAAAAAGAAAATTCAGAACTCAAATAAGTAATAAATATTAATACAGGTACCTTTTTAGAATTTAACGAAAATGTATTATGACAAATAAAAAGAAGGAAAGAAAAGATTAACTGAGCTAAAAAATCCTAAAGATAAGTGTCTTTTGACAGCATCAAATTATTCAAATAAACTAGGTTATACATTTTAATAGTATCGTTAATTGAAATATACAAAATAGATTCTTCAACTATAATTAGTCAGATAAGGAAGAATTGTTTTCAAATAATGAATTTAATACATTGCATACATATCATCTAGTCATGAGTATTTAAAAACATTTCGATATTCTTCGATAATTGTATGAATCAATATAATTGTGATAGGTTAAATTGAGCATGGAAAAATCATAAAGAACAGTTGAAAGATTAAATTATTTCAAAAAAGAAAACGCATAAAAATACTCTTACGAATAAAAATTACAGAGATCTGCGTTGAAGCCAATGAAATTTTAAATTTTCATTGGCAATATTATTCAAGATAACTTACCTGGAAAATTAGTAGCAATGCCAAAAATAGCCTGTGCGAATACATTTCATCTAGAAGTATACGAATAAATGATAAAAAATATATTGGTTTATGTATGAAGTTATCTTACCAATAATAATTAAATTTGAACAATGGAGATGAAGTATTGTTTGGAATATTTAATTTTTCACTATATAGCTCATACTTATCTGTAATACAGGATGCGTCCAGAGGAAATATTCATTCATTTTCTTCCTATTTTTTAGCAATAACATGATGTTTTTTAAACGTGTTCTGTCACAAAAGTCGTTATATTGTATTGAAAAGCACGTAATCGAATTTGAAAAATAAGATTTATTTTTTCCGCTTCCAACCTTTGAAAATGTATATGTTTACTCTACTCCTTTGAGTTGTATCTATCTCCTCTATTATTCGTTTTTGGAAAAAAATTTACCAGTAAAAAAATCTCAATTTTTGGAGGTACTATCACCTCTAGACATTATTTTATATACTTCAGGACCACCCTGTATATACAGTGTGTCGCATTTAAGATGAAGACACCCCCATATTTCAGTTATTCAAAGAAATATAGATTTGCATTTTCTCAGGGTCATGAACGGCGGTGGGACATATTTTTTAAGATACTCAACTGAATTCTGAATTCTAAACTCGGCCTACTACGAATTGACAAATATGGCCGATTCTCAATATTTTGTTTCGCGTTAGAGATATCGAAAAATATTATAAGAAAAAGTTGTTCAGATAATCTTTTTAGGCCCATATACCAATTTTGTTGACAAAATTCGCATTTTCAAATTTATTAATATTTTGGTATCCCAAAATTATTACGAGTTTTCCTTTTTCAATTTTATACTTAGTGTGCCATGGAAAATAATAAAATTGACAGAAGTGTTGAATACTAGTTAGTTTGAAGTATTGCTTTAAGTTGAATTTAGTGAATTAGTGATCAGAGAATCAAAAGGCCATTAACTTTACGTGAAAAAATCGAAATAATTGGGTTGTTTGGTGATAATTCTCGTAGCAGCAGCAGACAAGTTGCTGCAGAGTTTAACTTGAGACACCCCGAACGTGCTTTTGTTACTCATGGAAAACAGCCGCTGTAAATGCTGTTTTCAATGAAACAGGCAGTGTTGTTAAAATGTATCAGAATGGTCAACCTCGTCAAATACACCCTTGAGGATAACCTTATATTGGCGGCAAATCAAGCAAATCCATTCATGAGCCTCCGAGATTTATCATCTCAACTTACCTAATATTGGCAAGGATAAAATTAGAAGATGCTTCAAACGTCACAAAATTAAGCCGTATAAACCTAAGTTCTTGCATACATTTAAAGAAGGCGATAATAATAAAAGATTGGACTATTGTTATTGGGCTCAAGGTAATTTTTTAAACTACAGACATTTTTTGAAGAAGATTATGATCAGTGATGACGCTACATTCACCACTAATGGGGTTGTATTAAACTATCAAGTAGTCAAGTTCTCAGTTTCCATAGCGTTCTAGTTATCAAATTGAGAGATAAACTTAATAATTTTGAATTATAACCAAAATATTGAAAAAATTGAAAATGCGAATTTAGTCATGAAAATTGGTATATGGGCCTAAAAAAAATTTCTGAACAACATTTTTCTATAACTTTTTTCCATATCTCTAACGCGAAACAAAATATTGAGAATCGGCCCTATTTGTCAATTCGTAGTAGGCCGAGTTTGAAATTCAGAATTCAGTTAAGTATCTTAAAAAATATTACCAATCACCGTTAAAGTCTGTACGAAAATTCAAATCTGTGTTTCTTCAAATAACAATAATATGCGGGTGTCATCATCTTAAATGCGACACACTGTATATATATATATATATATATATATATATATATATATATTAAAAATATATATATATATATATATATATATATATATATATATATATATATATATATATATATATATATATATATATATATATATATATATATATATATATATATATATATAAGAAGAGCAGACTACGATATCGTATTAAATAGCTAGTAATTTAATTTTAACAATTCGAGTTATTTTTTCCGCTTTCAAACTTTTTCTGGAATGTCTATATTTTTAAAAAAATTGTGTACTTGACATTCCTAGTTTTTAAAGATTTCTCCCGAATTATATACAATAATTTCTAGAGGTGGAAGTACTTCTTCCTGTACAGGGTGTCCCATTTTGGGTACACTTGCGTGACATCTCCATTATTTTGGAAGATAGAGGGTTGCGGTTTTCGCAACACTATGCTACTGTTTCATAAAACTAAAGATGCCATTTGCAAAATTTTAATAGCCCTTTTAGTTTTTAAGATACAGGGCATTTTTGAAACTGTTGCATTTTGTGACCCCCCTCTTATCTCCGTTATCCTTCAACTTATCGAAAATGTTAAAAAACATTCTAATAGATTTTTTTCCGTATAATGCATTAGTGTAGATAATTTCTGCTGTATATTAATTTGTTTGAGTTATGAAGCAATCTTATGTTTTTGAAATGGAACACCCTGTATATTTATAGACTATAAAATTTTTCTTTTTTACATTTTCAAAAATGTATAATAAGTATGCACTTTTTTGCAGAAACACGCAAATAAATGACAATTCACTGAAATTAAATACATAATTTAATAGTGCTTCCTTATGTGTTACTAAATTCTCCTCCTCTATTTCTTAGCATAGAAAATTCATTACTCTAATAATAAAATTCTTTCGAATTAGATCAAAACATACCTCAATTTCCTCAGTTTATTTTTAACGTGAAATGCAATAAACAGCAACTATGAAAATGAACACCACACGTCACTCTAATAAATACGAGAATAGAACTGTACATTTATTTGATGCTATTATTGACTGAATAAACAATGTGAACTCAAAACAACTTCCCAGAAATCCAATCAGTAATTACAACATTTCGAAATTTATCTGACTTACGCAAATCGGAAAAGAAGAATGTGTCCCTTCAATAAATTTAGATAAGAGTACCACTTCACTTGATTGATCAATTATTTAATTGCACTATTATTATCGATTATTCATTTTCGTGCTTTTCTTCAATAAAGCATTTGAATCTGCGACTCGAACAAATGGATCTATATATATATATATATATATATATATATATATATATATATATATATATATATATATATATATATATACTCGAATTGTTGTTGCCTGTGATCTATTTTTAAACTCTTGATAATTATTAGCAATAACAGGCTGGTTGAATCTTGAAAAACTCGATTTTAATAAAAAATTGACGTTCCACTATGATATTCGTAATTGAAATTTCTTTGACATTTATTGATTTAAAAAATTAAAAAATAAAGGTCTGATTAGTATATGCTATTCAGTTAAATATTAACATTCTGGTGATAACAATTTTGAATGTTAATATTGAACTGAATAGCATATACTAAGCAGCCCTGTTTTTTTCAATTTTTTAAATCAATAAATGTCAAAGAAATTTCAATTACGAATATCATAGTGGAACGTCAATTTTTTATTAAAATCGAGTTTTTCAAGATTCAACCAGCCTGTTATTGCTAATAATTATCAAGAGTTTATATATATATATATATATATATATATATATATATATATATATATATATATATATATATATATATATATATATATATATATATATATATATATATATATATATATATATATATATATATATATATATATATATATATATATATATATATATATATATATATATGAATCTGAGAAAGATTCCGGGGTTCAATCCGATTGTTTCGAAAGTTTTGTTGGCGCTGAGAAGCACCGTTTGTTTCACGACGTTTCGCCAAAATCTCATTTGGCATATTCAAGTGCTGCTGTACGTCTGGTGACTCGACGGCAACACTTGAAAATGCCAAATGAGATTTTGGCGAAACGTCGTGAAACAATTCTCAGCGCCAACAAAACTTTCGAAACAATCGGATTGAACCCCGGAATCTTTCTCAGATTCATTCCACCATCCGAGAAAACATACGATATAACATATATATATATATATATATATATATATATATATATATATATATATATATATATATATATATATATATATATATATAGTAGTATATCAATACTACCTTCCCGACCACGCGCTGCTGCTGCAAGTTACCTACAAAAAATAACTCTTTCACATAAAATACTTTTTTATGAAGGAACACTTAGATTTGTCCGGTTATCGGGATCGAACTATAGGGCTCGTAATATTGGGCTCTAAATATCGGACTCTAAATGTCGGGCTCGGAATAAAGGGATCGGAATAACGGGCTTAAAACATCGGGCTCAGAATATCCGGCTCTAAATATCGGACTCTAAATTTCGGGCTCGAAATATCGGACTCGGAATAACTGGCTCGAAACATCGGGCTAAGAATATCTGGTTCTAAATATCGGACTCTTAATGTCGGGCTCGAAATATCGGGCTCGGAATAAATTGATCGGAATAACGGGCTCGAAACATCGGGCTCAGAATTTCCGGCTCAAAATATCGGGTTCCAAATATTGGACTCGATGTTAGACTACAAGTTAGACTAGACGCGTGATCACAAGCCACTACAAGTTCTACTAGAAGTTCAACTACAGGTTTGACTACAAGCGACTGCAAGTATATCGGGCTCTAAATATAGATCTTGAAATATAGGGCTTGAAATTCGACTTCAAGTTCGACTATAAGTTCGACTACAGTTTCAGGCAAGAAATACATAAATGATGTCTTGAAAAATATACATTCGGTCGTATAAGAAACATGATACTACCAGTTACCAACAATAAAGACATTACAAAGTACTGACACAAAGTCAGATTATTTCAACGATATGAAAACATAGTAGGTAGGTACATTCATTATTATTTGAACTTAATAATTGTTTTCCCCAAATTAAAAATACTATATATATATATATATATATATATATATATATATATATATATATATATATATATATATATATATATATATATATATATATATATATATATATATATACAGGGTGTTTCTGAATTGATGCGAAAGATTTCAATGGGTGATTCTTCAGCAAAAATTAAGGGGGGTCTTTCATATAACTTTTTGTTCAACACCCTTTTCCCTCCAAGTTACAGCCCTTTGAAATTAGGTGAAAAAAATTTGTTTTTATTCAATACATCCACTTAGGAAAAAACTAGAGGAATGAAATTTGGCAGATAACTGCTGCTAATAAAATGGCAGTTTTTGAGTGTTTTTGTTACACTAAAATGTTAGCACAAGGGGCTGAAAAAAACAACCCCTATAATATTTTGCATCAGAACTTTTTAATAGGCTTATACTTTCCTATTAAAAAAATATATTTGAAAAAACAGACTCAGTCTGCAACTTTTTGATATCTTGATTTTTTTATCATAAAATTGTTAGGTTGATCACAAAAAAATAAAATAGTGCTCAGACTCTTCCCATAAATTCACAGAGAGGTTATCATTTATTTAAAAAAAAACAAGTAAGTTGCTGTCAAATGAAGTCATATGACAAATAGTTTTATTGTCCTGATTTTTTCTAATTTCTAGACAGTTTTATAATGACTTCAAATATTTTTCACAACTAAATAAAACTTTATTGAAAGAATGGCATTTTTTTATTTAGTTGAAGAATATTTCAAATTAGAGCGGATTGAACAATAATTGTACTACTAACAACAATTAACAAATTATTTGACATTTGACAGCAGCTTACTTGTTTTTTTTTAATAAATGATAGCCTCTGTGAATTTATGGGAAAATAGTCTGAGCACTATTTTATTTTTTTGTGATCAAACTAACAACTTTATGATCAAAAGTCAAGATATAAAAAAGTTGCAGATCGAGTCTGTCTTTTCGAATATATTTTTTTAAAAAGAAAATATAGGCGCATTAAAAAGTTCTGATGCAAAATATTATAGGGGTTGTTTTTTTCAGCCCCTTGTGATTACATTTAAGGGTAACAAAAACACTCAAAAACTGCCATTTTATTAGCAGCAGTTATCTGCCAAATTTCATTCTTCCAAATTTTTCCAAAGTGGATGTATTGAATAAAAACAATTTTTTTCACCTAATTTCAAAGGGCTGTAACTTGGAGGGAAAAGGGTGTTGAACAAAAAATTATATGAAAGACCCCCCTTAATTTTTGCTAAAGAATCACCCATTGAAATCTTTCGCATCTATTTAGAAACACCCTGTATATATATATATATATATATATATATATATATATATATATATATATATATATATATATATATATATATATATATATATATAAGAATCTAGTCATCATAATTAAGAATAAACATATCTAACTTGTTGGCTTTCTAACATCAAAAATATGAAATTGGAAAAACTCAAATATAAAAGTAATTAACTACATGATCTGATTATCGTTGAAACGAAAAATATGTATTAAAAACTTGAAGATTTTATTCGCCTATATTCTTAACTTAAATCTCAATTTTTCGTTTTCTTAAGAAAAACAACAAACACTCGCATTCAAATTTGAGCACCCTGTATAATATACGAACTTCCAGTAGCTTTCATATTAGCAGAAATTATACGAAATCAGTTATCGGTACTCATTTCACAAAATTCTCGATGAAAATTAGTTGGTAACTTTGAAACAACTAAACTTAAATTTATCTTACATCGTATCACGTCCTACGTGATTTTTTACACACATCCAAATATCTATATCCTCATCACGTGCTTTTCATTAAAGCAATAAAACCATATAGTAACTGATTTATTACCTTCGGAAATGCAGTGAAAATAATAATGTGCAAAGACCTTGGTATCTAGTTAGATTATTCTAGGCCACTTTCAAGGTCCATGTTATATTCCAGAAAATGCTAAAACTGAGTCGGACCGTACCTCATGGGCTTATAAAATGTTATTTATTAATTATAGTGCTTCTAGGAAATTGGCTAATGTAATTTTCACAGTGCATCCGCCGTGGTATGCATGAAAAATTTGATTAAGAACGTCTCCAATCTAGGAAGTGAATTACCGTCAAGAATCATTTGTAGTCGACAATTTTTGATAGTTGAAGTGTAGACCAAGAAGGAAATAATCACTTGTTGAGAAGGTTTCAATGCTATTTTTTTCAATAGGTATTATTAGATTATTTCAATTAATTTCAATGAAGCATATTTGACGATACGATCCACATAGGCCAAGCTACAGAGATTTTTTCATGTAAAAAGTGTTAAAAGAAAACCAGCTCTGCCATTGTGTGTAAAATAGTTCCACATGATATAGTGATATGTTTTTCACTCGACTTTATTATTTATGTCTTTGTTATAAACAATTTTATGCAAAAAATCGTTTTTTTTCAGTTTTTTGCTTATAAAATTGAAACTATCAGAGTAATCGTGATGGTGTCAATAGACTTATTGTAGAAAATGAAAAGACGAAAAAAATGAGAGGTCGGACGACTCGATCAGACCCTTAGTATAAGGGAAAATTGGAAAAAACCGGCCAAAATGCAGTTTTTTCAAAAGTTCATAACTCGGTTATTTTTTCAGTTGTAGCGTAGATCCTCCGGTTAGTATTATTTATCAATATAAACTTTATTTGTGCGAAGAGCAGGAATTGTCTGATGCATAGTTTTTGATCTGTGGCCATTTGAATATTTTACTATGCAATTTTCCAGCAGACCCGAATGCGACAGGTATGGTCTGATTTCAATTTACAAAAAAGATTTTGAAAGTAGAATTCTCATAGTTCAAAACGTTCATCTTGGTTTTTCAAGAAAACGCTGAGAAATATGTTAAAAATAAAGCTGAACATGACGAAAAACGGCCGAGAAATAACCGTCATGTTCAAAATGCCGACGCTTTCTATTGTCGTGCTTATCCTTGCCTGCTGCTCTACCCCTCTCAACTATTCTCACGCGCTCGGCCCTTTTTCGTCATGTTCAGCTTAATTTTTAAGATATTTCTCAGCGTTTTCATGTAAAACCAAGATAAACGTTTTGGACTATGAGAATTCTACTTTCAAAATCTTTTTTGTAAATTGAAATCGGACTATACCTGTCGCATCCAGGTCAGCTGGAAAATTGCATAGTAAAATATTCAAATGGCCTCAGATCAAAAACTATGCATCGGACAGTTCCTGCTCTTCGCACAAATAAAGTTTATATTGATAAATAATACTAACCCGAGGATCTACGCTACAACTCAAAAAACAACCGAGTTATGTACTTTTGAAAAAACTGCATTTTGGCCGGCTTTTTCCAATTTTTCCTTAGACTAAGGGTCTGATCGAGTCGTCCGACCTCTCATTTTTTTCGTCTTTTCATTTTCTACAATAAGTCTATTGACACCATCACGATTACTCTGATAGTTTCAATTTTATAAGCAAAAAACTAAAAAAAACGATTTTTTGCATAAAATTCTTAATAACAACGATATAAATAATAAAGTCGAGTGAAAAACATATCACTATATCATGTGGAACTATTTGACAAACAATGGCGGAGCTGGTTTTCTTCTAACACTTTTTGCATAAAATGCTCACTCTAAATCTCTGTTGCTTGGCCTAACAGTATATTCAGTAGTAATACTATAAGTACTTCAAAATAATCAGGTTATATATCGATAACTTGTTGCATAATTACAAAGATTGTCAGTTTGACAGTCTAAATTTAGGATTATTCTGTCAAACTGACACGATTTGTAATCATGCAGGAAGTTTGAGATGTATAACCGTATTTATTTTGAAGTACGCATTGTATTTGATACGATTATTCGTTGAGGAAATTAAGTAAAAATCTCCGAATCGACTTCTTTTTGAACAGTTATTGATAAACGTCAAAATTTGACGGTCCTGTTAGTTTTCGATTGGTAGAGCTACTCTATGTATAATCAGGTATTATCAGTTATAATATCACAAGAGCATCGAAAATAATCGATTATACTTCCGAGTCACGAGACGTATTTTGCGAAACACCACGAGAGCGCAGCTCGAGTGGTGTTTGGTACGTCGAGTGACGAGGTCAGTATAACGCAGCGTTGCCAGAGTGGTACTATAGTACCACATGTGGTACTTTTGTTTGTCAAAAAGTACGGTGGTACTCCTTTGATAAATGTGGTACTGTTTTTGGGTATATTGAAAAACAACTTTTTTATCGATTATTTGCAAGTTGAATCAAGAAATCAAAATGTCCATAGCGTCATAGCAGATGACCATGACAAGAGAGAGATGCGAGTCTCTCTTTCTCTCTCTCTCTCTCTCTCTCTCTCACGCAGCTTCTGCCAAACTAGCCACTAGCCCGACTAGCCGTCACATAGCAAATATATTTACACACTATCCATATAATGTGTTTTTTTCTTTCATATGGCATGTAATATGTAATATTAGAAAGTGGTACGCTGAGGTAAAATTTAGTACATTTTCATCGAGTTTGTGGTACGGAGAATTTTTCATACCTGGCAACGCTGGTATAACGATTATTTTCGATTGCTCGAGTGGTATTCGTTACGATTATATAACGAATAAAAAATATTAATTTTTTTTTGACAAACGTCAAAACATCGTCAATGTGAAAACATTCACATTTTGACAAGAGGCGAAACACCAAAACGATTATATCACGTCGTCAAGGGTATATTCACTTATCAATACGCAGTAGTTATGCAAAATTCACGGATTCTATTGGCTAATGCCCGCTACACACATAACGATATATCGTAACGATATAACTGTGCAGTCAATTTGCACAGTTTTATCGAACGTGTGTATGACAAATATTCGCAGATAATTTCATCTGCACAGTTCATCGGTGGCAGTTGCATTTTCTATTCGATAAATCGTTGATACTTGCGTTTGCACAGTTTTATCGTTTCGTGTGGATACGACGCCGCGATCTATTCGACCGATCGACAAGTTTCTGGAATTATTTTACTGAGAGCCTGTGGTGATATTAGAGTAGAGAACTTCATGCATTCATATGAGCGACCTGTAGCTAAAAATCTCAGTGTTGCAGATAATCTCTCGTGAGGACTTATTGCTTCTCTCATTACAGTGTTCCTTTTCTGAATCAGCGGGGTGACTAAAGCCAAGAGGGTTAAGTACGTCTCCTCGTTCATTCTTAAATAGTTATGCCAATCTTTTGGTGCCAATTTCAACTCATTTAATGAATTTATATGAGAGTATGACTTCCGTTTTAGAAGCCAGTCCTTACACCACACATTACGTGATTTTTTTTTCTTTAAGCATATCATCAAACCCAAAAATGCAAGTGCATCTTCATCATCTTCCGTTATTGCCGATGACATGTTTCTCGCGCGAGCTTCTGTGTACAACTGACAATATCGACGCAGATATCTGTGCCGTGTAGAGGCACCAGGGCTATTCGATTTAACTGTGCAGTTTGAAATCGCAACGATATATCGTTATGTGTGTAGCGGGCATTATTCATACATGAGTTATATAATTGAAATTATACAAGGTAACTTAACTAAATTGATCGTTCTGATTGGTTGAAAATTATACGAAAAAAATAATCCCGTATAGACTCAATTCACTAAGTAATTGATTGTCATTTTTGCAATACAACACTTTTTGAAATAATATTGGAAAGTTTCGGAAACTTTTAATTACACAAGTTAGAAAAAATTCGTGCGCAGCAGAGGTTTATCACTAAAATCGTAATTTTCGCGTGAAAAGCATCGCATCTTGATGCGATTCTACCGGATTGAATTATATTTTGAAAAATCACACTTGAATAGTAAACCGAATTTAAAAGAAGAAAATAATTCAATTTATTTTTAAAAAATTCGCGAAGTGCATCGTGGTTGAGGAAAAAAGTTGAAACCAATGCAGAAACGTACCTCAACATCAATACAATCCACGTACCAAAGTTCAATCCTCTATCGTAAAAAGATAATCGAGAAGTGCATCGCGTACTGATAGTCACCACGAAATGCAGCTCGGTCGAGAAAAAGAGTAGAAATTCACAAAGGATCGTATTTCAACATAAACTCAACGTGCGTACCAAACTAAACTAAAAACTAAACTAATAACTAAAAAATCAACATATTAGAGTTGTAACTCACGCACAAGTGTCTATATTTTCACTTTTGTGAGTATTATTATGTTTGTTTGTAATGCTTATTCATGTATTATTTTATTTCACTTAAATTCAAATAAACATTATTATTATTATTATTATTATTATAAACGTCAACCCTCTAACTCTAATCTGCAGAAGCTGTGGAGTTTGGCAACTTTTCAGATATCACGAAAAACAAGAAATATCTAAGTAAACATGGCGACAGTTGGAAAAATTTGACCAAATTTAGATAGTTTCATTATGACTCGTAAACCACTTCAGATACCAAATTTCAGCTCATTTGGTGTGATGCGAACCGCTGGAGATGTCTATATGCACCGGCAAGGATATTTATATGAAATTCAGAATTATCTATGTAAAAAAGGAGGTTGCAGAAATGTACCCAAATTTTGATACTTTCGTTCTGCCAAACTTCAGCTCTTTTGACGCGATAGGAGCTACTGGAGCGATGCCAATATGTAGGTACCGGGAAAAAAAAAAAAATATATATATATATATATAATTATTTATTCGAATTGTTGTTGCCTGTGATCTATTTTTAATCTCTTGATAATTATTAGCAATAACAGGCTGGTTGAATCTTAAAAAACTCGATGGCATTAATCGCCTCCGTGGCAGAGTTTGACCAAATCTCCCAAACCGGAGAGTTCAAACAATAGTCCACAAAGGTGTGATTGTCTTCCGTAGCAGAGGTTTTTATTTGTTGTACTATTTTCATCTCCAAATTTTCAATCCAATGCTTTGCTACGCCGTTCTGATGAGGACCAAAGAGTCCGAAACACGTGTCAACGGCTGCTTCCATATAAACGTTCTATACCGATAATTCTGCTCTACTTTTTTAATATTTTCCTGCGACTAATTTCTTTGTTGTTAGATAAATAGTACCCTATTATTTTTATTTTCGAACATTACGTAGGTAAAGGTTTCTGTGGTTTCCCTTGCCATCTAATGATAACAATTTTGAATGTTGATATTAGACTGAATAGCACGTAATAAACAACAAAGAACAACCACATTCGGAAAAAATTTTTAGCGAGACAAAGCAGTCTTTGTCTATTCAAATTTTTTCAAATCAATAAATGTCAAGGACATTTCAATTTTTTCAAAAGTTTTGAAAAACTACGAATGTCGTAGTGAAACGTCAACTTTTTAATAAAATCGAGTTTTTTAAGATTCAACCAGCCTGTTATTGCTAATAATTATCAAGAGATTATATATATAGATATATATATATATATATATATATATATATATATATATATATATATATATATATATATATAATTATATATATATATATATATATATATATATATATATATATATATATATATACCGGGTGTCCACGGAAGGTGGCTCGCCCCTATAACTTTTTTGTTTTCGGAGATAATGCAATGAAATTTACAGGATCTGTTTAGTGCATAGAACTGCATTTTTTGACAAGTAACTCAACTTCGTGCAACTTCCGGTTTCACCGGAAGTGACATAAACTTTCGATTTTTAAACGGGACGCCTGGTATATTTTCAGTTATTTTGTCTCCGTATGACATTTAAAGTACAACCATGTATCACTTGTAACCGTTGTTTCATATTTTTTCGAAATAAATTTTTATTCTAGAGGGCTATAATAGATGCGTTCAAATAAATAATTTCTGTCCTAAAATGTCCCTGTTTACCGTCCTGTGACGTAGATTTGTGGGCGTGGCTTCGGATTTATTTTGTTTCAGTTGTGTTGGTCACAGGCTACTCGATGATTTCAAATGTTATTTTAATCTCAATGAGATTCTTCATTTAAAGAAAGTTATAAGGTTATAGGATTTCAGGTTTTTATCGAAAGTTTTCTTTCAACCTAATACCTAGAGTGCGGTATCAAATTAATCGTAATGAAATTATCTTTTTTTTCAACCCGACGAGCCACCATGCTGCCATTTGAACAAAAATAGTAATTGAAGTTTTAAAATTAAACTACACATAGCTGGAACATTTTGATCGAAAATAGTGAAGTTGTATTTTAGCATACATTTTAGGACCGAAATTAGTTATTTGAACGCATCCATAGCCCTCTCTAGAATAAAAATTTATTTCGAGACAAAAATAAAAAAAAGGTTACAAAAAGTAACAAGTGATACATGGTTGTATTCTAAATGTTATATGGAGACAAAAAAACTGAAAATATACCCGGTGTCCCATTTAAAAATCGAAAGTTTATGTCACTTCCGGTGAAACCGGAAGTTACATGATGTTGATTTACTTGTCAAAAAATGCAGTTTTATGCATCAAACAGATCCTCTAAATCACATTTAATTATCTCCGAAAACAAAAAATTTATAGGGGCGAGCCATCTTCCGTGGACACCCGGTATATATATGTATATATATATATATATATATATATATATATATATATATATATATATATATATATATATATATATATATATATATATATATATATATATATATATATATCAGACATGAAAAATTTTTCGAAAATCGTGGTCTTGAAAGTCTAAAACAGATAAAAAAACTACTCCCGCACCTGACTTCTTCCCTTCGATACACTGCAATATTATGTATTTTCGGGAAAAAAAAAGATAAGAGCAATATTTATTACGAAAGCATCAAGGTATTTTATTTTTCACTTGTATATTATTTGTTGATTTTACCTTAGATATGGTTGCTATAATATACTTATTATGCCCTAGGGCGTTATGAGCGGGCATAATGGATCATAACGCCCGCTAATTGTACGAGTAGAAATGAAGCAACTTCCATTGATTAAATACTTCGTAATTCTTGTCGTATACTACTCTGGATTTCTCCGGCAATGAATTATTCGCAGCTTTGTCTGCATTTTCTATGATATTCTTGGGTAATTCATTTTCATTTCCATTATTTCTATAAGACTAGACAAAGAAAGCAGCAATGACATTCACTAAATATGATGACAAAAATATTCACAAACGTCAAAATATCAACAAATGATATGCCTACTATGAGAAGGAAAATGGAAAGTATAGGAGCAATGAACCGTTTTTAAAATCGATTTTTCATTATAATAAAATAATTTTTTCGTGAAAAATAAAATCTTGTATGCACCACGTGCGTTACTAGATCCTAACGCCTATCGGGCAACATTCATCCCTCGGGCCAGAGGCCCACGGGCCGAATGTTACTCTCCGGGCGTTAGAATCTACATAACGCACTTAGTACATAGAAAACTATTATAGCTCCTATATTGATAATTTGACATTGAAAAAAGATTTCTTTTTAGAATTTGGTCTCTACTCATATAATTAATACGTATAAGTAAATATGAATTAATTTTCTACTGCTTCTAATTATATTAAAACTCATTTTTGCGGTCTTATTTCCTAGAATAACGGGAGATTTTACTAATAAATAATTCCAAATCATTTATTCTGTGGTTAACAAACTTGCTTTACTGTCTGGTCTTCACAATTATTAAATTCCAAGATTTTCTTTGACAAACTTATGATTAATTGAACAATGTGAAATATTGTGAAATATGGAGAAATCTACAAATAAGTATGTACCGTTAAAATCAAATCAAGCTAGGCAAATTGTTGAAAACTGAAGGTGCGTGAGCAGCAGAGCTAAGTCCTTTAGGTCTTACTTTCCCCTGCCCAGAGATCTACGTACAAATTTTCAACTCTGTTATTCAATTTTAAAATCTATACAACTTCCAAAGAGCCCTAGAAAGATTAGCTCGGTTTTTTAGCTCCATGCACCCTCTAAAATACACTACGTGGCTGGCTTTCAGATATATTGTGCATAATCAATTTATACATCTGCCACATTCGCTGATTCCTTGCCATAAAATTTGGAAATAAAAAATTTAGACTGTATTTAATCTCATTTTGATAGTTTGTCTCGCTCAAAACAAACCCTGGATATCAAACTAATTTCAGCTGATTTGGTCAGATGGGAAAAGTTGGAGAATTCAACGGAAAAATAGAAAATTTTCATACACGCAAGAAAATATCATTTCAAATTTGTATATATAAGACAATTATGTGAAATACAGAAATCTAAGTTTCATATAATTCCTCTAATGTATATATATATATATATATATATATATATATATATATATATATATATATATATATATATATATATATATATATATATATATATATATATATATATATATATATATATATATATATATACATATATATAGGGTGTTTTTATTTGAATATAAATAATTAAGGGGATGAATTTTTGGCCCATTTTAAGAAGAAAACTCCATATGAACGCATGTTCTGAACGTCCTAGTTTTTGAGATACAGGGTGCTCAAGTTTCAGAAAATAAATCATTTTTTATTTACAACTTTAAAACCACACAAAATATTTGAAAAAATTCAAGAAAAAATTACAAAAAAAATTATATTAATTTGTTTTTTCTTTAACGAAAATCTATTTCCAGCAATGTGATAATGTTATGATTATGCAGAGAATCAGTTTGAATTTTTTTAAGCGAAAACCATGCGTAGCTCGAAGGAAACTCAAGAAATCAAATTTGTTCAAAACAGAATATAAATTTCAAAAATAATTTCAGTTTTAAGAAAAATCAGTGACGTACCATAAATGTTTGCTGAAGAATGCAAGGCAAATTCTGCATGAACGCGAATGGTGGAAAATTTAAAACCTGCATTGCATCAAAAAATGCACATTGATAAGTAGTACCTGCATACCAAATTTGATTGAAATATTTTGTGTGGTTTTATAAATGAAAAATGATTTATTTTCTGTAACTTTACCACCCTGTATCTCAAAAACTAGGACGTTTAGAACATACGTTCATATGAAGTTTTCGTCTTAAAATGGGCCCAAAATTCACCCCCTAAATTATTTACATTCAATTAAAAAACACCCTGTATATATATATATATATATATATATATATATATATATATATATATATATATATTTATATATATATATATATATATATATATATAGTATTTGGTTCTCATCAATCGTGTAATTGTAAGAAAAAACTTATTGGGGTTTTTAAATACTTATATTCTATTGACTTTTTCAACAATGCCGACGTTTCGAAATAGTTTTGTTCCTTTTTCTAGGCTAAAAATTAAAATAGTAATTAACCTACATTTGGTGAGAGTATTAATTTGTAGATTAATTACTATTTTAATTTTAATTTTAATTTTTAGCCCAGAAAAAGAAACAAAACTGTTTCGAAACATCGGAAATGTTGAAAACGTCAATAGAATGTATCCAGAAGTCCCAATAAGTTGTATATAATATATATATATATATATATATATATATATATATATATATATATATATATATATATATTAATAAGACATAAAAAAACCTAAGAAATCGTGGTCCAGGATATATAAAACGAATTTGTTGACTGTCCATAAAGTGCAATTGTCTATTTTATCGGGAAAAATACAACTAAAAACTGTTTATTTAACCGCGGAAATTGGAAAACGTATTTCTTGAGTTTACTTACCTTGTCAACCGCTGTAAGTAACAGTAACGTCACATAGAAATATATCTCACTCAATCAATTGAAACTTATTGTTCCTGATTGGCTCCTTGAATATCACAAGTCTATAGGAGGATCAACCACAAACTGACTAACAGAATATAGAATCAAACATTGAATAAAGCGAACAAGTGTGAAATCGTAATATATTCGTTCGAATTCGGATAGAATGATTCAATGTCGAAGCTTTGTAGCTACTAAATGGAAGTATCTACGGCCCCATGCTGTCACCCGTCCCAATTATTTAGTTCGCAACGAAATTTAATAATCAGAGGCTGGATTGAAAGGAGCGCGAGCGACGGTGGATGGGATGATAATCTGATTTTTATAAGATGAAATTTCAATTTGCCATTCGATCCCTATAAAATATATTTAAAAAGAATCTTATTCTTATATCATCTTTTCAAGAAACAGAGCGACGTTAGGTAATTAAGATGGCTGGAAAATTGTCAGATTTTCTATAATTTCACGAATAACATCGCCTTTATTATTTAGAGAAAAATTTTTTTCAAAGTTGTGTAAAACTCTTTTTATTTTAAAATTCTTTATAGTGCTTCAGTAGAACTGATATTCCTAATTTTATGAGATAAAAAAAAAATTTGCGAAATAGAGAAATTGATATAAATAAATTTTAATTGTAAAAAATATATTTAATGAAATTTTACTTCTTATATTATCTTTTCAAGAAACAGGACGACGTTAGGTAATTGAGATGGCTGAGGAAAATTGTCAGATTTTTCTATAATTTCGCTTTAACATCGACTTCATTATTCATGGAAAAAAATTTCTACAAGTTGTTTAAAATTTTTTTTTATTTCAAAATACTGGATAGTGTTTCTGTAGAACTGAAAATTCTAATTTTATAATTACGAGGTGTGATAAAAAAAATTTGCGAAATAGAAAAATTGATAACAAGGACTTTTAATTATATCATTTGTTCCCTATAAAATATATGGAATGAAATTCTACTTCTTCTATTATCTTTTCAAGAAACAGAACGACGTTAGGTATTTGAAATGGCTATAATTTCGCGTTTACATCGACTTCATTATTCATGGAAAAAGTTTTCTACACGTTGTTTAAATTTTTTTTTATTTTAAAATACTGGATAGTGTTTCTGTAGAACTGAAAATTCTAATTTTATAATTACGAGGTGTGATAAAAAAAATTCGCGAAATAGAAAAATTGATAAGAACAACTTTTAAGTATATCATTTGTTCCCTATAAAATATATCGAATGAAAGTCTACTTCTTCTATTATCTTTTCAAGAAACAGAACGACGTTAGGTTAATGAGATGGCTGAGGAAAATTGTTAGATTTTCCTATAATTTCGCTTTAACATCGACTTCATTATTCAGAGAAAAAATTTTCTACAAGTTGTTCAAATTTTTTTTTATTTTAAAATACTGGATAGTGTTTCTGTAGAACTGAAAATTCTAATTTTATAATTACGAGGTGTAATAAAAAAAATTGCGAAATAGAAAAATTGATAAGAACAACTTTTAATTGTATCATTTGTTTCCTATAAAATATATCGAATGAAATTCTACTTCTTCTATTATCTTTTCAAGAAACAGGACTACGTTAGGTAATTGAGATGGCTGAGGAAAATTGTCAGATTTTTCTATAATTTCGCTTCAACATCGACTTCATTATTCATGGAAAAAAATTTCTACAAGTTGTTTAAAAATTTTTTTATTTTAAAATACTGGATAGTGTTTCAGTAAAACTGAAATTTCTAATTTTATGTGTTCGAGGTGTGTTCAAAAAAAAATTTGCGAAATAGAAAACTTGATAACAAGTTTTAATTATATCATTTGTTCCCTATAAAATAAAGCGAATGAAATTCTACTTCTTCTATTATATTTTCAAGAAACAGAACGACGTTAGGTAATTGAGAAGGCTGAGGAAAATTGTTAGATTTTCCTATAATTTCGCGTTAACATCGACATCAGTATTCAGAGAAAACATTTTTTTTGCAACTTGTTTTAAATTCTTTTTATTCTTGAATACAGGATAGTGCTTCAGTAGGACTGAAATTTCTAATTTTATAAATACGGGGTGTGACAAAAAAAAATTTGCGAAATAGAAAAATTGATAAGAACAACTTTTAATTATATCATTTGTTCCCTATAAAATATATTTAATGAAATTCTACTTGTTTTATTATCTTTTCAACAAACAGAACAACGTTAGGTATTTGAGATGGCTGAGGAAAATTGTCAGATTTTGAATAGTGATATTCAGAGGAAGAATTTATTGCAAAATGTTTTAAAATAGCTAGTGTAAAACTGATATTTTTAATTTTATGATTACGAGGTGGGATCAAAAAAAAATGACAAATAGAGGAATTCATAAAAATAAATTTTAATTGTATCATTTGCTCCCTCTGAAATATATTTGATGAAATTCTACTTCTTCTATTATCTTTTCAAAGATCAGAAAAACCATAGCAATGCGTGGCCGGGCAGCTAGTTTATTATTAGAATTATCTATATATTTTTTTCAGTATCAACTTTGAAAAGATTTGTTTTTTATGGCTTCAATTTCAACTTCGCCGAATCTATTTTCTAGACTTAAATATGATCTTTAAAGGTTTGTATTGTTTCAGGAAAAAAATCGTAGATACTCTCAATATGAAAATACTAAAGCCAAAAAAAAAAAAGGGGAACTATATGCCATAGCAGAAGCCATGAAACACTCGTCCAACTCTAATGCAAGAGACTGGGTAATATACACCGATTCTCTGAGCTCCGTAATGGGTATGAAACAGATGTATCCAACGCATCCCATTCTAAAAAATATCAAGAAACAACTGTACGAACTCCAAAACCAAGGAAAGAACATAGAGCTTGTGTGGATTCCCTCCCACATCGGTATCCCAGGTAATGAACAAGCAGACGTGGCTGCAAAAAACGCTGGTGTAGACCCTGCCTCCAAAATCATATCAAAAATTCCATACACAGACATGAAGCCCAGTATTCACGAGTATACACAGAACCTCTGGCGCGAAAGATGGCGCAGAGCAGAAAATAGAAAGCTCTATGAACTCAACCCAAACTTAAACCCCACTCAATACTCAGGACTGTGCAGAAAATATCAAGTGACTCTCACAAGGCTCCGTATAGGTCACACGAAGATAACACACCAATACCTGATTCAACGTGAAGAGGCCAAGGTGTGTGACATCTGTCACACAATCATTAATGTCAAACACATCCTACTAGAGTGCATAAAGTACCAACAACAAAGGGACGATGCCAACCTATCCAGAGAACTACAAACTATCCTCAGTCCACAAAACATCCATAAATTAGTAACTTTTCTGAAATCTATCAATATATTCTGCAATGTATAATCTATAAAATTAATGTACAGTACCCCGCTAATAACCTCAATGGTTGATGCGGGTAAATTTCAAAATAAAAAAAAATACTAAAGCTTTAACAAGAAAAAAATTGTTTTAAGAATTTTCTCTTCTTCGTATCTAGGTACATCTCCAACAAATTGTTCATTGTAACCTTGAATCATTCGTTATCATAATCAAAGAGAAATTTCAATGTATTTGTTTTTATCTATTAGTAAATATTTTTTTATTGCAAAAACGATTAACCATTTATGTAATAGAATTTATTTATTTTCCAAATATTCACTGCAGTTCTTTTCGATATTACCAACATCTATACCTTTTTATATTGATTCAATTGATTTTAATCTTAATTGAAAATTTGTATATTATACACTCTCAAATTCGAGAAAAAAATTCCTATCTTGGTTGTTTATAGAGTTGAATTATTATAGACATTATTGAAACTTAAGATGATTTGAAGCGACAAAATTATCTTAAGTAATTGCACAAGTGCATCAAAATAACCGATAATTTTGCATGACAGCGTGTTGTCAAAAAACTGCATGAGTTCATTTTCATTTTTGGAGAAAGAGCCCGACACCGAAGGTGGAGGGCTCTTTCTCCAAAATATGAAAATGACCGAATGCAGTTTTTTAAAGACAACACGCTGGAATGCGAAATTATCCGGTTATTTTGATGCACGAGTGTAATTTTGGGGAATATTTCCCGAATAAACTTTCAACTTGTCAAACTGACGTTAGTAATTCATAAATTCTCGTCTTGTCATCGATAACCGTAATATGAACTATGCTACTATGCAATTATCGGTCTACAATGCAATTATCGCAGGGCTCTTTCGCTTTCTACAATGCAATAGGCGAATCAAAATAAGCGCTACGCCGCCTGGTGACAATCAGAATAACTAAAAATCTTGACATAGTTCTTACGTTCTCCTTTGTTTTGTGTTTGTTTTTGTGTGATTTTTTACAAATACTTGTTATTTGCAATCATTTTGAAAGCTATGAGTCGTTCGAATCGTTATTGTTCAGTTCCTCAGTGTTCTTCCTGGGCAAAGAAATGTTCAAATGTGAATTTCCATGCTTTTCCTCCAGCTGGTGATAAATATCGTGTTTGTGTAAAAGGGAAAAAGGAATACTCCTAAAGTCTCTACTTTGTGTGATCTGATAACTACAGATAGTGCTCTAAACAGTTTCACTGGTCTCAATAATATAAAACTAATACAATAGTAAAAACAGTACAATCTGTTTACAGTGATCAACGGTCACATAGATTAACAATCAAACAGCGTATTGTTTTAGTATTGACAAAATTGAAATGTGACCTTACATATGTGATATTATCTCTTTTATTTGGCATTTCATAAGAATTATGCCAAAAATATATTTATGAAATGCTACCCATTATGATGAGTAGAGTTCTTAGTTGTGTCATAAGATTCCCAGAATATTCTGAAATACAGAAAAACATGCCAAAATGTTTTGAAAGTTTTCAAAATACTCGAATCATCTTAGACTGTACAGAAATTTTTATACAGAAACCAGAGTGCCTTTGCTGCAGGATCAGGTTTTACTCTCAGTATAAATCTAGTAACACAGTGAAATTCATGACAGGTGTTTCTCCTGGAGGTTTAATTACTTATATTAGTGAACCATATGGGGAAAGAGCATCTGATAAAATGATTTTCCAACAAAGTGAGTTAATTTTGAAGTTAGAAAGCTCACAGGATGATATTATAGTGGACAAAGGTTTCTTGATAGATGATATTTGTCAACAGTTTAAAATAAAGTAGATCAGGCCACCATTTTTGAAAGACAAAAAACAGTTGACTACAGAAGAAGCATTGTTGAATGCCAAAATAGCAGCTGCTAGAGTACATATTGAACGAGTCAATCAGAGAATTAAGATATTCATCTCATGATCTAACCTAAGATTTCTCTCAATTTGGCTACAAAACAAATGATGATAATCACCTACCGCCTCAATAGCAATGAGAATACATACTCAGTAACACACTTCTTCACTAAAGAAGCTTCAAAAGTCTTTATATTTATGGTAAAATTATATTTCAAAAACACAAATAAACACACAACAAATACAACATAAATATTCCAATGTCAATATTTATAGTTCTACGACTGGCCACATTGGCGCTGCATTCTTATTTTCAGATGCCAATTATCGCTGTAATTTTCGATAATTGCATTCCATTTACAAGGGATTTTTGACAGGAGGGAAATATTCCTTGAAACACTTATGATTTTTTCATAATTTTAAGTTCGTTTGCCTACATGCTTTTTTCAACAAAAATATGACAGATGCGATAGATAGGTTGAAAAAGAATTATTTTTAAATGAAAGAATATCAACATTCTATGGATTCCGGAATGATATATAAAAATACAGTTTAAGTTAAAAAGGTTCACCTATTTAAAAATTTCCATGAAAAACAAGTTTTACTTAAGTCAATCTACATTAAAATCGTTAAAGCTATTAATACAGGTACACATTTATAGCTATTAATATAACGAGATTATTATGCGATTTATAATAGTCGAGGACATTGCTAGGTGACGAGGCGACAGCCGAGTCACCTAGAAATGTCCGAGACGGTTTTAAATCGCTAATAATCGAGTTACATTCAAAGCTTTATCGTATCATTGACAACGGCGATGTGAAAATAAAAGCAACAAGATTTTATGTCATTTCATTTCGGCATTTCAAAAAGTCATTAAAACCATGCAAGATTTTTATATTCCTGACGATATATTAGCTGCAGCCAACACTATAAGGTTGGACTTGCTTCCGGATAATTCTAAAATCCATTATAAAAAATAATATCGGCAGTTTAGTGAGTGGCGAAACAAAGAACATATTCAAGGTGCAGAAGAAACGGTGTTGCTGGTGTATTTTGCAAAACTCTCTGAGAAATATTCTGCTTCATCCTTATGGCCGAAATATTCCATGTTAGAACTTAAGGAATGTGTGGAAAACGATAAATACGGCGCTTTAATACGTTTCATCAAGAAGAAAAATGTTGGATATACTGCAAAAAAGTCAAAAGTATTTACAAGAGAACAAGTCAACGAATTTTTGTTTTTTGTCCCAGATGAGGAGTTTTTAATGATGAAAGTTGCTTTTTTAATTGGAATTGGAGGAGCCTAACGAACTAATGAATTAGCGAAGATGACCACTACACGGAAGATGACGTTTTAGAGGACAAGCAGACGCTAACGGCAAAGGTGTATCCATCAAGATTGAAAACTGTCAAAATATTGTTTTATATGTTCATCAAAACTAGTTCTAATATTATTTGGTATCTAACGTATTATGCTTTCGTAACTAACGTATTATATTATGGTAACTAATCTATTATGAGTAACTAAGGTTTTATGTAGGTTTTGATGCGTTTATGATCTTAATAATTATTAATAAAGATTCAGTATAAAAATGTCATAATCTTCAATGATACGATAAAAATAATTTTAAGATAGTTGCTTCGATACATAGCCGAACGCCATATCCAATAGTTTCTTCCAAGCCTCCACAGTCTCTGAGGAAAATAGACCCGCTAGAATTTCTAGAAATACAATTTTAACATCCTGAAATACAAAGTTGAATCAGTGATAATATCAATGATAAGCCAGTACAATACAATATTCATTCATAAACCAGGTAAAATTGCATTCTATATATATAGGCCAAGCTACAGAGATTTTTCATGTAAAAAGTGTTAGAAGAAAACTAGCTGCGCCATTGTTTGTAAAATAGTTCTATATGATATAGTGATATGTTTTTCACTCGACTTTATTATTTATAACATTGTTACTAACAATAGCGTTTTTTTTAGTTTCTCGCTTATAAAATTGAAACTATCAAAGTAATCGTGATGGTGTCAATAGACTTATTGTAGAAAACGGAAAGACGAAAAAAATGAGAGGTCGGACGACTCGATCAGACCCTTAGTTTAAGAGAAAATTGGGCAAAAATTCATAACTCGGTTATTTTTTGAGATGTAGCGTAGATCCTCCGGTCAGTATTAGTTATTAATATAAACTATATTTGTGCGAAGAACAGGAACTTTCCGATGCGTAGTTTTGGATCTGTGGCCATTTGGATATTCTACTATACAATTTTTCAGCAGACCTGAATGCGACAGGTATGGTCCGATTTCAATTTACGAAAAAGATTTTGAAAGTAGAATTCTCATAGTCCAAAACGTTCATCTTGGTTTTACATGAAAACGCTGAGAAATATGTTAAAAATAAAGCTGAACATTACGAAAAACGGCCGAGCGCGTGAGAGTAGTTGAAGAGTGGGGGTAGAGCATCAGGCAAGGATAAGCATAAGCATGACATTCGAAAGCGTCGGCATTTTGAACATGACGGTAATTTCTCGGCTGTTTTTCGTCATGTTCGGCTTTATTTTTAACATATTTCTCAGCGTTTTCATGTAAAACCAAGATGAACGTTTTGAACTATGAGAATTCTACTTTCAAAGTCTTTTTTGTAAATTGAAAATGGACCATACCTGTCGCATTCAGGTCAGCTGGAAAATTGTATAGTAGAATATTCAAATGGCCACAGATCCAAAACTACGCATCGGACAGTTCCTGTTCTTCGCTCAAATATAGTTCATATTAATAACTAATACTGACCGGAGGAAAAATAACCGAGTTATGAGATTTTGAAAACACTGCATTTTTGACGGTTTTTTCCAATTTTCTCTTAAACTAAGGGTCTGATCGAGTCGTCCGACCTCTCATTTTCTTCGTCTTTTCATTTTCAGTCGAGTGAAAAACATAGCACTATATCATATGGAACTATTTTACAAACAATGGCGCAGCTGGTTTTCTTCTAACACTTTTTGCACAAAATGCTCAATCTAAATCTCTGTAGCTTGGCCTCGGTCTTAAATGGAACACCTATAAGTATGAAAAATTCAAAAATTTATGTCAAAAATGACATTTATAGGGCTTAAAATAATAATCAATTATTTTTATGAGTGAGCCTTTATCATTTAATTTGGGTTGGATTACGTATTGGAAAGATTCTACTCTAATAGATTTTTAATAATGTTTTGATAAATATCAATATCGAATGTTCGAAAAAATATAAATATTAAGTTGAGAAAACTGCCACAAACGGAAAGTTATAAAAAAATGTGGAACTTTTACAACGTTGTCAAATCCGAGAATAATTCTTGAATCTCCAGAAATCCCGAAATCTGTCAACAGTGTTTTGCATTTTGAAATAAATATGAAAATATTTTTTCGATGCCAAATATTTTTTAATTGAACGCGATGCCATGTTAACAGTCAAAATGCCCCATTGCTAACTATTAAGTTGAGAAAACTGCCACAAACGGAAACTTATAAAAAATGTGGAATTTTCACAGCGTTGTCAAGTCCGGTAATAATTCTTGGATCTCCAGAAATCTCGACATCTGTCAACAGTGTGTTGCATTTTTGAATTGAATATGCAAATATTTTTTCGATACCAAATATGTTTTAATTGAACGCCATGCCATGTTAACAGTTAAAATGCCTCATTGCTAGCATGAGGTCAAAAGAACTATAGTTGCATAATTCATCTTTAACTTTTTGAATGTACTGAATTTCCACAAAAATAATTCACTGATCATTATCATTTGATCGCTACTCACTTGAAATCCCTGCGCAGGGGCACCATGTTTAATGTGATTCGTTGCTAATTTCTCAAGCATAGCGATAACAAGGTCACTATCACCTAAATTGTCAATAATTTCTCGCAAATTGTACATTATTCTGTTACAATGTACTTTGAACATTACATCGTCTTTAAGTTTGTCGTCTGGTACATCTTTGAATGGAAATAATTTCTTGTAATGTGGAGCCTTCTCGAAAAGTCTGAAAACAAAATTCAAAATAATGGGAAAGATATATATGCGGGGAATTTTGGATGATGAAGACTCATTTTTGATAACATTCGTTGCTTTTAAAATATAATCAGAATGTCAATATATATAGGTATATATATATATATATATATATATATATATATATATATATATATATATATATATATATATATATATATATATATATATATATATATATATATATATATATATATATATATATATATATATATATATATATATATATATATATATATATATATATATATATATATATATATATATATACTAGCGGGACCCGTCGCGGCTTCGCCCGCGTATCCATATATGTATACGTATGAATCTTGGCTTTCGAGTTTCGAGTTTTACTGAGTTCACTCGTTCCGCGTTCCTAAATTTCTCGATAAAGCATACCGATAGGCATAATACCGTGCGTACAGACAGCGGCGCAGTAGTGATTATGTCACTCGACAGACTTATGACTTTTCACCGCGTATTGAGAAGAAATTTATATATTGACCCTTTACGGCCTTTACCTCACCGGGTGGCGTCGTGTTAAATCCACGATGCCAATAGCCCGTGTCATACTGTCAAAATTTTTTCTTTTTTAATCCCTCAGAATCGTTCTGTAAACACCTTTATATACCAAGATACTATTGCTAGTATGACACTATTATGACAATGATTGTGTAAGATTGTGTAATGATTGCGTGATTTCAACACACTATTATGACAAATTGTTTAGTAGAAAACTCAAAGAATGGTCTGCACAAAAAAAAATATAATACAAAATAGTGTTTAAAAAAAAAGGATTACAACGTTTGTATAAAATAAAATATTTAAGATTTACTTTTTTGTATGCTCTAAATTTCGTACATATTGCGTATCGTACGTAATACTTATCATTATTTTTATACTTCAAAAATTCTATAGATACACTTTATAGCCAATATACCAAAAATTTATTCCACCCCCGTTCAACCCCTGAATGATCGAACTTTAAAAAATGGAGAAAGTGGTTTTTCAAGATAATTATAAGGAACATTTTAGTGGCCGAATGAAATCGCTAAGTCGATTATTTTGCCAGAAATAGCCAATAAAAAAAAAACAGACTCACACCTTTTTCACCCCTAAATGATGGGATTTCAAAAAACTGAGAAACTACTTTCTAAAGTTAATTTTACTTAATATTTTCGTGAAAGAGCGGGATCACTAAGTCCATTATTTTGCGAGATTCAGCCAAAAATAGCCAATATACGAAAAACACATTTCACCCTCTTTCAACCCCTAAATGATACAACATCAAAAAATGCAGAAAATGGTTTTTTAAAAAAATTATGAGGAACATTGTAGTGGAAGAACGGAATCGCTAAGTCGATTATTTTGCCGGAAATAGCCAATATAAAAAAAACAGACTTACCCCTTTTGCACCCCTACATGATGGAATTTCAAAAAACTGAGAAACTACTTTCTAGAGTTAATTTTACTTAACATTTTCGTGGAAGAGCGGGATCGCTAAGTCCATTATTTTGCGAGAATCAGCCAAAAATAGCCAATATACGAAAAACACATTTTACCCTCTTTCAACCCCTAAATGATACAACATCAAAAAATGCAGAAAATGGTTTTTTAATAAAATTATAAGGAACATTGTAGTGGAAGAACGGAATCGCTAAGTCGATTATTTTGCCGGAAATAGCCAATATAAAAAAAAACAGACTTACCCCTTTTGCACCCCTAAATGATGGAATTTCAAAAAACTGAGAAACTACTTTCTAGAGTTCATTTTACTTAACATTTTAGTGGAAGAACGGGATCGCTAAGTCCATTATTTTGCGAGAAACATCGAAAAACACGTTTTACCCTTTTTCAACCCCTTAACGGCGGAATTTTAAAAAACCCCGTCTTAGTGGGAATCTACATGATCAGACTTAACTTCCCACGAAATTTCAAAAATTTAAAAAATATGGTTTTTGCTGTAGACTGGATTCAATTTTTCGGCTTGTATTATATATATATATAGATATGTGTGTGTGTGTGTGGTTTTGTAGAATACTTAATTGAAGTTAAGTTAATAGTTACTAGTGGATAGTAGGAAAAAAGTTGTGTTGTTTTTATTTTATTAGACTTTAAAGACAAAATACTGTGCTTTGATTCAAATCAAAGATTAAACCTGTTTATATTATAGTTACTTCAAACTTTCAAATTTAATCTGACATTAAATATTAGTAAAAATTACATTCAAATTTCAAAATCTTCATTACAAAAAATCGTTAAAATTATGATTTTCATAAATTTCCATTTTAAAAAGTGCTGTTGTTCATGTTCCAAAAAACAAAATCAAATTTGAAAAATTTACTCTAAATTGAAAGTTACATCCAGTACATAAAAATGGAAAATGAGATCATATTAGATATATTTGAAATGTTCAGATTATTTATCCTGTACAATATTACTTACTTCATCATTATGTTCATGCCATTTTCTATGGAATTCTCCATAATCTTGTTAAAAGAAAATTGTATTAGCTTATTTTCCTTATTAGTCAACCCAGTAATAGGATCTGGAGTTCCATCTCCATTTCCATCGCCATAACCAAGAATGCTTAACATAGATCCCATCCTTAAAAACTAAAATTTTAATTGTTTTATTGAAAAAAATTATTATTATTTCCAACTAAGAAAAACAAAACAAGATCATCCCATATAACATATAACTTAAGTATAAACAACATAGGTAGGTACTTGTTGGCCTACGCCATTCATTCAGACTAAACCAATTTGAACAAGGAAAATCATTTTAAAATCATAGTATTAAAGATTTTTTTGAGGTGAGTAGTTTCTTGCGGTTATTCAGAGATGTCGCTGCAGTCTTCATACACCACAGTATTGCTATCACTGAGTTAAAGTAGCAAACAAGTGGATATTTGACTATTTACTTCATCTTAATTTTGTTGTACTGATGAGATCAAATAAGATCGAAACAACTGCCTAATATAGTTGAGATAGAGTGAAATGTCATGTTTTTATCGTTCACCAGTATAGTGCGAGGAATTGTGAAATTTACGTTATTGGGGCACCTATAATTAATTTAATTTTCATTGTTGAAATTTGGTATTGAAAATTATATTAATTTTTGTGATACTAGGTAACTTACATAAACTAACTTAAGATATACAAATGAAACTGAACTCTTAAATTTAGCTACTAAAGAAAAGAAATTAGACTAGGACTCATGTATACTACCAAACTTACAGAAACAAATCACACATCTGCAATGAGTAGGTAGTTCATTTTATACCTCCTGGATATCTGATATATATATATATATATATATATATATATATATATATATATATATATATATATATCAGGGACGGCTTTTCGAAGGCGGCTATGGAGGCTAAGCCGCCTCCTCAATAATATTCCGTGTATCACTACTATATTATATTGAATAGTCAGCATTCAGCATATTCATATTAATCAAAATCATATTATTTTATGCATCTACCTTCCTTTCAACCTACATTATATAATATAATTTATTAATTACTATAGAAGGTATTTATATTTATTGCTTACTGCATTTCATTCATTTCAAGATTTCATATCAACAGTGGCAATGCTGCAGAGGCTTAATAAGGTATAGACGCGTTCATTATTTTATTTGCCATGCCAGAGAGAAAAGGAAACGCTGCGAATGAATATACCTTATTCACTTTATTGAAATAGAAAAGCCGGTAAAAACAACACCGATTGAAGCTAGCTGCTCGGTTCAAAAAGGATAGGTACTTTAATTCTCACACAATGTCGACCAATCACAACTATAGGCTTTCGGGTAAAATCGAGTGAATTCGTTAGACCCTTGACACTAGTCGTGGACGAAAACAGTTTGTTTTGGTTTCAATTTATTTTGCTCTCGTATTGTTTTTAAAATGAGTTCGGTTACTGAAGTTAATTTTGAAAATTTCAATGGTGACTTAGTGGAATATTTGTTATCCCATAACTTTAGTGCACTAAGTTATGACGATAAAGTTTTAATAAAAACAATGCGACCTACCCCGGAATTAAACAATTTGGTGCAGCGTAACAAACAACAGAATCTCGGTTTTAATATCAGAAATTATGAGAGACATCCTTGGCTAACCGGATCACAGGTAAAAAATAAATTATTTTGTTGACAGTGTTCACTTATTACTAGGGAAAATGTCTCTGTTTGTTTTATATTAATCTATTTTTGGGAGGGTCCTATTCTATTTTTGGCAAGAAAAAACTCTCACCTCCACGTTGGTTCTTGCTGGGCAACAATTGATTAATTCCTCGAATAGGTAACAAATTCGTTAAGTAGGTAGGTAGGTACCTATTTTGTGAAAGAAAAAAATATTTGATGAATAGATGAATTGATTAATTGGCTGAAAAGAGTTTTTGTGAATATTGTAAATAGGAGTTGTAGGTCTCAAGGTAGACACTCGAAAGGGAAAACAATTTTTTTCGCAAAGAAATTAATAGTTTAGGGTATTTTACTTTGATTTTCTTTAAATTATAAGGCGGTTGACCTTGAAATCCTAAAAATTTTCGCCTATGGTGTATTTTTTAGCACCTCTTGTAGTCTCCTTAAACTAACACCTCACGAGCCGATATATATATATATATATATATATATATATATATATATATATATATATATATATATAATATATATATATATATATATATATATATACATATATATATATATATATATATATATATATATATATATATATATATATATATATATATATATATATATATATATATATATATATATATATATATATATATATATATATATTATATATATATATATATATATATATAATATATATATATATATATATATATATATATATATATATAAATATATATAGATATATATATATATATATATATATATATATATACATATATATAAGACATAAAAAACAAAAAACATTAAAAATCGTGGTTCAGGAGGTACAAAACGAATTTAAAAACCCGTCCCGCGCTTCAGTGATGATTATTGATACGGAGAAATTGTCATTTCCTGGGAAAATACGACTAAAACCTGTGTATTTAAGCGCGGAAAATGGAAAACGTGTAATTTCTTGAATGTACTTACCTTTTAAACCTCTATAAGTAATAGAAACGTCACATAGAAATATATCTCAATCTCACTCAATCAATTGAAACTTATATATTGTTCTTGATTGGTTCCTTGAATATCACAAGTAAGTATATACGACAATCAACCACAAATTGACTAACAATATAGAATCAATCATCAAATAAAGCGAACAAGTGTGAAATCGTAATATATTCGTTCGAATTCGGATAGAATGATTCGATGTCGCAGCTTTGTAGCTACTAAATGGAAGTATCTACGGCCCCATGCTGTCACCCGTCCCAATTATTTAGTTCGCAACGAAATTTAATAATCAGAGGCTGGATTGAAAGGAGCGCGAGCGACGGTGGATGGGATGATAATCTGATTTTTATAAGATGAAATTTCAATTTGCCATTCGATCCCTATAAAATATATTTAAAAAGAATCTCATTCTTATATTATCTTTCCAAGAAACAGAGCGACGTTAGGTAATTGAGATGGCTGGAAAATTGTCAGATTTTCTATAATTTCACGAATAACATCGACTTCATTATTTAGAGAAAAAGTTTTTTAAAAGTTGTGTAAAATTCTTTTTATTTTAAAATACTTCATAGTGTTTCAGTAGAACTGATATTCCTAACTTTATGAGATAAAAAAAAATTTGCGAAATAGAGAAATTAATAAAAATAAATTTTAATTGTATCATTAAAATATATTTAATGAAATTCTACTTCTTATATTATCTTTTCAAGAAACAGGACGACGTTAGGTAATTGAGATGGCTGAGGAAAATTGTCAGATTTTTCTATAATTTCGTTTTAATATCATTGAAAGGAGAGCGAGCGACGGTGGATGGAATGATAATCAGATATTTATAAGATGAAATTTCAATTTGCCATTTGATCCCTATAAAATATATTTAAAAAGAATCTCCTTCTTATATTATCTTTTCAAGAAACAGAGCGACGTTGAGTAGAAATGGCCTCAACGTATATAAGAAAAATTCACTGATTTTCGTGAAATTTCACTTGTCACTGACATCGAGTCCATTATACAAAAAAATTAGTTCTACAAGTAGTTTCCGTAGATGGTTTAAGACAGTTTTCATTATAAAAAATAGCAACGCCACATAAGTGAACGTGAAACGAAACTTCTAAACGACAAACTGAAAAAAAAATAAAAAAATAAAAAATGCGAAATATTCCCTTGTGCCCCACCATCCTCTTTAAAAAAAATACTTACAGTGAAAAATATTTTCAAAGCCTCTAACCGAAGTGCATCCAGCAAAAAATACAAAAAAATATATATTTTTGTATACATATATATACAGGGTGTCCCAAGTTCGAGTGACTATTAGACGTTTCTGGAGAACTGGACATATTTGAAATCTGAAAATTGGGATTATGATATTGTTCGAGATTCTCTACACAGCTAAAATATTTTCGGAGCTCAAGCACTTCCGGTTATACAGGGAGTGAAAATAAATTTCATAAAAAATTAGTTTTTTCAAGTATTTCTTTCCTTATATAATCAAGTATTCAATTCTGAGTACCTTTCTGTTGACACCATTGCATTCGTTCGAATCGTTTTCGAAACATCGGAAAAAAAAACTCAAAAAAAGTCAAATATGTGTAGACAGTATTATGTTCATTATTCTCATTTCCAATATCCTAAGCGTAAACCGCTTGTACAACATTGAATAGGAAGAATGTGGAAAGGTCATGCATCTCATGAATTTTGGAAATATCATCACAGGGTGTTTCAAATTTTGTGTCTAAAATTGTGATCAAAAATTGGCCATAACTTCTGTTTTTCAAATTAGAACCCTATTTTTTTATGATTGCGTTGGATTCTGCGAAGAAAAATAATGATAGTTTTTTAACATGATTGTGCTCCTAAATTCAATAAATTCTGAGTTATTTGAGATTTTCCGTATTTATGGTGTATGTATAGAGTCAAATTCATCGAATCCAAAAAGATTTGATGAATATTCTTATGAAACCATAGGAACATTCTGTAACCATAGAAGATAAATTATCTATTAATTATTCACAAGTGGCAGGTCAAATTATTTTTCGATTTCACAAAATGAACCGTCGCTATTTAATTATTTGATTTTGGATTGATTTCTATGGTTACAGAATGTTGCTATGGTTTCATAAGAATATTCATATATAATAATCTTTTTGGATTCGATGAATTTAACTCTATACGTACACCATAAATACGGAAAATCTCAAATAACTCAGAAATTATTGAATTTAGGAGCACAATCATCTTAAAAAAACTATCATTATTTTTCTTCGCAGAATCCAACGCAATCATAAAAAAATAGGGTTCTAATTTGAAAAACAGAGGTTATGGCCAATTTTTGATAACAATTTTCGACACAAAATTTGAAACAACCTGTGATGATATTTCCAAAATTCATGAGATGCATGACCACATTCTTCCTATTCGATGTTGTACAAACGGTTTACGCTTAGGATATTGGAAATGAGAATAATGAACATAATACTACCTACACATATTTGACATTTTTTGGGGATTTTTTTCCGCTTTTTTTCGAAAACTATTCGAACAAATGCAATGGTGTCAACAGAAAGTTACGCAGAATTGAATACTTGATAATATAAGGAACAAAAAACTTGAAAAAAAAAATTTTTATAAAATTTATTTTCAACCCCATATAACCGGAAGTGCTTGAGCTCCGAAAATATTTTAGCTGAGAGGCTTGCTTAGCGTTTTTCAGTGACCATTAGGAATTTTGTTTCTACCGACTTGACGCAATAAAAATTTCTTTTATTCTATTAGTGGATTCTTTGTAATTGGTGAGTATTTTTATAGAATTTTCTGCATTATTTCGTTACTGTTTTTATTAAGGTACAGAATCCATTCACAGTAGTCTAAAACTTATTTTTGAATGAAAATTTTCACACTTTCGTGAAGAGAGTACGTCGTGGATAAGATGGTGATCTCCATCTTACCCTTCAAGACAGTCATCTTCAACTACTCAGTTTATCGCTGAGCCTTCTAATTCTATCTTCACCTTGCCAACTGCCTCAAAGAAAACATGCAGAAACCCAAGGCAAAAACCTCCATCCCTACATGCCACGAGTACACCTGTCAAAAACTACTTAATGATGCAGAAGCAAAAAAATCGGCCAAGTGCGAGTCGGACTTCCGTACAATTGACTATGCCCCCCTTAAATATTTATTTTATTTCAATAGGCGTGACGAAAGATTTTGAAATACTCTTCCTTAATGTGGGTACACATTTACTATTCACAAAAAAACCTTCACTTCGGTAATCAACTCAAGTTTAACGAAGTTTAAAGCCATTCTTCTAATTATTATGTTTCAAAAGCGCGCGCGAAAACAGCTCGCATGTGTCATGGCGGTCGGCGTCTGAACGTCACGCTTAGGTAAACATATCATTGTGTCTATGCGTAGTGAAGAAAGTAAAACAAAACATCAAATTAATTAGTGTGATAAAAATGAATTCCAAAAATTATAAGTGGTGTGCAGTAACCGCAGTGTGAAAACACATCAATAAGAACACCCAACCAAAGTATTTGTACATGTTCCAAACAAGAAAATAATAAGAAATAAGTGATTTTAAAGCTCGCACGTTGAAAACCCGTATTATATACTTGCTCTGGGCAAATCTTGCACTTTACTGTACAAATGTTGTCCTTCCGTTTCAGTTGCACACAACTGATTGCATCATCCCCATATGATGGGTCTTTAAGACCCGAAATTAATTAGAACAAATACATTGACTTGGTGATTTATCTGATTTTAGGTGTTTTCTATGAGGACAAATACTACTAGTTACTAGTAGGTGCTTATTTGATTACAGAAATGTAGTTGTTTTATCGGGTCTTAACATGTTATTAACTCTGAAATGGCAAACTTACAAGCTGTGAGGGAGCTAACCTCAAAAATAAACAATGACAAGTTTATTGTAAAAATAAACTATGAAAGTAAAATTAAAACTCGCACGAGTTCAAAACGTGTTTGATTATATCTAAATTGGATGTTCCAGGGTAAAGACAAATACAATTTACTTGACAAGAAGTTCTCACGTTTCTAAACTTCAGACGAGCAAAATTCTTCATTTGTTGGGAGGAAATCCGCTCAACATTAATACATCAATCCTGGGAAAATTTGAGCTATTTGCCTTAACAATGCTTAGTTCCATTGTTATCAGGTATGAGCGGAGTCGATAAACCACACGTAAAATAATAAAAAAATCAATCCAAATGCGTAATCAGTAGTATTCACAACAACAAAACACATAGAATGAGAGTACTGACAGCGGAGTTTACCTAAGCGTGATGTCATGCGCTGTGATTGGTGTTTCAGTCAGAATGGCCGATTGCAGTATTTTAATGTTTTATTTTATTGAAAATCTTAGTAATCTGAATTTTTTAAATGAAACTAAAGCATTGTTTTAAATTTTTTTTTGTATGAATTTTTTCCTGAAACCATTAAATCGACAATTTTTTGATACTGTCGTCATGCCTACTATATTATTTATTATTAAAGTAAAAATACAACTGAGTATTTTGTGAATATTTCAAATGCCTACCTGTTGCCATTATTGATATCGAGCAAAAAATGAATAAAAAATCGCTTTGGTTGTATGGGAGCCCCCCTAAAATATTTATTTTGTTTTGTTTTTAGTATTTGTTGTTATAGCGGCAATAAAAATACATAATTTGTGAAAATTTCAACTGTCTAGCTATTGCAAGAAGTGCCACAATAGGCCAAGCTACAGAGATATTTTCATGTAAAAAGTGTTATAAGAAAACCAGCTCCGCCATTGTTTGTAGAATAGTTCCAAATGATATAGTGATATGTTTTTCACTCGACTTTATTATTTATATCTTTGTTATTAACAATTTTATGCAAAAAATCGCGTTGTTTTTAGTTTTTTGCTTATAAAATTGAAACTATCAGAGTAATCGTGATAGTGTCAATAGACTCATAGTAGAAAATGAAAAGAAAAAAAAAATGAGAGGTTGGAGGACTCGATCAGACCCTTAGTCTAAGGGAAAATTGGAAAAAACCGGTAAAAAGCAGTTTTTTCAAAAGTTCATAACTCGGTTATTTTTTGAGTTGTATCGTAGATCCTCCGGTTAGTATTATTTATCAATATAAACTTGATTTGTGCGAAGAGCAGGAACTGTCCGATGCATAGTTTTTGATCTGTGGCCATTTGAATATTTTACTATGCAATTTTCCAGCAGACCTGAATGCGACAGGTATGGTCTGATTTCAATTTACAAAAAAGATTTTGAAAGTAGAATTCTCATAGTTCAAAACGTTCATCTTGGTTTTTCATGAAAACGGTGAGAAATATGTTAAAAATAAAGCTGAACATGACGAAAAACGGCCGAGAAATTACCGTCATGTTCAAAATGCCGACGCTTTCTAATGTCGTGCTTTTATCCTTGCCTGCTGCTCTACCCCCACTCTTCAACTATTCTCACGCGCTCGGCTCTTTTTCGTCATGTTCAGCTTTATTTTTAACATATTTCTCAGCGTTTTCATGTAAAACCAAGATGAACGTTTTGAACTATGAGAATTCTACTTTTAAAATCTTTTTTGTAAATTGAAATCGGACTATACCTGTCGCATTCAGGTCTGCTGGAAAATTGCATAGTAAAATATTCAAATGGTCACAGATCAAAAACTATGCATCGCACAGTTCTGCTCTTCGCACAAATAAAGTTTATATTGATAAATAATACTAACCGGAGGATCTACGCTTCAACTCAAAAAATAACCGAGTTATGAACTTTTGAAAAAACTGCATTTTGGCCGGTTTTTTCCAATTCTCCCTTAGACTAAGGGTCTGATCGAGTCGTCCGACCTCTCATTTTTTTCGTCTTCTCATTTTCTACAATAAGTCTATTGACACCATCACGAGTACTCTGATAGTTTCAATTTTATAAGCAAAAAACTAAAAACAACGCGATTTTTTGCATAAAATTGTTAATAACAAAGATATAAATAATAAAGTCGAGTGAAAAACATATCACTATATCATGTGGAACTATTTTACAAATAATGGCGGAGCTGGTTTTCTTCTAACACTTTTTGCACAATATGCTCACTCTAAATCTCTGTAGCTTGGCTTACAATTGGGCACACGCAGCTTGCACAGAGCTGACTAACGCAGAAGCCAAAATGAAGTCTTAGATTGAAATATATAGTGAATTGAAAAATATAGTGAATGTCCGGGTTTTTAGGTCTACAAAAATTACAATGTATTACTGAAATTCATGCGATAACAGTACATCAAAAGTATTCATAGTTTCACTATAATTGGGGCTGAAAATAAATAAAATCCCTTAGGGTCTCAATCTTACCCTCCTCTCCCCTATATATATGTATATGTATATATATATATATATATATATATATATATATATATATATATATATATATATATATATATATATATATATATATATATATATATATATATATATATATATATATATATATATATATATATATATATATATATATATATATATATATATATATATATATATATATATATATATATATATATATATCTACATATATATATATATATATATATATATAAATAATTATATAAATATATATATATATATATATATATATATATATATATATATATATATATATTTATTTATTTACATCGATATATGTATAAAGAATTACTTATCATACTGTAGGTTTCATTATTTTACAAGATACTCTGACTAAATCCTTTTTCGAGACCCGAGAACGCTTTTGACTTCAGTACGTCAAGTGCCTTTTCTTATTCAGGAGCTAATGAATATTCATAATTTAGTGTGTTCGATTTCTGATTATTTTTAGCTCCTTCCTTGTTTGGTCTTGAATGAAGTATACGCTGGAACAACTACTCAAGAATAAATCAATATGCATATACAGTATATGTATATGAATATTAATCAATCTTTAACTAGCGAAACGTAATTTTTTCTGTCCTACCGTTTTATTTTAGTTTATTTGTTATAGGCATTCACCACACGTTTACGAAAATTCCATCTATAAGCATAATTTGTTTATTCAAAATGTTCAGCATACCTTAACTATATAACAGAAGATTTTTCTCACAACTTCTAGTGATATTCGAAAACTTCTTTCTAATAAAAAATGAGAGATTCAAATTTCAAGTTTGTTCGTTGGAATTTTCCTTTTCATGTAATTTCCTATAAAGTATTTTGTGGCGTTTCTTAGCATCGGCGTTATTCTTAAGTCTTCTCTCCATGCTTTCGTTTTTCAGGCATTTCTCCATTTGGGAATTCAAATCATTGCAATATCCAAAATATTTTTTGAAAGGAAAGTCCATGTGACATTGTTTTAACCTGGCAATCAAACCGTTACAATCTTCTGAATGTAAATGATCGGAAAGATCTGGATGCATTTTAAATTATTCGGAAACGGAAATTTCTTTTATCGTTGTCAAAAAGAATCTATGTAAATAAAAAACATGGTTAATTTATCAATCATCTCGTACCCTCGAAAAAAAGCAGTTGAATTTCTATGATCTATATGGAAAGTGAGGTTATAGGAATTCATTAACTCAAATTTAAATGGTGATTAATTAAAATCTGCTACAATACAATCTCTCTTTTACATAATATCTTGCATCTTACAACTGACCGAATGCTCTAATTTATTAGCAGTAATATGGAAGGAATCCCGAATGAAGAATACGAATCATGTCATAAACTATTACAAGAGTATAACAAGTGTTTGTCGGATTACCCAGTCTTACGATTTATTGGATTTTGTAATAAACCTCATACCTCCTTTATGAGGTGTAGTAAACGTCTATACGAATTAGAGTCTGCAATTCGTCAGGAGAAAAGCAGGAAATTAAGAGAAATGGTTTTTAGAAATCAAAGAAAACAACAGGATATGTGATTAACAATAGCTAAACATGAAGTTTCGAATGTATGTAAGTTTTTATATTAAAAAAGTATTTTCTTCAAATGCTTTTTTTCCTACTGTTATTCTCCCTTAGTAAACAAAGCATTATCAAATTCTTTGCTCTTTGAATGATTGGTCTATGTGATCTATATTGACATTGTCAAAACTGATATTTCAATATGGGCAATTTATTTAAAAAAGAGACTCCTCCCAATTTAGAAGCCGATAACGAAAGTATTTATACTACTGGAAACAGTATTTTTACTGTAGGTGGAATCATCCCTCTTTCAAAGCACTCATTAGATTACTCAGATGAAGATGTTTCTGATTTGTCCACCTCATCGTGCACTAGACCTACAGTTTTTAATTCTCATGATACAGCAGAGGGTTCATCACAGCCTAAAGCTGAAGATGTAGAATCTGTTATTATTAGTGCAGAACAGCTAGAAATTATCTATGAGCAATATAAGGCAATGTATCCGGAAGTTACTCGACAAATGTTTATGCCTCCGGAAATCCTTGCAACAGTCACACACCTCTTTGATAGATGGCAAACTGATATGATTTACAATTTTGACAGTTACATAACGTAAGTTCTATCTCTGTTAGAGCAGTGGACGAAAATTAACTTGACATTACTATGTACCTTCGATCAATTTTCACGATTTTTTGCCCTAGTAGTGAATATTTGGTTATGAGAGATATCTGTTATTTCGATTAACTGCACTTATATGTATGTTATTCAAATAATTTTTGTTTAGTCTTCTCAATGAATTTTTAGTAATTGTTTTCCTTTTCACCCCTCACTAATAATAATGGCATATGAAAAAGAATAAAATATCTTATGTTAAGCGCCGGTTGTTCCTTTGGCCAGAATTTTAGGTGATCAGCAGTACACTGAAAGAGAGAACAAAATTGCTAATTTAAATACTTATTTTAGAAGACCTTCTTTATAACTTACCTTGATAAGACAGATGAAAAACTCACAACGCAGATAAAACTAAAGTCTTATCTGTTATTATTCTATCTAAAAAAACTACCAGAAAATATTTTCCTCTACTTTTTCACATTTTTTAAATTAATTTATTTTATTCTGTATACAAAACGTTTAGTAATCTGAAATTGAACAGAATTTTGATACCCAATCTAACTGGTAGATAATTTTACTTATATGTTATAAATTAGAACCTAGTTCTTTTTTGTCAAAAGTCTAAATTATAGATTACACAAATTTATTCTGATTAAATTTTAATCCGCACAGTTGATCCAGTTTTTTGAGTTCCATTCTATTCACCTTAAACTCTTGCAGCTATGCGAAACTGGACAAGAATATGATGAAGATGTTTGCGGACAGCATTAAAGATAGTACAAATTGTAATATCGAAAACATGTTTCTGCGACATTCCGTAGGAATTGTCATAACCTTCAAGATGATACTTGACGGACTTGAACAAAATAAAGCTGACGAATTGATTGAACAACTTGCAATAAGTCATGGTTTACATGGAATCACAGGGGACGATTTCAAGGTATAGCGAATAGGAAAATCAAAGTTGGCTAAAATAATATTTCCAGTTCTTTTATGTGATTTCTTTTGATAAATACACTTGAATACACACAATTATAATATGCATATCAATTTTCCTCAGACATTATCGGTGTAATACAAGTGATCAATTCTGGGAGTATTTTCTAAATTATTCAACTAGCAAATGGTTTGATGTAAAGAAATAACCATCAAGTTGGATTTAACACTCAATGCTACTCATAACTTGCAAATAAGAAACACTATTGAAGATATACATCTTAAGTTAACTGTTTAGGCTTGTCACCAATGTCAATACGCTTGGAAACAAACCTTCATTTTATGAAAATTGTTTCACATGAAGACTTGTATTTAATTCATTCGCAAATTTTATTTATTAAATTTATGGCCGTGAACATGATGGTTAACAATTCTTTATACATTCAAAGCGCATAATAAACTCTAGCAATTGTAGTCGATTATTAAATAAAATTCCTGATGAAAGTCTAAGTTAATTCTGTGAAAAATAATTTTAGGTTTTGGACCTTCACTTTACAAGATATCTACTACAAAGAAATTTGATTAACGATGAGAGCATAATTGCAATTGTTGCATTTTTTTTTCTTGTGTCCGAAAAGATTACGAAAGTTTTGGTTCATAGAAGAAGCCAAGCTCAAAGCTCTATTACCTCCGAAATTCCTATAGTGGGCAGAACAAGCATCACTAGGGGTAAATTCTGAAATACATATCTTACTTCCTAGGAATATTTTCTCGTTGATATTTGTTTTGCAGAAAAATAAATTTCTATGAAATTTTTCAGATAATTACAGATGCATGAAAAAGTGGTCAATGGTAACACCTATCATAAATTCAAGAATCGATATTGTCCAGAGACAAATTCGAATGTATCGACCTGAGGATAAGTTCGAATTAGACACAACTACTCTTTCCACACATAAACTCAAAGCTAGCGACTTTTTGTTGAATATTTGCAAGAAAAAAAAAGCGGCAAAACAGTAAATTGAAATACGTTCGTTATAAATTAAATTGTTGTTTTTAAAATGATGAATTGTTATTGTATTTTGGAATAAAAATATAGATAATTTACTGCTTTCAAAAAAGTATTATATTTACTGCTTGCAGTAGTTATCACTTTCATTTGAGGCTAGTGTAAGCACATAAAGAGAAATAAATTAAGACATAATTCGAATATAACGAAGTAGCATAATTGAATGTAGCGAATTAAACAATGGATACATCCAACCTAGTCACAAAATAGATAACTTCTATTCAACAATGTTCTTACAATATTACTTAATTATATTAACGTACGAAGCAACGCCTATTTAATAAGTGGAAAAATGTAATTTTACAAGACTACATTTAATTATTATTTAGTCCTGTTTTTCACACACATTATTTCAATGAGAATGTGTAAATTTCGACAAATCTTGAAAGCGTAAGTAGGACTCGTATATCATTGAAAAAAACAAATAATAATTTGAAATTTTAATTTTAAAATTATAACAATATGTTCAATTATAGTTTGCCTTATTTCTCATCAGTCTTTTGCTATCTACAATATTTCAATCACAACTGAAAAAAAAAAGAATTGATTGAGTGCAAATTGAATTCTGTTTCCCCAGAAAGGTTTGCTTTCCAACAGTTTTATGTACTCATTCTTTTTCTAAATTTGAACTTGTGTGACGTCACAACAGGGATGGGGGTCACACAAATGTAACAAGGGCGGTGGTTCAAAATTTTTTAAATTTGCGTGAAATAGCGAATAGTCGTTTAAATTCTTAAAAACCAGTGTCATCATTCACAACAATTTCATTCCTAAAAATTTTCGACTCCCCCTTGTAGATTGGATTGAAATAATAGAATAATCGATAGAACTGTTAGAATCAACCTTCCAGTATATTCCAAGCATAATAATCCTATGGAACGTAAAGGTAAGGAGGACCATCTCATATTGGAAAACAGTCGCAAAAGTGTCCAGTTATAAGCAACAAATAGTAGTTCCGAAATCCTCCAGAGTGGCGCTAGAATAGCAAGAGGGAAGGTATTTCGTGCCGCGCTATTGCCAAATGTTTTGATTGGGATTTTGAAGTTTGAAAGCTAGGTTATGTAGTTTATTTTTAAATGAGTGCTATTATTATTATTTATTATTAGTTTATTAAATTAGTTTAATTTTGAGTCACTACATTTTCCTTCTATAGTTCTTCCTACATTTTTATTAAGGTACCTACTAGTTCAAAAACGCCGATCTTCTGTTTTAAATGTGAAAAACTATATTCCACTCGTCGTGGTATTTAAATCGTCATATAAGAAATGTGAATAAGATTTAACCTAAATCTATAGAGTACGATGAATCTGTTGGTCTTTAAATGTCGTGAAGGCTGTAAACTTTCGTTCAAATGTAGTAGTGAATTGCGCATTAATCTAAGTAACTAACATCGTTTCAGTGGTTTGAAGGGTGAAAATAAGAACTTCAAATCTTATGAAGGAAAGGTGTTGCAATTTAAACACTTATGTGTTATTAGCCATCTACAAGAATTTGTAAGGTAAATAAGTGAAAACGACGTCAATATGACAACAGCGCGTCATTTCATACGTACTCTTTTGCTATTGTGGCGCCACCAATTTGATGCTTTTTGTGGACACAGAGTTGGTACTCCTTACCTTCTACCCTCCATGAATAATCCCCACTTACATTCTTCATCCTTGGATGCGGCCTTCTTCTCTGGCGTTTTATTCCAATAACTAACCGATATTTTATTCATGTTCAACTTCTGGAGGAGTGCGTTTTTTAAATGTTTAGTGTTTCCCAAATGTCCGTTCTCACGCGAATTTTTTTCCGGGGAATCCTCGATGATTACCACGTCGTCATCGACGGCGTTAGAACCACCGCTGCTGGACGGGCCGGCGTTTTTCGTCGAAACGTTCGTGTCGCGGAAAATTCGAGAAACCTTTTTCGCACTGCCCGAGGCACCGGGTGTCTGGTTTTTGCGCAACGTTAGATTCGACCTGGGAACTTTGGGGCCGGTCGGTTTCACGAAATCGTCAGAGGACGATTTCCTAAAAGGCGTTAAGCCGAGCTTCGTCGACACGTTGTCCTTCCTGTTGACCACATTACCCAGAACGAACGGGTTGGGGCGCATGTTCGCGGTTTTCATTCTGGATTCGCTTGGCCGCAAAACACTCCGACTATTGTGAACGTTTTGCGAATTGACTTTCGCAGATGGAACGTCCTTGTTCTTGCTATTAGGTTCCTCGTTTACGCGCAAAATCGCCGGGTTAGGTACGAGGTTGTTGGAGCTTTCGTTCCTGGTGTTTGCACTGGTCGTCAAGGGGTTACCGGCCGCCAACACAAGCTCAGCCAATTCTACCATCGGCGAACTGAAAAAATGTCAGAAACAAAATTACCTGATCAATTGAATATTGAAACGATTATGTTCATCAAATTTTGAAATTATTGGCGACTGAAATTAAGATCGTAGCGCCGGAACGGCTAATATCGGTACTACAGCATGGGCCATTAACGGATTGTTTACATTGTTTGTAATGGTATTTACGTTCATTTCGTTTTGAGTTTTCGAACTTTGTGCTTATTTGTACTTTCTTGTGATTTATTGTGTTTGGATTGAGGAAAATTTTATCTCTGTTTAACAGTAGATAACCTACCTACATCAAGTTGAAATTTACACTGAGTTTTTATCATGAAACATGAAAATCAATAATAAAATAAAGGAGAGGACGAATAAATTAATTGGTTTGAGGAACTATGTATACATCATGAAAAGGCTGTATGACAGAACACCTATTTACTTAAAAAGTAAAAAAGCTTTCAAAAGTTTCAAGAAAACATCTCTGAAATGTCTAGTTTCATTACCAACTGAAGAGGTTTTGAGTATAATGGACGAAACTTAGTACTTACCATCAAAACTGAAAGAAACAACATGAAATAAAAGAAGAATCAACATGAATACTCTGCTCGAATGGTTTGAACGTAATTAGTTATTATATTTTTTGAATTTTCCTTACGCATAACAGCTCTCGTAAAAATACGGTGGACTTCTGAGAATCTGTTTTTTTATAGAATCTCTGTTTTCCTGGTTATATAATTGAATTTTTATTTTAATAGTATCTCTGATTGTTACATGAAAGAAAATACAATTATCTAGAATCTCTAGATGGTGGCCCAGGTTCAGATTCCGATAAAAGTGGAAGATTTTTCGTTGGAATAGCATTGGACTTCAAAAACCCTACGTTTTCGGTTAGCTGAAAATTGCACATCATCAGTTGGTATAATTCTATATGGAAAAATCCACAAACTTACTGCAGGGAAAATAATTATTCTCAGTAAACTGTAAAGAACAACTCTCTTATGTTCAGACACTTTTTTTCAATCTTCAAGTTATGAATCCACACCTTTCTTCTGTCCATCATTTCCTTGTTTCCCAACTTTGTTTGGAATACAACTTTGAATTGTCCAGCTTTCGGAAAGGTATGTAAGCTATATTCGGAGTGTTTTTTACCCAAGATGAACAATAGGATACACAACAATAGTGATTCATCTCTTCTGAACGTTTGTAAACGATCCCAAACAAAATTAAACACAATTAAAACTCAACAACTTCTCATATAAAATACACGTAAACAGATGTAAACAAAGCAATCTATGGCCCTTGCGTTAGTGATATTCGACACCGGTAGGGGGCGTATCGCTTATCTACGTTCGCTAATTGTCTATGGTTCCTATTGTTTGTAATGACCATCTTGATGTTCCTAACATTCATCGCTTAAGAATGGATGGGAATGTCTATTAATCCACTCGAGTTCTTGGAGCACGAATACTTCAAATAATATTTTCAAGAAGTCCTCACCTGTCTAAATTAGCCAGTGGATCTGCAGCGCCAGCTACCTGAGATGAATCAGTTCGATTCAACTCAGCCCACTTCGCACGAAGCAGCTCCGCGACATTGGGGACATTGTTGCGTAAGTATATTGCATTCGGATTACTGGGATGTGAGGGAGTCACCGTTTGATTTTCTGCGAAAAAAAACAGCGATAGTAGACCAATACGCCCGATTATACACGTACTAAAACTCACTAATTGGTATGTTCATCTGCTTGAACTCCTCCCACGCCTTCAATTTATCTTCTTCGTTCAAATCTTCATTCGGCCTATTTTCCAACAGCTTCTGATGTTGGTGGTACTTGTGAATGCACTCGAACTTCAATAGAACATTCGACAAAAGATTATCGTCAGGTTTAGTGGGTATGGTTCTTTCGAGGGATAAATCTACAGCCACGGTATAAAGATCTTCCAAGTCCAAATTTTTATAATGTCTGGCTATCTGATGTTTGTCCACTACTCTACTAGCTATGGCTAACTTCGTGACGCATCTATGATAGATTTTCTCCTCCATAGTCCCCTTGAATTACAATTATTATGTTAAACGTGCCTATACGGTTGGGATATAAGAACGTACCATCGATAGTAGCCTATAAATGTAAACGTTTTTTTCTTGACCAAACCGGTAAACTCTAAATATACTTTGGGTATCGTAGGATGGATTGAAATTCGCACCAAGAAGTATAACTCTACTAGCTGCTACCAAATTCAGGCCCAAACCGCCAACTTTGTGCGACATCAGAAAGACCCTGTAAAATGATTTTCATGTTCACATGGTTGTCTCGAGGAAACTCAAGCCGTATGTAAGAATATTAATTAGAATTCCATTACATCTTTACACACGAATTTCTCTCAGACAGGTATATTAAATTCGACCAATGCAATGACTAATTCAAAATTAAAGATTTTTCTGATAAATTAGAAGAATAACCATTACAAGCAGGGTATACAATAGATAAAGTAACCATCAGCTAGTTTTATGCTCAAAAATATGATGTCCAGCAGGTCAAATCGCTAATCGCTTTAGTGAAATAGAAATAAACCAAAACATGTTAAACAGCGTATAATAAAAATAAACTGAGAATAATGGTTCACACTGCGCCACATGTATATGCCCATAACTTCTTTTCCAAACGTCAGATAGTAACTCGTATGTACATTCAACTTGACAGATATATAGCTACAAACATTTTGGATAATTTTTTTCAAAATAAATCTTTAATTTTCTTCGAATTTCTTTTCTTCCAAAATTAATGTAAGAGTTTTTCGTTGCGTAAACTGTCCTCTACAAACCCTGAATTTTCGGAAATGTTTATCTGTTCTTCCTTGATATTTTTGTGGTTGGTAACGCAGAGAATAATTTGAAGGTTGTGGGAATTTGACAATGTTTTAGGAGAATTCTTACCTTAGTTTCTTGTTTTTCTTATCATTAAATATGTCACACATCTGCGTTCTCACTGAAGGGGGCACAGTTCCGTCCAATCTGAAATAATCATTTCTAGGTCTCCAAGAAGGACAGCTCGGTGTCCCTTTGAGTTTCAAGAAATATTCCACGCTACTCAGTTCAACTAAGCTGCTTGTGAAAATCAAACTGCAATAAAACAACTTACAGTTTTTGTTCGAGAGAAATGATAAATCTACAGTTAAAAAATGAAAAAAGAAACGTTGTCGTGGGACACCAAGTAGTGCGTGTCGGGGCGCTCGACCGAAGTGATAACCTATACTACTTATACTGATCCAAGTTGAAATCATTAATATTGAAATGTGGGGCTAAGAGCTCTTACGAGATTGTAAATAAAAAAATGAAAAAAGCCAGGAGCCACCTCTGGGATTCGAACCCACAAATACGGCATACCTGGGTTCAGTACTTAAACCACTCGGTCGTCAAAGCAATGTAAAACAAAGACGCAAGAGTGTATATAACGAGAGCATAACGTATCGCCACGCTATATAATTGAATATAAACAATACTTAGTCATTATTTTATGGAACAAATTTGTCAAGCTTTATCTTTTCATTATGCCATATCTGATTCCTGTCGTAATCTGTTCTTTTATGCATATAACTTATGCAAAATTATTTCGATGTTTCACATCTGACGTTTTCGAGTTGCTTGTACATGAATTAATGAGTACATATATGCATTGGCGATTGACGTGGCGAACGGAAAGAAAGCGGGAGAAAGAGAAAGATATACAATATTCCCTTGTGTTAACTGAAAACGTGACTTTCGTCAGTCTATTTCCATCACACTTTTAATCTCTCATATTTTTCAGATTGATCCCGCAGCGAAATCCCTATCTCCTCCAGGCCTGCCTTAAGGAACTTCGTTCCAACTAGATATTTTCAACTGATTCTCACAATTCCTTTATTGAATTTAGACAATCATGTAGTATTTTTAAATATTATTTTCTCTTTCAATAACTGATTAAAAAGGTTTGCTTAACACTTAGTAAAACATTTTTGAATGACATGGCATGACGACAGTATCAAAAAATTGTCGATTTAATAGTTTTAGGGGAAAATTCATACTAAAAAAAATTGAAAACAATGCTTTAGTTTCATTTAAAAAATTCAGATTATTAAGATTTTCAATAAAATAAAACATTAAAATACTGCAATCGGCCATTCTGACTGAAACACCGATCACAGCGCATGACGTCACGCTTAGGTAAACTCCGCTGTCAATACTCTCTCTTACTCTCTCTCATTCGCTGTGTTTTGTTGTGAATACTACTGATTACGCATTTGGATTGATTTTTTATTATTTTACCTACGTGTGGTTTATCGACTCCACTCTACTATAACAATGGAACCAGGCTTTGTTAAGGCAAATAGCACAAATTTGCCCAGGATTGATATATTTAATGTTGGGCGATTTCCTCCCAACAAATGAAGAATTTTGCTCGTCTGAGTTTAGAAACGTGAGAACTTCCTTGGAAGTAAATTGTACCTATTTATCTTTACCCTCGATACATCCAATTTAGATATAATCAAATCCGTTTTTAACTCATGCGAGTTTATTTCATATGTTATTTTTACAATAAACTTGTCATTGTTTATTTTTGGGGTTAGCTCCTCACAGCTTGTGAGTTGCTATATTAGAGTTAATAACATTTTAAAACCATTATATATATATATATATATATATATATATATATATATATATATATATATATATATATATATATCGTACGGGTTTCGACGTGCGAGCTTTAATCACTTATTTCTTATTATTTTCTTGTTTGGAACATGTACAAATACTTTGTTGAGTGTTCTTATTGATGTGTTTTTACACTGCGGTACTACACACCACTCATAATTTTTGGAATTCATTTTTATCACACTAATTAATTTGATGTTTTGTTTACTTTCTTCGCTACGCATAGACACAATGATATTTACCTAAGCGTGACGTCAGACCGACGCCATGACACATGCGAGATGTTTTCGCGCGCTATTGAAATTATATTGGAAAAATGGCTTCAAACTTCGTTAAACTTAAGTTTAATTATAGAAATGAAGGTTTTTTCGTGAATAGTAAATGTGTACCCACATTAAGGAAGAGTATTTCAAAATCTTTCGTCACGCCTATTACATCGCAGTTGAATTTTTCAAATTGAATGACAAAAACGAAACAAAATGTAATTAAACACATTTCTCATACTCACACTTTCTCTTCAATCTTCTCTGCCTCTTCTATTATACCCATCATCACTTGAAGCTTCGTGCCGAATTCTATATTAGTTTTAACTTCTTCGGAGCATTTCGATTTCCACCAATCATTTGGTATACCCTCTGCTTCTTGAACTTCGGGTTCTTCACTTATAGTATCCATTTCTTTGATGACCTTCTTTTTACCTTGAGCGTTCTATAGCGAAATTTTTTTCAATTCAACCATTTCGGACATAAAATCATTACTACATAAAGTGAACAAGGAAAATTCTTCAATAATTTAAAAAATTAGCAAGCAACTTTCCAAGGGAGCTGTTTATATGTATTCCCTGAAGAGAATTCTACATTCACAATCCAACAGTGAATTATAGAAATCGTCAAGTCACCCCGACTCAAAATCTGCATACAGCTGTTTCGATCTTATTAGATCTCATCAGTGCAGCTTATTTGACTCGGAGTGAATTAACAAATTTCTAATTGTTCCCAAATACAAATCGTGACCGAGCTACTATCTGGGTCACAACCCAGAGCGTCCTCCACCAAAGATATTGGAAGCCAAGAATTCACCGTTTAGATCGAAAATGCAGGATACCGTAGCTAGAATACATAACTTCCTGACATGAAATGTCTACTCTGCAACTGTGGCGTATGTGGTTCCAAAGCACGCTAACATAGCGCCTTTAAAAACTCTGGAACCATTCAGAACTTTCACTGTTCATTCTTTGAATATTAATTTTTTTTTCGAATACACGTATGTACAGGGTGGCCCATTTTGGGTACTTTTGAATGGTATCTCCGTTCTTTTTGAAGATAGAGGGTTGCGGTTTTCGCGACACTGTGCTAGTTTCTCAATTTTTCTATAAGGACAAAGGTGTTGCTTCTATATATCCCAAAGAATCTATCTCTTTTCTTTCCGTGTTCTCTTTGTTGTATATTTTAGCACGCGGGTGAGCAAATGATCCGTGCTCAACTAAATTTGCTCTTAAACGAGCAAATATCTCAAAAAACGGTTGCCTTATTTCTGGATTTCTAAGAAGAAAAGAATTAAAATGATAATAGAGATTTTCATAGCCATTATAGCTTATTTACCTTAGGAAATATAATTCCGCAGCTTCTTCAGAATTTTCATTACTCTATATAAAACATACCAGCATATCATATTTTTCATAATTTCCATACTCTGCATTATTCGAAGACATTGATTAATATCAATTAAATAATAATACCAAAAGAACGAAAATAAACACCTTTATAAACCAATTGATTTGAAATTTATTTTTGTTTCTTGTCGTGAACAATATCCATGGCCTACTATTAAATTATGCATTTAATTTCAGAAAATTGTCCTTTATTTGCGCGTTTCTGAGAAAAAGTTTTATATATATTTTTGAAAGGTAAAAAAAGGCAAAGTTTTTAGTCTATAAATATACAGGGTATTCCATTTAAAAAAACATAAGTTTGCCTTATAACTCGACAATAGTAAATATGTAACAAAAATTATCTACACCACTAAATTCTACGGAAATGAATCTATAAGAATGGTATATTACCTTTTCGATAAGATGAAGGATAACGCAACATTTTCAAAAATGCCCTGTATCTTAAAAACTAAAAGGGCTATTGAAATTCTGTTGACGGCATCTTCAGTTTTACGAAAAAGTAGCACGGTGTAGCGAAAACCGCAATCCTTTACCTTCAAAAATAACGGAGAAACCATTCAAAAGTACCCAAAATGGGACACCCTGTACTTTGTATCATACCATCACGCTTTTTTTATACCACCACAACATTGCAATCATAGTTTTCTACATGATATAACTAACCTGCTTTTCCATTGTGTACAGCAATTGGGGATGAGAACAAATGTACTTCGACAACTGGTAATCGTTGAAAAAGTACTTAAAGGGCTTCACGTTCTTCGGATTTTTTCTAGCTTTAGCCATTTCTATGTAATGTTCATATAACTCCTTTTGTACGGGATGAAGCTGGATGAATAAGGCATAATCGTGCATCTCTCCAATATACTGTTGCAGCTCGGTGGCCTCGTATCTCTAAAAAATTAAACTTGACATGTATCATAACTGAACCCTGAAGAAAACCCGCACGTATGCTTCATAGATATAATTCGTCAGGCTAATTACGTACCTGTACAGTATTTTTCAAAATTCTGTGTAACACGTGCGTACGTTTTTTCATTATAGTGATATCCGCATCATCGGAATCTTCATACTGTCCATTCATTATGGGGTTCACGAACTGTCGAATGAACTCGTGCTTAGTTCCTAGCAAGTTTGGTTTCACAAATTGAACCATATAGTAATCTAGGAAGAAAAAAGTAATCCGTCTGAACTATTAGTTTTACAGAATAAGAATTGATAAACATTCTAACTGAAACAATCTCTCAAAATGACGAACAATTATTTTTTAATTTAAAACCCTCCAACGAAGCTAATTTCATGAAATCTGACGACATAGAATTCCCATTCATCCTTCATGGTAGAGTGTTAGAACATTCGACATCGGCGCTACACACGATGGAAACACAGACAGGTGTCACTCTGCAACAAGCTCATCAGTAGTGTCCCATCCATCGACCGAGTGGACTACAACCTCGAAAGGAAAGGAAACACACGTGTTTCATTCCTCCCTGAAGTATGTGTCAGGGAGGCGGGCAGCTTGAGTTTGGGATTAACTCCTTCAGCCAGATCAGAGGATACACTTGTATGTACAAGTGCATTAAGGATAGGCGAGACGGGATATTTATAGAACATAGGAAGTGTGGGTAGGGTTCAGAGGATTAATACTGGCCCAGTATTCGCCTTATAAGTTTGCAAGCAGTGACTTACATTACCATGAGGAAACCTCTGAAAATAACTCATGGCAGACCAGTCGAACCCGAGACCTCCCAAATGCTAGCCAGCGTACCTAACATACTCGACTAACTGAATCCACGTAAACACCTATAGTTGTTTCTTAGAAGAGCACTAATGACATGCTAACAAATCATGGCGCCATCCATCGGAAACCCGATATAATCTCACTTTGAACCGAAAAAGACATGCCCAACGTCGAAAGCTCAGCTAACTTCACACTCATCAGATTTTTCATCAGGCATGAAGGTATTTATTGTCATAGACAATAGGAAGTGTGAGTAGTGTTCAGAGGATTAATACTGGCCCAGCATTCGCCCTTATAAAGTTTTTGCATGCAGTGACTTACATTGCATGAGGAAACCTCTGAAAAAAACTCATGGCAGACCAGTCGACCTCGGTGTTTGAACCCGAGACTTCCCAAATACTAGCCAGCGTACCTAACGTACTCAACTAACTAGCTTGGTAGACACATAACGAACGCAAGAGAGACCTATAACTGATTCCGGCGCGACAGCCGGGGCCGTATTAACCATTACGCAGAGTAGAGCAGTGCCATGAGGCCCCACATCGACTAGGGGCCCGTGCACGCACAAGAAATAATACAATACAACTAAAAAATTTATTGTATTTTATTGCGTTTAACAAGAATAAATTTAAAATAACCGCGTCCCGTCTCATTTCTCTTTCCTAACCCATCATTGCAAGCAGTGACTTACATTACCATGAGGAAACCTCTGAAAATAACTCATGGCAGACCAGTCGAACCCGAGACCTCCCAAATGCTAGCCAGCGTACCTAACATACTCGACTAACTGAAAAAAAAAGGAAAGGAAACACACGTGTTTCATTCCTCCCTGAAGTATGTGTCAGGGAGGCGGGCAGCTTGAGTTTGGGATTAACTCCTTCAGCCAGATCAGAGGATACACTTGTATGTACAAGTGCATTAAGGATAGGTGAGACGGGATATTTATGGAACATAGGAAGTGTGGGTAGGGTTCAGAGGATTAATACTGGCCCAGTATTCGCCTTATAAGTTTGCAAGCAGTGACTTACATTACCATGAGGAAACCTCTGAAAATAACTCATGGCAGACCAGTCGAACCCGAGACCTCCCAAATGCTAGCCAGCGTACCTAACATACTCGACTAACTGAATCCACGTAAACACCTATAGTTGTTTCTTAGAAGAGCACTAATGACATGCAAACAAATCATAGCGCCATCTATCGGAAACCGATATAATCTCACTTGAACCGAAAAAGAAATGCCAAACGTCGAAAACTCAGCTCACTTCACACTCATCTGATTTTTCATCACGCATGAAGGTATCTTTTGTCATATATAATAGGAAGTGTGGGTAGGGTTCAGAGGATTAATACTGGCCCAGCATTCGCCTTATAAGTTTGCATGCAGTGACTTACATTGCCATGAGGAAACCTCTGAAAAAAACTCATGGCAGACCAGTCGACCTCGGTGTTTGAACCCGAGACTTCCCAAATACTAGCCAGCGTACCTAACGTACTCAACTAACTAGCTTGGTAGACACTTAACGAACGAAAGAGAGACCTATAACTGTGTCCGACACGACAGCCAGGGCCGTATTAACCATTAAGCAGAGTAGACAAATGCCATGGGGCCCCACATCGACTAGGGGCCCGTGCACGCACCAAGAAATAATACAATACAATAAAAAATTTATTGTATTTTATTGCGTTTAACAAGAATAAATTTAAAATAACCGCGTCCCGTCTCATTTCTCTTTCCTAACCCATCATTGCAAGCAGTGACTTACATTACCATGAGGAAACCTCTGAAAATAACTCATGGCAGACCAGTCGAACCCGAGACCTCCCAAATGCTAGCCAGCGTACCTAACATACTCGACTAACTGAAAAAAAAAGGAAAGGAAACACACGTGTTTCATTCCTCCCTGAAGTATGTGTCAGGGAGGCGGGCAGCTTGAGTTTGGGATTAACTCCTTCAGCCAGATCAGAGGATACACTTGTATGTACAAGTGCATTAAGGATAGGTGAGACGGGATATTTATGGAACATAGGAAGTGTGGGTAGGGTTCAGAGGATTAATACTGGCCCAGCATTCGCCTTATAAGTTTGCAAGCAGTGACTTACATTACCATGAGGAAACCTCTGAGAAAAACTCATGGCAGACCAGTCGGCCCCGGGGTTTGAACCCGAGACCTCCCAAATACTAGCCAGCGTACCTAACATACTCGACTAACTAGCTTGGTGACTAACTGAATCCACGTAAACACCTATAGTTGTTTCTTAGAAGAGCACTAATGACATGCAAACAAATCATAGCGCCATCTATCGGAAACCGATATAATCTCACTTGAACCGAAAAAGAAATGCCAAACGTCGAAAACTCAGCTCACTTCACACTCATCTGATTTTTCATCACGCATGAAGGTATCTTTTGTCATATATATATCTGAATTTTTCGATGTCATCAGATTCAAATGAATAAAAGCGACAGAATTCTGATCTAGCAACGAAATTCATTGTTTCAATTCTTCAATTTTTGAACAATCTATTATTTACGATGAGCAATGCATACTCACATTCTGTTAAATTATTTTGCAACGGTGTTCCCGTGAGTGCTATCCTTCTCTTTGTTCGAATTTCCATCAAGGCCTTTGTTCTCAACGCTTTTCCGTTCTTCAGAAGGTGACCTTCGTCACAAACCACCAAATCGGGACCTGCAACACAAAATACCGATCGATGATCAGACACATTAACAAACTTCCCACGTTTGGACATAGAGCCGCGAGCACAAAATGACAGTAACGTGATGAGAACATAACCTCAATATGCAGTAGGTTGAACTATGTGTGTTAAGCATCAATCTTAAACCCAGTACGTAAGACTAGATTAGGCTAACCTGGATTGACTAACGCCTTTCTGAGGAATTCCCCTTTGATCATATTGTTCTTCTTCAGTTCTGTCATCTTCTGGAAAGCCTCGTAACCTATTATCAGAACGCCCCCTTTTTGTTTCCACCTGTTTACGGCGGCGAACTTAGAATCCGAATCGTGAGAACTTCTACGAAAGAAAACGAAAAGCGTTAGCGTTTGTAACACAAATACATAACCTTAAAACTCACTGTATACTGATTATATTAATATGAGTTCTGTGTGATGCTTTTGCCATGCCCGATTTGAATTCTTTACTCCATCCAGAAACGGTTGAGAGCGGACATACTATAAGTACGTGCTTTGTATTCGTTATGGAATGACTGAATAAGGTATGCACCAATGTGAAGACCTGAATAATTAAGAAAATTCTTAGTCATCTTCCATGTTTCATTTCACTAGCTTTTTATTATAGAAAAAGACTTCCTATTGGGGTCACAACCACTAGAAAGTGTTAACTGCCTTGACATAATTAAAATATACTATCACTGTATCAATTGTGTAATTTTGTTTGTAATGAAACATTGGTATTAGAAAAGCTTTCTCATATAAAATAATTAAAATATTCGAATTTTTTATTTTATCTATAACAAAGATTAGTATATGTATAAAAATCAACGTGTAAATAGTATAAAAATGATTTTATGTTCAACAGTATAAATAAAAATTTTAGAGGTTTTTCACTCACCTGGAATGTTTTTCCCAAGCCCATATTATGCGCCAATATGCAGCCCGTTCCTTCGAACGTCTCCAAAGAATCAACGCTCAAGTAACAGGCGTCCCACAAAAATTTCACGCCGTCCACCTGATGCGGAAACAGTCGTTTAGACAGCACCGGATCCACCGTCAAATTGTACCCGTCAGACGACGTGTCCAGGACTAAGCTATCTTCCGTGTTTACCTGCGACTGAGAAGTCCTCTGAAAATAAAATCCACGTAAGTAAATCGGTGCGCTTTGGATTTCATTAATTGGCGACCAATTGTCAAAGTCTATATCCGGCTGCATTCTTTAAATTAGATCGATGGATGCTCACAGTCGAACAAGGAAAACTATTTATCAAATATCTTCTATTATATATACAACACTAAACGTATAATTGATTCTAGAGATTACAACTGCCTTACGTGCGAGCATACTCGTTTTATGCTCAACGTGTAAGAATCGTTAAATTTTCTGCGAATTTGGGCATTTCAGCTGTTACATTGTAGACACTTAGCGAAAAGGAAAGGAAACACACGTGTTTCATTCCTCCCTGAAGTATGTGTCAGGGAGGCGGGCAGCTTGAGTTTGGGATTAACTCCTTCAGCCAGCTCAGAGGATACACTTGTATGTACAAGTGCATTAAGGATAGGTGAGACGGGATATTTATGGAAGATAGGAAGTGTGGGTAGGGTTCAGAGGATTAATACTGGCCCAGCATTCGCCTTATAAGTTTGCATGCAGTGACTAACATTGCCATGAGGAAACCTCTGAAAAAAACTCATGGCAGACCAGTCGACCTCGGGGTTTGAACCCGAGACCTCCCAAATACTAGCCAGCGTACCTAACGTACTCAACTAACTAGCTTGGTAGACACTTAGCGAACGAAAGAGAGACCTATAACTGTGTCCGACACGACAGCCAGGGCCGACAAATGCCTAGGGGCCCCACATCGACTAGGGGCCCGTGCACGCACCAAGAAATAATACAATACAATAAAAAATTTATTGTATTTTATTGCGTTTAACAAGAATAAATTGAAAATAACCGCGTCCCGTTTCATTTCTCTTTCCTAACCCATCATGCAACCTGGATCATCATTCATCACTTATCTATAAACTATTCATTAAGACCATTTCAATGAAGTTAACAAGTCAGGTAAGGTGATGCTGCAGCATCAAGTCAAACTAACCATGTTGTTGCAATATCACATAAGACTTTGAAGTGACAGGATACCTGGAGTCGATCATCTGGAAGTTACTTACATCTCTTTATCAACTTGAAAAGACCTGGGGCCCGGACAGTGTTAATCCGGCCCTGACGACAGCGTTGCTAGGCGTGCGCCGCAGCTGTATTCATATATATTGTTATCAAAAAATATTTCACATTGCACATAGCGATAATGAGAATATTGTATTTCTTCTGATGTTTTGTTCTTTTAATTACTCTCAAACTATTTAATTTATTTTTTTTTGACTGTTAGTTAATAATTAATATATAGCAAAAAGAACTTCGTTTCAACCGGGCGTCCCACTACACCTCTCGTCTTTTTCATATCGTGCATCTCAATGAAACATACGAAATGTTTATGAACTTACCATTTGATCTCTCATTTGTAACTTCATAATTCGTTCTTCTTCTTCTTTCGCAGCTTCTTGAGTTTCCCGCTTTAATTCTCCGCTCGATAATACCTGAGAACAAATATATTCGCATTACTTGAAAAAAAAGTTTCGCCGCAACCAGCTTACTGATAAGATGTTCCTTCTGCCATGTTTGTCTGGTTTTTTGTCGCGTTCTTCGTCTGAATCTAAACTTATAACAGCATCTTTCGATTGAGTACCAGCTCCATCAATTCTGAAACATTCAGAGTTAAATATCGAAAAATTTCCATTTCAAGTACTCACAGTTCTACGTCCGAATCGTCACTCAGCAAACTTTTCGTTTTCGTTTTGCTCAGATAATCTACATAGGACTTCGGATCGAATTCCTCTCCTGAAGAACTTGGACAGGAGCTCTCGTCGCTGAAACACAAATTCGTCCCTAAATACCGATAGACTATACTTTTTCAAGCTAAGCTTCTTCATGAACTTTTGGGATGGGAACCCAACTGAGGTAATTGAAACGTACATAACGGAAGTTCAAACTAAATCAATTTACAAAATCTCACAATTTTATCAGTGAGCCTTTTCTGAAATGATTTAGTTTTCAAAGAATTATAGTCCAAGCTACAGAGATTTTTTCATGTAAAAAGTGTTAGAAGAAAACCAGCTGTGCCATTGTTTGTAAAATAGTTCTATATGATATAGTGTTTTTCACTCGACTTTATTATTTATAACTTTGTTATTAACAATTTTATGCAAAAAACTGCATTTTTTAAGTTTTTTGCTTATAAAAATGAAACTATCAAAGTAATCGTGATGGTGTCAATAGACTAATTGTAGAAAATGAAAAGACGAAGAAAATGAGAAGTAGGACCCTTAGTTTAAGAGAAAACCGTCCAAAATGCAGTTTTTTCAAAAAATTTTAACTCGGTTATTTTTTGAGTTGTACCGTAGATCCTCCGGCCAGTATTAGTTATTGATATAAACTTCATTTGTGCGAAGATCAGGAACTGTCCGATGCATAGTTTTTGATCTGTGGCCATTTAATTATGTTACTATGCAATTTTCCAGCATACCTGAATGCGACAGGTATGGTCCGATTTCAATTTACTAAAAAGATTTTGAAAGTAGAATTCTCATAGTTCAAAACGTTCACCTTGGTTTTTCATAAAAACGCTGAGAAATATGTTAAAAATAAAGCTGAACATGACGAAAAACGGCCGAGCGCGTGAGAGTAGTTGAAGAGGGGGGTAGAGCAGCAGCCAAGGAGAAGTATGACATTCGAATGCGTCGGCATTTTGAACATGACAGTAATTTCTAAACGTTGTCAGATAATAATTGTAAACCCCCACTCTTCAACTACTCTCACGCGCTCGGCCGTTTTTCGTCATGTTCAGCTTTATTTTTAACATATTTCTCAGCGTTTTTATGAAAAACCAAGATGAACGTTTTGAACTATGAGAATTCTACTTTCAAAATCTTTTTAGTAAATTGAAATCGGACCATACCTGTCGCATTCAGGTCTGCTGGAAAATTGCATAGTAACATAATCAAATGGCCACAGATCAAAAACTATGCATCGGACAGTTCCTGATCTTCGCACAAATGAAGTTTATATCAATAACTAATACTGGCCGGAGGATCTACGGTACAACTCAAAAAATAACCGAGTTAAAAATTTTTGAAAAAACTGCATTTTGGACGGTTTTTTCCGATTTTCTCTTAAACTAAGGGTCTGATCGAGTCGTCCTACTTCTCATTTTCTTCGTCTTTTCATTTTCTACAATTAGTCTATTGACACCATCACGATTACTTTGATAGTTTCATTTTTATAAGCAAAAAACTAAAAAAGCGATTTTTTTCATTAAATTGTTAATAACAAAGTTATAAATAATAAAGTCGAGTGGTTTTCTTCTAACACTTTTTACACTAAATGCTCCCTACAAATCTCTGTAGCTTGGCCTATTAAGATAATTGATCCAAACGTTTTGGGGAAGCAACAACCACAGAGTTGTTGCCGTAGTACTTTACTTCTACTCTGTGGTTGTGAAATAACAATGGGAATTGGAATGTCAAAATTGTCAAATGTAGATGTTTTAAGATTGATAAGTGTATTTGTAATAGTGTTTTTTGTGCTAGACATTTTCGGAAGTTATATTAATAATGTTGTTGATCTAATAATTTAGTGTCGCGGAATACATATAACCAGTGTTTGATAATTTTTAAATTATTGAAGTATTTTCCTTGTCAACTTTATATAATATATGAAATTGACTATGTTCAACTTGTATATTTTTGATGATTTGATTGTTCAAGTAACCAATATTGCATGCGAGATTCTATTATCCATCTGTGATCTGCAAATATTCATACTCTGCGCGTGCACTTAACATAGAGCCACCATAGATATTTGAAAGAAGTAAACATTAAAGTACTTTAAGTAGGCTATGACTTAAGCTTGGTTCATACAGACGCGAATCGCGAATTGCGAATAGCAAATTCGCAGGAAAATAATTCGCCAGTTTGGACTATTTCATATACTTGCGATATTTTTGAGGATATTTACTTTTTTCCAGATAGCTTATGTTGGTGATAAGTGACTTATGACATGACACTTGACATTGGCAAAGTTGGCCGAGTCAGCCAGCTGATTGTTTATTTTGAGAATTAATAATTATTGTTGATTTCGAGACATACAGAGAAATCTGAGAGTTTGTATTCAATAACAATGGATGCGTATTCCTTAAGTTTATTTCAGTGGCAACGAAGACGTAAAATCTCTGCTTATTTATTATTTAAAAAAAGACAGAATAAAATATATCGGTCAGTTGGATACTTGCGAAATTCTTAAATTAAGGATGCAGCAAGGGGCTTAATAATAATTTAGTTCAAGAAATGCGTTCCAAAGATGAAAAAAAATTTAGAAATTTTCATAGGATGTCAATACATGATTTTGATAAAAAATCCAAAAAAAAACAAGAGCAAAACAATTTCTAAAAGGAAAACAAACAAAACACGTGTCAATTCACCTCTCAACTCACGCTCAACATTGAACACAATAAGATGAACTAAAATGCGCATGTGCTAACCATAAAACGGTCGGTCCTAATAATAATTCGCGCGAATATATTGAACTCAATCCAATTTTCTCGCCCCCCAAATTTTAAATTTTGCGAATTCGCCAAATATTAAAAATTTTGACAGGCCGCCATATTGATTTCAAATTGGCCAATCAGAACATTATTCGCAATTCGCGTCTGTATGAACCAAGCTTTATGTGTACCAAATATTCATATTCCAATACATATGATTATAATTTAAAATTACTATTGATTATTAACGGTGCTAAAAGTGAGATTTAGTCAACAATAAGGATAAAATATATTATCCATTTAAAAATATATTAATTTTCAAGACGCGAGATAACTGTGAACGGTAAATGTTTCCAAGCAGGAGATGCATCTTAGAATTAAGAACCACATGGTATATTTCGACTCACTTTTTGTTTCTGTTTTTGATGCGATCTGCGCATCTTATATAAATAAAAAACGAAACGGTGTCATGGGACACCAGGTAGGAACGAAGCATCCCCGAAACTCGCGAGATGACAACTCTCCTTACGCAGGAGTGTAACGAGGATTGCGTATATTCACTAGTCAGGGTCACAGACGGGTAATCTCTCACTGGGTGGCGCTTTGACAGATCTACAGATCTTTAGAAACACATGACCGTACTCGTATATAATACCAAACTTAAGATGATTCGATTTCGGTCCTTCGGAATTCACGGTCAGTCTTACAGGCGGCCAAAAGCTGCTTTTGAAGCTAATTACAGGTGGGTACGGGCGAATACTTTTCCGCGCATGCGCCACTTCATAGAAATCAGGCCCGTACTAGTTTCTTTTGAAAATGTATTAATAACAATGTAAAACCATATCGAAATTGAATTGTATTCATTCTTAATTGAATTTTATATACAAATTTCTTTTTTTTCTTGACAATAAAAATAATCTAACCCTACCTGTTCCAACTAGGATCCAATTGTTTCGCTTTCTTAATTTTTCTGACACGGTCATCGGAATCTGATTCATTACTGTCTCCGCTGCTTTTTCTTCTTCTTTTGTGCACATTAGATCTAAACGTTTTAGTCTCGCCAGGGAGAGCCAATGATCCTTTCAATAGAGGATCGTCTAACCACGAGCCTTTTTTCGATTCTTTGTTCTTATCCTTAATTGAAGAAAATCGTGATTAAACGGAAAAGAATAGTTTTCGAGAAAGATTGAGGTCTGATGAATTGATAAATTTCAAGAAGTTTTGAATTTAAACATTTGATACATTTTTCAAAAGCATTTCGAATTATACCTACCTCTTGAATATATATATATATATATATATATATATATATATTATATATATATATATATATATAATTATTTATTTCAAGAAGTTTTGAATTTAAACATTTGATACATTTTTCAAAAGCATTTCGAATTATACCTACCTCTTGAATATATATATATATATATATATATATATATATATATATATATATATATACATTATATATATATATATATATATATAATTATTTATTCGAATTGTTGTTGCCTGTGAACTATTTCTAATCAATTATCAGAAGATTATATATATATATATATATATATATATATATATATATATATATATATATATATATATATATATATATATATATATATATATATATATATATATATATATATATATACATGGAAGATGTTTATCTAAGCTTCTGAGAAATGAAAGATATTATAGAACAGGGGAAGAGAAGAGATGACCAAATGAGAATCGTTAGCGTGGTAAAATTACACAAAATATCCGTAATATGCAGCAAAAAGTAAAAACCTGTTGGAAATTCAAATTCAGGTAGTTGAAAGGATTGTCTTTAATATGTGAAAATCTTTACCAATTCAAGTGAGCATTTTTCCGGAAAAACTTTGGTCGAAAATTTTTTTATTTATTTTTTTACTCTAATTGTTTAAATAATGAAAATGCAGAAAAATGTTCGAATCAAAAATTGTAGGCAATGCATTTACCTACAAAATTTATCCGAAAAGTTTTCTGATATCTTTATTAGTTTTTGAAATATACCAAACTTTCCTAAGAGTATTTTTTAACATCATCAATTTTCAAGTTTTTAATTTTAAGATAGAAAATGAACAATGACATGTAGAAAAAATTGTTTCATATGAAATTTGCTACAAATTGAGGTATCTACAAGTACGTGAAAACATTTTTTTTACTAATTTTTCATACTAATTTATTACTAATTTTTCATACTAAACATTAAGAAATTAAACAACTCAAGTATCTAACGTTGTGTACTTACAAGATAATCATTTAATCTAAAAAATTTATTTGAAACTTTTTTTTGTAACTAGATTTTCCGAAAAGATACGTACGATTTTCCAAATGCTCCTGTTGAAATAAGCAAGTTCCAAAAGTTTCATTTGTGGTTTCAATTAGTATTTATGCCGATAAATATTTTTTATTTGTAAGGTATTGTTGTTGATTAATTTGTTCAGAATATCCCGGGCATTTTTTATCATTGAATTTGCTTTTCATGAAAATTCTAGCAATTTTCCACGCAAACCTCCTATAACTATCATATTTTTGTCCAATATTTTTAATCAAAAAATTATAAAAGTTAAAAATATAATTATTTAATGGGCTAAGTATTAAGGACCATGATATAAGTGAATAAATAGGTTTGAAAATTTTTCACTTTTTACATTTTCTTAAAGGTTACACGAAATTTTCCAAAAGCAAGCGTTACTGCTCATAGTCTTTCGGGAGTTTTATACTTCAGGTTCAGAAATTCATTGTGAATAATTGATGATTTTACCACGTAGTTTAATGAGTTAATATGTATAGACAAAAAATTTTTACTAAAAATTTAAATAGCATGCGCGTTGGCTCACAAACCGACGGCGCGTAGAAGCAGCTGCCAACGGCTTTGTTACCTGTTCTTTCCCCTTCATTGTATACACCTCTCTTTCTCATACCTGAGGCATAGGTGTGTTCATTTATATCGCGATCACTTCTATATACCGTTATTATTAAACTGGCAAAGATCTGAATAACATAATGAGCACTAAAAAAAGTTATGTTAAGTTTTCTAAAAGACACCTGATTTTAGTACTTATTGTAAATAATTGTCTATTATTTAAAAAATTTAATATATACAGAAAATCTGTATAATAGTTTTGAATGAATATACTTCAAAGTATTTATAGTTAAAGTTTCATTGAAATATATCGATTTCGAAAAAAGATATAATCAAATGAAGTTTGGAAAAAACAAGAAAAATTAAGCATGTAAAAAAAAGAGATTTTAAAAAAGCATTTATTTAAAAATTAAAACATTGATCGCTTTGTTTTTGTAACAATAATATTCCATGATCATTTGAAATCTTAAATCCAGAAGGAATTTTCGCTGTGACAATAATTAATTAAATAGGAACTATAATTGTTTATTGACTTTTTACTACTCGTTTTTTTTATAAATAAATGGATTTTAGAGTTAGAACATTTATTTTTTCAAACTTGAAAGTATTTTTAATCAAAAGTTCTGATTTTTCTCTACATTTTAGAATGGTTTTTTTTTTTTCAGTGCATTACAACCTCCAAATAATTAACTTTTAAATCGGGCCATTAATAAATTCGGCTCACGGAACGTTCGCGCGCACCGACGAATTGACCTCCGCTGAAATCAATTATATCTCGTAAACTTTGCAATTTACAGAAAAACTTTTCAGACATATTTTGTACATCAATGCATCAGCTACAAATTTCTATTTTAAAATATTTCCGTGTATTTAATATTTAAACAATTAGAGTGGAAAAACAAAAAAAAAACAAAATTTCACTCGACAATTTTCCGGAAAATTGCTTACCTATTTTTGTAAAGATTCTTTTATATTAAACACAATCCTTTTGAATACTTAAATTCAAAATTTCTAGAGGTTTTTACTTTTCGTGAAGCTATATGTGTACTTTGACCACGCTACGTATGAAGCTAAAGATTTCTTTCCTGTGACCTTCAAGCTACGACAGAATTATCATTTACAACATACTCACTTTTGTGGCACCGGTTTTTTTTCTCAACTTTGCAGAAGATTTAATCTCCTCGTTACCATCAGAATCGGAAGACGAACTATCACTGCAATGTATGGTATGACACACTATCTCTGTGAGGAGCTCATTTGGATCTAGTGCAGTAGATACCATTTCATCACTTTCGATTTCTTGATCGAATATACCGCCCTTCTGATCCGCTATCTCGTTGTCCGAAACTGAAGAGAACCCGGTGAGATCTGAGGTGTCCGAACCTGATAAATTGACTTTTCTTCTTCTTCTCTTTATTCTAGTAAGACGCCCCATTTTCTTCCTCTCTAAATCTTCGATGTCTTCTAGCTCCTTTCTCTTCCTGCTCAGACTCGACAAGTTGCATAACCTGAAATTGCTTATTACTAAACGTACGTCTACTCTTGGTATATTCTAGATTTTCGAAAATTCGTTTTTGGGCTGGGTGCTTCATAAAAGTATCCACAAGTAATGCTAAATTAAATTTTAAAACATTATTTTCTTAAAACTCAATTCTCTCAAGCTATGATATTGATTATCAGTATTAGTATAAGGTAACAAAATTTATGTAACATACTTACTTATCAATCTCGCCATCCTCATTGCTTGAAGCGGTTATATCGTCTTCAGAATCGGAACTTACTCGTAGAACCCTAGGATATTCTAATTTAACGAAACAGTCTTTGATGCAGAATTTTTTTTTAAGAAAGTCCTCACTTAACGTGTTTTCATCAGCGATACTCTTCTTCAGTAAATTATCTATATCCACTCGTTCGATGTTCACAACACAATCTTTTGGTACAAAATTGATCTGTGAAACTGCTTTGGGAGAAGTTTTTTTGGATATTTTTTCTCTCAGACTCGAGTCATCTTTATTTTCTTGTTCAAGACTAGAATGTCCTGATTGGTCATAACTGTTTGAATCAAATAAATCTGTAGTCAACTGGATAGATTCGTCACTGTCACTATATAGAGAATCTGTCCTGAAAACCAATGAAAACTTAATATAAGAGCCAATCAATCGTTTTCGTAAAATTCATAACTGCATTTTCAATATAGTACACCTACTCATAACTTTTCACAGACCCACTTTCCGAGGAAGAATCCAATTTCATTAAATATTCCAGAGCGTCGTTAACATCTTTGTCTGCAAATTCGCCTAGTTCTTTTACGGATTCGGAATCCTTCTCGACGTGAACTGCCTCAGAGGCCACTCCATCGCTTTCTTCACAGCAAGACATCTCTATGAGGACGTCCATTAGAGAATTACTGACCTTCGATTGGTCGCTGACGTTCGATTTGGCCAAACCAAGTACTGACAGAAATTCATTCTTTCTTGAACTGTCCAACTCTAAAAAAAAGGATTCAGTTAGAATACCTGCAACGGCCGTTTGAACCAACAATTGTCAAAGATATTCTCAGCTAATTTTTATTTATTAGTAGAGTATTCAACGCTACTTTGTCCGCGGTACTCTTATTTTTAGGACTAAGTGTGAGCCTCAAGGTCGGCCACCGTAGCAGACTAAAAAAAATATTTTAATATTAATTGGAAGAAGCGTCAAAAACGTTACATTTATCGTTTGAATCTCACATTATACTTCAATTCGATAACAATAAAGTTATAATGAATAAAATAAAATCATAAAGAATGGCTTCTACTATAAAAAACTTGTGAAACTGACACCAACATTTAAATCCCTATACTGCGCCATCTGTACTTTGTAAACCGAATTAATCGCGTACCATGAAAAGTTGACGTGCTTATATAGGCAACCAATTATACTTTTGCTGCGTAATGTGTGTTATTACAGACACAATATCCTCTAGTAGGCAATGCCTACCTCAAAAAAATACATCTTCGGTAGTTGATGCTTGCGCCAGGACAAAGTTAATTATGAATAAAGATACTTAGATGGATTAGTTATCGAATAATTTAATTTTTTACCTTCGGTGATTGTGACAGATTTATGAGAAGGATTTTCCATGGTAGATTGAGTATCAGAGATCGTTATTTTGGAAACTTCTGGATGCTCTGAAGCTGAAACAGAAAGAACTGTGGATGAACTGATAAATACGAATCTGCAATTAAAGATATTCAAGTAAACTACAAGAAATATCAGATTGGCGTGCTTTAAATAAATTGTCGTTGAATATTGATAAAACTGTATTTGTAACTTTTGGAAATTGTTGTGATAGTGTACCTGAAAGATTGCACGTTAAAATAAGTAATCAAGAAGTTAAGAGAGTTGAAAGTTGTAAATATTTGTGTCTAATAGTAGACTATAGGTTGAGTTGGAATTTGCATATTAACTATATATCAAACAAAACAAAATATTTGGTTTTTATATTTTTTTAGTTATCAAAAATAATGCAACATAAAACGTTAATGATAGTCTATTACGCTTTATTTAATAGTGTGCTCAACTATGGTATAATAGCTTGGGGTGGAGCTTATTCCACGCAAATCTCTTTGCTGCAAAGAAGGCAGAATAGAATATTAAAAATAATCAACAAAAATAACTTCATATATGAAAATCAATCTTGCACAATAGAACAACAATTTTCACTTGAATCTCTACTATATCATTATGTAACTTTGTCAGAATTATGTTCAAAATCAACAAGTGCAACTAGAAATAAATCTATACAATTGCCAAAAAGAACATTAAGAATAAGTAAAAAAAGATCTTATATCAAAGCAATCCTAGTTTCTAATGCATTACCAAATGAACTAAAAAATATTGAAAATAAAATTAAGAGAAAAAAGCAGCTAAAAGAATATATTAGACGTAATAATATTTAATTGCGCATCATGAGACGACTGTGATACAAACTGAAAAAAGATTTTTAGAAAATAATTAAAGCAATTAAAACCTAGTTTTTTAAGTTACTTATATAGTTAATTATATTATTTTTTAGATTAGATTTAAGTCCCGGCCTCACGCACAGGTAACTTTGATTACCTCTGTGAGGATATACTATTTATACTAGTATTTATGCTATGTATTTAGTATATTTTTAAAAAACTGGTAATAAATACAATACAATACAAAACTGTGATATAGATTAAATGAAAGGCAAGTTAAAATTAATCTTCAAATTCACATCTACCTATTCAATTTACTTGAATCTTCCTCTTTAATATTTCCGGATGTAATGATTTGTTCTGTGCCTAGACCTGAAATTGAAACATTAATTTACTGACTGCAAATAGAGAGCGTATATACGACTGCTGTCTTTTTAATTTGAATCCTGATATAGTAACATATATAGCAAAATATTTTTCACCAGATGAATTAGAAGTTTCCATTGAAATATCATGATTCTCTAGGCGACACGAATTTTAAATGGCCGAAAAATATTTTTAGGACCAGCTAACTAGATTAAACTTTAAAATGACGAAAGTAGAAATGTTTATTGAAATACCACAGCCAAGCAGTCATGCCTAAGGCTAATACTATAGCCTCATACAAAATTTACAATGCAAAATTACCTTCAGCTTCTGTTTCCGATTTTTCCTCTTCAGAAATCGCAGTTACAGTTTCTTCTGGACACTCTACATGAAACATGAAATATTGAAAAATTATCGTAATATTTTATAGTTAGTGGATATTTACGAATAATGAATATAAATTCACCTGAATCTATCTCCTCAACATTTCTTAAAGTGCATATTTGTGTTGCTTCTAGATCTTCCGATGCTGCAAATGTAATTACAAAGGTTATTGAGAAGTGGATATCAGAAAAAGTTTTAAAATCGAAAATTAAAAATGATAAATTACATATTATGTATAATTTTTTTTAAAAATCATCATTATTACCTTCGTCTTCTCTCCCAATATTTACAGAGATACTGATTTGAGTTGCTTCTAAAAAAAAATACCTAAATGTTCATTCTATTCAGCCTCTCATATTAGAAATAATTTACCTTCAGCTTTTTCTTCAATATTACTGGAGGTGGTTTTTTGGGTTTCTTCTAGATCTTCCAATCATAAGGATATAAATGAAAAAATTATTATATATTTGAATATATACATAGTGGGTATATACAAATTACCTGTATCTAAATTGTCGGTATTTACACAATGTGATTGAACCTCTTCTATATTATCTAATGCTGAAAATAGAAATAGACAAATCATTATAAATGTATTCATCTCTCAGATCCACAAATGAATAATATTGATTTACCTGAACCCAAATTATCATCGTCGATATTCCTAGAAGTAGATGCTTCCTGAGATTCTGCTGATTTAATTGAAAAATTAGTAAAGTTAGATAAATGTCTATAAATCAGAAAATAATTTTTACCTTTATCTGCTGTACTTGTTGTAACTACAGAAGACGTATCTTTTGCAATTTCCAAATTGCACACTGAAAAGATAGATAGATAGACTTTATTTCATGATAAACATCAATTAACAGTTTTTAGGCTAACACTAAGTCAACAGCTAACAAAATATTAATAAAAAGAAAAGGAAAAAACTTACTGATTAAAAATTATCTAAAAAATCGGAGATGTTACTACTACATACAATGAAATTAAAATAGTTAAAAGCTATTATTACATACAATAAAATTAAAACAATTAAAAATCTGAAACATCACAGCTTAAAAAGTCGTTAAGATTGTAGAACACTTTCTTTAGCAAATATGCTTTTATCACAGTCTTATATTGTTTAATTGGCAATTCCCTAATTCTAGCTGGTGCATAGTGCAATGTGGCATTCCATGATCTCTTTAGTCTCAAAAAATCAATACGCAGGTCTGTGCATGACCTTGTATCATGAGAGTGCACATCCTAAGAAGATTCAAACTTATCTATGTTCTGTCGAACAAAAAGTAGAGACTCAAGAATGTATTGAGAAGGCAGAGTAAGAATCTCGAACTTGCCTCCTCCCCATAACCAATTCCGGCCAGGACTCTGACTGCCCTCCTCTGAACACCAAACACCCTTGCAGCGTGAGACGAGTGTCCCCAAGCCAAGAGGCCATAGGCACAAACAGAGTGCACGAGAGCGTGGTAAGCAGTGAGGCAAACCTTAGGATCGACAATCTTTGCCAGGTTTCTGAGTACAAAAACTCCGGAAGCTGCTTTCTTGGAGATGTTATCCACATGTTGTTCAAAAGTTAGCTTAGGGTCAAGAGTAATACCAAGGAATTTCACGTACTCATGTTTATCCTTATTATTATTATGCCGCAGGGAGAACATAACATTTTTTGTTTTATCCTTGTTAAGATTAAGTTTATTTGCTATGAATCAGTCACCCACACTCTCACCACACTCAGCCACCCTTTCATTCAGATCCTCATACTCTCTGGCCCTCAGCAAAAAGCTCGTATCATCCGCGTACAATGTGACCTTACAGTGCTGCAGGAAGGACGTTATATCGTTGATATATATGAGAAACAGCAACGGTCCCAATATAGAGCCCTGAGGAACTCCGTGCGCCATAACTCTTTCCCTGGAAAATAGTCCCCTACAGTAAGTCACCTGACGTCTATCCGTGAGATAACTCCGAATCAACTGACTGCTGCCCAAAGTCAAACCATAGAACTTTAGCTTGTCTATTAGGATGTCGTGAGAAACACAGAGAAAAAACAATGTGAGAAATGAATACAAAATATTTCTCATCAACTTAAACTTATATTAAATATATTCTTACAAAGTCTACAAACTCTAATTTGACAGATCATTGAATTTTTGTGAAATAATTTACTGAAAAATTACGCAATAGTTCAACCAATGTGTTTTTCTTGAAAAATTCATACTTTCCGGCAGATATCAACATGAAAGAATCTCTAAAACGGTTTCATTAATTTTAACCAAATTGAGATTTTAAATAAGAATATGTAGAAACTTTACCATTTGTCGATTTTTCCTCAGGTTCCGAGACACTGGTATCTTTAACTTGAAACAAAAAATAAGAAATATACATTACGTTGTTCCAATTATGACTCGAATGTATAATTTGCAAAATTTTAAGAATTACCTGGATTTAATTCAGAATCTACAGCTTGAGCAAGTTCAACAGCAGTTAATATAGTATCAACATCTACTGATGAATCGCAGGAGTTTACTGTTTGAGACAATTTGTCTCCATGAGATGGCAATTGTTGTCGATTATCACAATCGTAAAAATCTTCATTCAAAATTGATGCAAAATCTGCTTCTAAAGATGCTGAAATTTGGATAGCATCTGATTATTGAAATATTTCGATGATTCTTAACTTACCTATAGTTTGGGAATCAGAATATGGTTCTTCCACTCCGTTTCCATTTTGTTTTTCTTTCTCTGTTCCAGCTGTTACTTTGTTTTCAACTATAATGATCAAAAATTATTTTCAACTTCACGTGGTACTGAAAAGAATAACGATTACCTATTTTGCTAAGTTCAACATTTTTTGTGGACTGTGTAGTTTGCTTGCAGTTTTCATCAACAATTTTTGCAGGCATTCCACTGTCTTTTTCAAAAACCATTTCCTCGTTTGACTTATTATCCACCTCTGCCACCTCTTTGTCATTTTCCTCCTCTGTTTGCTGACTGGACCTTTCACTTAGATTTTCTTCCAATATCTTCTTGTCTTTTACAGTTGGTTGGTTTGACTCATTCTCATTTTCTTCTGTCTCTTTTTCATCGTTTTTCGCCTCTGTTTGCTGGTCTAATGGAACACCCACACTTTTTTCTGGTAAATTTTTGCCTTTTTCAGCATTCTCTTCATGTTCATCTGAATTAGAAAATTATTTTAGAAAATGTTTAATAGAAGATTTTACAATGAAACTCCTACACTATCATAATATAGATTCGATTGAACAATTTTCTTCAATATAATCATTGATTCAACTTTCTAAAGTCTGAATTCAAAATAAAATTATGAAAAAAGTCAATCTTCATAGCAAACAAAAACTGTGATAAAATAATATTTCACTTTACTCTCCCAGTAAGTCATTCAGCTAATACGATGATAAGGTTTACAATATAATTCTTGAACAAAATTAAAAGAAAATATTCAATTGTTGAAAATAGTATGAATCAGATAAATGTAAGTAATTAGAAACGAAAGACAAATATATATTTTCAAAAGATTCACAATAAATTTTATTACTAGTGAATTCTGCATAAATCTTTTCATCACAAGATTTTTTAATTCTGTTTCTTATTGGAATGGATTCAAATCATGTGACAGCCTGCAATATTCAATTATATGTAAGTATTTTCTTTATTTTATAATTTAATGAAACGTTCTTCCATCCAAAATTCGATAACAACAATATTTTGCAAAAGTTTTATTCAGAAAATGAGAAATTTTTTCATTATGAATAAAATATTTTTTATGTAGTTGCAAGATTTTCATTGTGATAAATAAATATCATTGAACTAAATACCTTTTTTGTGTTCTATTTCTTTTTCACTATAAGTACACTCTTCGTTGGCTAAAAGGTCCTTTTCATTCTGTGGATTATTTGAGGATTGCTCCCCTTTAGAATTATCTTTGTATATTTTTTCTATTTTTTCAGACTGTGGATTATTCAAAAGACTTGCTGGATTTTTTTTACTATTATCATCACTTTTAGGGGGATCTATATCTGAATCACTTCCAAATATTTCTTTTATCTGATGCAATATTGGATCTTCACAATCTATAAAGAAAAATGTTTATTGTTTGAAAAATATTAGACTCGTATTACTGTCAAAAATTAGCTTATTTTTACATTACCCTAATTAGCCTTGAACTATATTGAGTTTTTTGACTATTCATGCTATTCTTAGTAACATCAATTGAATGCTCCCTTAACACACAAAAAACCAATCATCCAAAGCAAAAATGTCACAAGGAATTTCAGAAATTTGCATAAAGGTTAACCATTTTATTGATTTACATAATCCAGAGATATTGCATTTAGTAAATAACGTAAAAGGAAAGAGGGTGAACCATTTAGAAGCTTTAGGAATTATGTCGGCCAGCTCCAAGAACTTACGCATCATTAATGACCTTAGGATAGACCCTCATTAAAGTTATAATATAAAAAGATAGATTGTTGCATTTTAGAATCAGTGAAAACTCTTGATAATATATTAATATGTCAAAACATATATGTAGAGTAAATATACAAATTGTACTGAGTCATTTATTCAATTCTAGCTATCTATCACACACAAAACTTAAACATAAATTTGAAGGTAACAAATATACGAATAAATATATATATATATATATATATATATATATATATATATATATAGTATATAATTTTCTACTTCATTAATAATGAAAATACTTTTACAGCTTATTTGTAAACTTCATAGACCTCACCTGATTCATCTTTATTAACAGATTCCGTTTGTTTACTAGTAGTTGAGCTTTTTCCTTGGTTTTGTTTATTTGGAAGAGAATTCGAATAGTTTTCTGCATATTGCACCAAATCCAGCCAGAACTTGGTAGTATCTAAATCATTCACTTGCGAAATATTCTTAGTTTTCACAGTGTCACCAAATTTCAATGAAATAGTCAATCCACAATCTAGTCTTTCATCTCCCCCTGTGCTCTCAGTAGAACCTATACTGCTATTAACCACTGTTTTTTTAATACTATTATCTAAAGATATATCTGATACAAATCCAGAAGAATCGGTTTGTTCATTTTTTATGTCTATATTGTACTTGATGGCCTCTTGTGTTAGATCATTCTCAAAGTATAAACAATTTTCTTTTATTCTACTACATAATTTAAGAGTACGCTTACATCTGATAGCAGTATCTTCTACATCGTTCAATAGTTGACATCTTTTTTGAGAAGCTTCTGCTAAGTAGTATATTTTCTCTAGAAGATCAGTAATATATTTACTTAATGCTTCAGTATCCATTTCTTTTGGATACTGCTACAGAAAATCTTATCTTAAATTTTTGTAAAACTTGAACAGTGAATGTGTAAAAATCATGCCAGCAATATTAAATCAGAAATAGTACAATTTTAATCTAATCAGTAAAATATAAAATCAAAATCGTTTGCATAGATTGACATTCAATTAATAACCCCTAAAGTACTCTGCTGAAACCAGGAATGCCAATATTTAGTTTTAAAAAACTTAATCATAAATTATTCAAGTCGCCAACATTTAGAAACGAAAACGTTTTATTATAAAACGTTTAACTAAACTTGGTTTATGCGGGGTTTAAGACGGCTTAAACGCTGTTTATATTTTGGTGCAAGCGAAAACGTCAAATTAAACTCGGTATATCATTAAACTTAGTTTTATAATATACGGTGCAAGAGCCTAAATGAAGTAGAATTCAAGTGCACAAAAATGGCAGTGAAAAACGAGTACCATTCGTTTCATTAATTCGCCAAATGAGTACTAAAATACTATTGAAGTTAACCGGGCCTGCTTTTCACTAACAGAAGTTCTTCAATTCTCCCATTTAAGTCGCCCATCCCCAAATTGAAAAAGTGATAGTCGAAAATACTCCGAGTTGATAACACTCGGGAGAATTCTAAGCTCAAGAATAGAAAGAGACTATAGAATTGTATTAATTTTTTCACAAGATGAAAAAGTTTCAGCCATATCTTTTCTCGCAATCCACAAACACTAGTTGGAAATTTTAGAACATAAATTTTTTTGTTTACTTCCTCAGACATTTAATATACTATTTCTATTATATATTTGATATTTTTATATGAATAGGCATAGATTAAGATCTTCCGAAAAAGATTTAAACGAATATCTTATTACAGAAAAAATTTGACATTTTCATATGTCAGGGTGTTGTTAGCATATATTTATTTTCAATATACCAATTTATACCGCTTTTATTACCCAAAAATAATTACAATAACTTGATTTTGGTTAGCAAAGATGAATGAGTTAAGTGGAAGATATGTTAACGTAGTTTTGACAATAGAAGAAGGTCGAGGAATGGGTTTCATAAAAAATCTGATTATTATTTCTGCAAATTTTAATGGTCGGATTCTAGGTAAACGAGTGTAAATTCTAGCTGTTATCATTTAATCACCAACGCTTTCAATTCTAGAATCAGATGCTGTAGAGTCGAAAGAGTGTCCAACTTTTAACACTGAGCTGGTGTGGGAGATAGAAAAAAAAGATTTGCGGAAAATCCGTAGCACAAACCAGCCACTACGAATAGAATGCCTCTGTTTGAATGCACAAAATCGCAAAGACAGAGTTGGGTTCGCCCTACTCAGTCTAAGAGGAGCGAAAATATTAACATCTCAAGAAATCGGTCCATTTCTATGGCAGAAATTTATTGGAGTGCATGATAAGAAGTGTTGCCAACCTGAACTTTATATATCCCTGACAATACAGGAGCATATTATGAATAATCCAAAAATAAGCTCAGAAGAAACTGGTACGTATTACGTATCTCATAAATTTGATAAAAAAATTTATTCAGCACTTTACAGAGCATCAATAAATACTATTAGTCTATGTCCACTATAACCAATTGCACGCTCAGCACAATCTGAGTTGATTTTAGTTAGGACATTCTAAAGTCAGGTCCACACAAAGTTAATTTAGAAATAATTGATAGTGTTGAAAAATTGAGTGTATTTGAAAATTGAGCATAAATGCTCCCAAAAGCACTTAAGTAGACCTTAGTTAAGATATTCTCAAGTAAAAAAATACGAAGATTCAGTTTACACAAATAGTTCTTTTATCAAACTCTACTAAAGATTTCCCAATCTCCAGAAATCATGCAGTTCAATATTTTCTTCTTTTTACCAGTTGGTTCATTCGGTTAGTTGAAGATATATAAGAATTGCTGTGCCTTGCATGAAAATATAACAATTATTAAATTCTTCGCATTTGGATATATATATATATATATATATATATATATATATCTATATATATAAATATATATATATATATATATATATATATATATATATATTGAGACTTTTCTGTACAGATGAATTAACACTATTTCATTTTAGTAGTAAGCAGTTTTCAGTTTCAGTTTCAGTAATGCCTCTTATATCAGAAGAGGAAAGTGAAGAAACCACCGAGGTCTCTACCGAAGAATCATCTTCGGAAAACATCAGTACTACTGTTAGATATCTGGAAGACGGATTTATTAAGATTGGAAATCCGGGAAACGTAAAATTCTCCTTGAATGTATTAGTACACTCTAGTGCCAACTTGGACCTATTAATTCCTGAAATTTTAGTCTTTGGAAAAACCAAACAGAAATTTTATATCAGTTTTAAGATTTTGGGGATCGTCATTAAAACCAAACCATTTGTTGATGCCTTGAATGATGTCATCGAAATGAACGAAAAAATAGTGGTAATTTTTTTCTAGATGCTAAACAAACTCATCAACAACTACATTTAAATTTACTCCATTTGAATTTTTAGGTCAGACTTCTTTCGAACAAAACTACTCTTTTGGAATTCCTGAAAATGCAAAAAATTCTCATCAGTTTCTGCTGCGGCAACGAGAGGCTTGGCACAACGAACGTAGAACTGAACAAACTTATGCTGTCTGATGATGTTGACGAAGTACTAGAATGTCAAGAGACGTGTTTCTTCAAATTTCCGTCCCCCAACGGGATAGTACCTAGTAACGGAGAACTGAAGCCATATATAGAAATTCAGTCAAGTCTACAGATGGACGTTAAAGAGTTCAGCAAGCCATCCGGAGATGGTGTTAACGTTAAACCCAAAGATCAGGGCAAAAAGATTTCGACTATCGAGAAAGCTAGCGGCGACCAGGTTATTACATGAAATACCGTTATTAGAACATTTCAATTTCAAAGCCTTTATACAACTTCTACTCAAAATACATTTTCTAGACTACTTGAAACACTTTGACCTTCGTGTAGTCAAGCAAATTTACTCATTAACTCATATATATTTGTGCAACTACATATTGAAAGCAGTACTTAAGTGTGATGCAAAATATTGATTTGATTGGAAAATCCCACGAAATATTTCCACTTATCGAACAGTACTGAATCTAAGAACATTTTTTACAGAATCCTGGTGCGCCCCCGAAGAAGAAACAAAAAACCGGAGTTTCCACAATCCCTCAGAATTCAACAGCTCCGAAATCGCCCCAAAAACCAAAACTAGAAGAGTCCATGATCCGCATTTGTCCGTTGTACGAACCGAAAGACTTCAAACCTTGTAGAAGTACTTGTCCGTTCAAAAAATATTCTTTAGAGGTAGGCATCAAAGATTTCAAGATATTCAATAACAGTCTTGGAGATCAGAAATGCGCTCTCAGAATTCTGCACCCGAAAGCTGCGAGTTATTTGCAAAATGCGAACCCCAGAGACGAAGCTCTCAGCAAATTTAGAGTTCAGTACGTTTCCATGGATGACCAGATCTCGGACGTACTGAAGTTATGGCCGCCTAAGATAAGTTTGACAGATTTGAAGGAAAATGTCTTGACGCAAGAGCACTTGATCGATAATAGTCTATTTCTTCAAGGGAAGTTGAAAGAGAAACTATTTGAAGGCGATCACGTGTTGGTGAAATCGTATCAAGTTATTTTGAAGGGCTTGATAGGAAAAGAAGACTATGCTAGGTAACGTATTTCACACAAAAAACGTTTTAACAATTGGCCAACTGTAACACAACTAACAAATTTTATATTAATATATTGAAGAATATAATAATAGGATTTATCGACCTACATAACCATAATTAACAGTTTCGTCATAACCTAAGAAATTTAATATCTAGAAATTTAACAATATAGTTCAGGATCTATCAAAGGGAGCTTTCCAACTACGACACTGTGTGACACGGTGTTCATCGCTTCTTGTTCCAACTACGACACAGTGACACACGGCCGAACACAAAAAAAAGTTGAGTTGGAGCATGTAGTGTTTCAGTCATAGAAATCTTAATATATATATAAATATATATATATATATATATATATATATATATATATATATATATATATATATATATATATATATATATATATATATATATATATATATATATATATATATATATCTGTACTCTGTAAGTATATATAGTATACATCTATGGTTTCAGTGGCACCCACATTTATAGTCGATTTGTTGCATTAACGTTGACAATAGTTTTAATTATCAATTTATTAAATGATTATCATTGTATTATATCATGTTAATATTTCACTTATAGTTTTCTTTATTTAACCTGATACAAAAATGGCTAATGATGGTGTACGTAATTCGTAGTGAGCCGAAACATAAATCACTTGTCCATTGCCTTTTGAAATAACGATGGCTGCGCTCTCTGGCGTTTTACATAAAAATCAAAAAGGCTTTCCAACAAGCACCCGTACACCGTGTTCTGTAGTGTGACACAGAGTGGCACGGTGCTTCCTTGTTGGAAAGCTCCCAAAGTATTTCATTCATTTATTGTTAAACAATTTCACTAACCTCTCTTTCAACAGGTTCGAAATCGTGATGTCCCTCTCCGAATACCCTCTGGAACTAGATAAAGATCGAAGCGTCCTTGATTTGCATCCTCCAATAATCGATGAAGAAATAACGCTCAATGAGATCATAGATCTGGACAAGTGGAAAATGGAAGAAAAAGAAGCGTACAGGGACAAAATGGCCGAGGTCGAAAAAATGGAACGGGAAAAATTGAAGAAAGAACTAGATGAAACCAAACGGAGAACCGAAGAAACTCTAAAACAACAAGTCGAAAAATGCGAACAGCTTCAGAACGAGTTAAAGCTGAAAGTTGACAATTTGAAAACGGAAAAGTTGCTGAGAAAAACGCGAAAATCGTTATCGGCAACAGGTGCAAAATTTCATGAAAGTTTATACTTTAATTTCTCACGGATTCGTGTTTGAAATCGCCAGAGAGTTTTGGAACTAATTCTATGCTCATTTCGATGACCATTCATGACTCAGTTCCAAATCAGTTTCTTGCACCGTTTTATTATAAAACGTCGTTTAACTAAACTTGGTTTATGCGGGGTTTAAGACGACTTAAACGCCGTTTATATTTTGGTGCAAGCTTAAATGTCAAATTAAACTCGGTTTATCATTAAACTTGGTTTAATAATATACGGTGCAAGAGCCTAAAAATATGATTGAACCATTGAATTGTGGTTGTCCTTCATCACATAAAATTCTGTGAGTGAAGACTTCAAAATATGACAAATCTAAAATTTTCTGTCCGTCGTATAAAATTGTTGAAATACTAGAAAGTTATTTAACCAAAATTTACCTCATCAAAGTGTTCTGTGAATAAAGAATTCCATTTCAAGAATTTTTTACTCGGTTTTAGAAAGAGTAACAGCAATTTCCTCACGTAGCTCTTCATTTCCAATTTTTTGTTCAATGAATGAATAACAAAATCAAAAAACCTAGAGCTATAATTTTATTAAAAGCATTGCTTTTTTTATTAAGTTGTGATATCATTTCATATAAAACAATTGCAAAATTGAGCTTTCTCTAATAAGTTGTACTCTACTTTTAATTCATATGAATACGAGTATATTTTTATATGAAAAAGTTCAATAATTGAAAAAGTTGCAAAACTATTGATATAGATTCTGCATACAGTTTGCAAAAAAGCATTGTATAGTATAGTTTAATCCAGATATTTTAACTTTTAGTTCTGAATAATATCAGGGAAAAATCGAATAAAAAATATTCGATGCACGACGCGGATCTCCTGTTGGTTGTTATAAATAAACTCGAATTGGACAATCAAGCGTTGAAAGACATAATAACGCAACAAAATGAGCAGCTTAGAATGCATAGTAAGTCAGCACTGACTAAGGAACAGACTGCAAATTTACTTAAGGAGTTAAGAGGTAGGACGAAAAAACTGTAAAAAATTTTATGTTTAAAGATTTATTGGTATCTAATTTCTTAATCAACTGCTTAATTTTAAAAATTAACAAGCTTGAAAATATAAGTCAATGTATGTGGCACAGATTATTACACTTTCTACTCTGTGTATGTGGTCTTGGTATACACAGCCACAGACAATACTAATATCAGACATTCATCCATAGAAGATGGTTTGAATAGAGAGCTATATAAATTCGTTTTGGACGTATTAATATTATTTTATAAGTGTGCAAAAAGTAGTTTACTCTTCCATGAAGTATTGAAATTTGTTATTATAATAAGATAAATTTAAATTCTATTGAATTTAATAATAATTGAATATATTTAATGATTTCAAATTTAGATTAAACTCCCAATGTCGCTATTTTATAAACACATATGCAGTGTTTTTACGATGTTTGAATATTACAGGTTTAGAAGAGAAATTCGAAGAAGCCCAAGTAGCTAAAGGTTATTTCAAAACTCAATGGAAAAAAGCATTTGAAGAAGTACATGAGCTGAAAACGAAGGATTACAAACACCTTCAGGCTGAACTAAAGCAGAGCAAAGAAGAGTTGACTCACTTGAGTCTCGATTCTTACACTGATTACCCAGATGAATGTAACTTACTGTACGATGGATTTAAAACTAGTAGGACAAGTACATCAGCTTTTAGTGGCTTAAAATGAAAGTTAGAAATTCTTCACTCAGTTTTCATTAAACAAATAACAATTATAAACATCTTATAATAAATGGCTTTTTTTATTGGCTTTGTTTCTTGAACTCCAATTGCATGAAATACTCAAAGCTTTTTCAGGCAAACTAATTATTGTAATATACATACAATTGCCTGGAATGAGATGTTAGACATAAAAAGGGTAAACAGAAAAAAATATCATGGAAAGTAAATAGATTGATAATTAATAATTTATTTATAAATTCTAGAGATATTCAATCCAATTTTCAAAGAATATGATTTCACACATTCTCTGCGAGATAATAAGATTTAGTGTATTATTATTCAAACGTTCATTCCCCAAATTTTTTCAACTAGTATATTTTTATAATGCGTCATACCTACGTTGTCCAAAGGGAGTCTAGAGGTTCTACCATTATTAACCTCTTATATGGTTAACTTTTTCTTGTTATTATTACTAACAATCAATCCTCATAACAGTGTCATTCTCCTAAATTTAAGGGGGAGTTTTTTAGGTGGTATTATTAGAGATAAAATTTTATTTACATTTAAAAAAACACACAGTACTCCTTATACTTATATCAATCAAACTTAAAAGGATAGTGCTGTATATGCATAAGATTATTGATAAAAATAAATAAATAATTGTTTCATAGTTGGGGGGAGTTTTGGTTAGATTTTAGCGGTTTTAGAAATTGCTTCTGGGAGAAATTTTCGAACAGTTTCTCAGAAAAAAAATTTTAAAAATTTATTTACATCTTTACAAAGAATTAAGCAAATATTGAGGACTGTGATAACCTAGAATCACATTCAATAGAGAAAAATGACATTTAGGATACAGGTCTGAACAATTTACAGGTCTTGTTGATTCCCCATTCATTTGAGCCTCATGGTACAATCTATCTTCCCTAGATTCATACCACATAAGTGTTTCTGTAGTATACCTAACAAAAGTAAAAGATATATTCATAAATTTCAGCTCATTGTCAAAGAATTTTATTTAGAAAAACAAAACGTAGATACTCACTTGAAAAATATGCGAAGTATTTGATTGACAACAGTCTTTTTCTCCGATTTAAATTCTGAGGAATACTCACACAAAGTCCTCAGAATGCAATGTCTACCGTCATAGCCCATACTAGAATTTAAAAGTCTTATATTTATTGAAATGCTAAACATTTTGTTAATATAGTCTATGTTTGTTTTCTACTATTTATTGAATATTGCTCAGTTATTATTCAATTGTTATCCATTGTTCAATTTTATATTTTGCTGGTTGTTTCATATTTTTCATTATACACAATATCAAAATTAGAAAAAAATCGTTTATTATTCTAATTTATAATAATAAAAATATGTATAATTATAATTATATACTTCCATCTGAGAGAAGTTTATGGTATAGACAAAGAACCAGTGCTACCATATGTTCCAATAGAAATTGAAGCGGTTGTTGAGAACGATAGAGCTCGCCATATACTGGAACTATGCTTTTCCAACAACTCAGCAGATCCACGCAATAAAGCCAGAGGACAAAGAGCTCAGATAATTGTTTATTGTCGAGCTTTCGTCTCCTGCCGAAAATAATGTGGTGATGAAAGAAGAACAGAAAAGGAAAAAATACAGAGATTTTATGTTCGAGCTGAGGACACTATACCCAGGGCATAAAGTTAGGTTGGTCGTACTAATCATAGGTTGTCTACGCGGAATGAGAGCTAAACTATGTGACAGAATTGAAGATTATTCCGGCAGGCAGATCTCTGGCCGATATATTGACGCGCAGAATGCAGAAAGTAGCATTGCTCGGGTCACTTCGAGTCATCAGGTCCCATGATCTATAGAGGCCGCTTGCAGCTCATCTCTTTTGTTATGGGACGCTGTAAGGGCAGGATGAGGAACTACTGCAAGGAATGTGTAAGAGGTTTTTAAGTGAGTAACCAGCAACATCCAGAGTCTCACACATCCCTGAGAATGCGTGCGGGATACTCTCAGGGTAGTCTATAAAAGATTTTTCCTCTCAAACGGACGTAAAAAAATAATAATAAGATATTATCTTTTCTTCGACAAAGTATTTTCTCTTTTCCTAGACTGTTGTTATCATTTAAGATTCATTTATAAGATAATCATAGATACTCATTCATTGTTCTATGATATTGTGAACATTAATTTCAAGATAACTACAATATTCATGTAATCAGCAGAAGGCTTACACAATAATCATGGTTCAACTCACTGGTAGAATAGTTTTTCCATTTTCATAAACAAGCTTCTTCTCTCTCTCCTCACTAGTGTTTCGTCAGAAACGCTAGCATCATTCGAGATTTCTTCTTTTTCTTTTATTTCAAGAGGGTAGTTTATGCCCCAATTCACAGCTTCAGTATAGATTGATCCAGGAGTTACCCCTGTTTGAACAGTCATGCAAATTTGAAGCTAGAATACATCAATAAAAACATTAGATTGCAGGCTTTATATATACCTAATCGAAAACTATGGCGTCTTGCCCTGTATATAATTTATACTAAAATTTACTAAAGTTATTTTAAATTCCTAAGTATGTTTCATGATATACTGCGAATTCTGAGATTAATTTCGAAGAATTTGAGCCTAAACATGAACAATAATTTCTGTTTTTTGAAATTACATACACTTTAAATGAAATATATTTTCAAGCTTTGAAAAAACAAAGACTTAAAGTATTTGCAACCTGAATTTTGATATGAGGAAGTTCGGGATAGAGTAAAAAAACAATGCATCAGGTTCATATGAACATAGATGATGAAAAATCTAGGTTTACTCACTGAAAAAATTGATCCTTTTGGAAAAAACTCATATCGCTTTTTTTCCAAGAGTTTTTGAGGATGTCCACAATTGATCAAGTACGAGAAAACTATAAAGAATAATACGTGTATTGTATAAGCCATCTTATGCATTCAGTTATTTCGAATTTACTAAGAATATAACAGAATTCCATTCAAGAGGTATAATAATTAATTTGGTAAACATAGAATTAACGGTATCGGTTTTTTGTTTTCTCGTATCAATACAACTAAACGAAATATATGTGTCGGTTCAAAATTTCGATTTCAATAAATTCAGAACTAAGCAGCATTTTATGAAAATCATTTATTACTGATTGGTTTGAGAGAACCATTTAAACTATTTCATCTAGAAGCTCATTAATCAAGACCTTGAGCTTGGTAGATTTGTTGTTCCTCTCAACACAGAATCTGAAACAGTGTTAGTTTGGTTACAAAGCATGGAAGCCTTGATGTAATTAAACAATTTTCATTTCAATTTTTTTCATTCTTAATGCATGACATAATTGTTAATACATTTAATAATATTATATGTAACCGTAAAGAAGATTACAGCATGGGATAATCAATATATAAGACATAATGTGATTCTAGAAGAATCCTTGAACCCAGTCTGGTATTTTTCACTTGTTATTGTCATATTCTCTGTGTGTTGCATTTTAGTCTATGACCTGGAATGATTTTTATCCTATCTGTTTTCAGTGTTCATGGGTTCATTTGAAAGCTCGTTTATAAAGCCAAACTATTCTATATTTTCGGACTATTCACAGAAAAGTTGAATAACCACTCAAATGTGCTGGTTCTTTACTTATAAACTGTTTAACCTTTCTTTGTTCTTAATAATTATACGTTTCAAGCTTAAATATATTCGTTAAAACATCAGGCAAATGAGGTAGGCCACAATTATATGTTTCTTCTTCATTGCAACTTCTCTCTTCTATATCGTTACTGAAAAATAAATTTGGTGTATAATAATCTAAAAGTTAAGAAAAGGTCATGTCAATTTGAGAACCCATATTGTTTAAGCAAAATGGTTTCGATATTTAAGGATCTAATACCTACGACATTTAAAAATGAAATTACTCTAATTTTGTTCTTACCCTAATAACACAAGTAAAATGTTCGAAATAACAGAATTTTTTCTATTTTTCACAAAAAATTTGGCTTCGCACAATATCCTCTCGATACAAGATTTTCCATCTTGTCCTAACCTAAAAAAATATTTTTTAATGATTACAGAACATGCGGTGTGAATAACAAAAACATGCGACTATATTGTGACACATATATAATACCTGTCAAACACGTTTGACCATTTTGACAGAAAATCTTCGCTTCTACCGACTCTTGTTTTATGTTTTTTAAGATTGTCTTTTACTGATGGTAGTGGAAATGGAATATCGCACTCTAAGATATTGTTATAGCCTTTTGGTTTTCTCACCATGATTGCCTTAATTAGAGATAATGTCAACTGAAAATTAACAGTAGGTATTTCGTTAGAAAAATTAAAGGATCAAATTCGGCAACATAATCTGTCGAAGTTGAATTTTCCAGAATTAGACAATTGATTCTTAATGTACAAACAATTAAAAAAAAACTTAGAAACGAAAAATTAATATTATTTAATTTCAAGGATAAAAAATTACGGAGTTATTATATAAACTTGTCAATGAAAAAAATATATAGACTTCAATACAAGGTTTGGCTATTTGCTAGTAAACTTATAATAATAGTAGCATATAAACAATATTCAAATTTTTGAAAAATAGATGATATGAAGGATTCAAAAGTCGTCTATGTTGAAATTTCGAATTGGACTACCTATTATATGTTTGATAACAGATTATATAGCAATTTCTCCATTTAATCTTCCCTAAAATATAGTTGAAATATACCTTCACTTCAAAACTAAAATTTAACTAAGATTCTAGTTTTATTCTTACAGGAAATATATTTCATGAAAGTTAATGAACAGCTTCTCTCACCACTATGTTACTACCCTCTGGAAAATCCAAATATCTTCGCTTTCGGAGCAAAACATTTCTCTCTCTCAAAGAGGTATTCGTTTCTTTCCCGTACACACCTAAGAAGAATAAAATGATAAAGATATGAATGGGAATCATGTCAACCATGAACTTCCTTGTATGACTCTCGAGAGATTCCGAAATAACGATCCATTGTTAAAGTAGAGCATCAGACCGTTAATAATTAACATATAATCTACATAGGCGGTTGGTTATATATCAAAGCTCTTAACACATTTTCCATAATTTATTCAATTCATTTAATAAAACGCACACCTTTATATATTGTGTATATTGAGAATTATTCAATTGCGCTAAACAGTGAACTCATTGAATAGCGAAACAGGCTATCTAGTGTTTCCATTGTGTACGGCACCGATGTCGAATTTTCTAACGTTCTCCCTAGAAGGGTGAATGGGTATTCCACGTCGTCCAGTGACATGAAACTAGCTCCGTTGAAGCTGAATTGTTCAACCATCAATTTTTTTTCGAATGAATGTGCCAACGTATTATTATCTATTAAATGCTATGTTTATTATATGAGAAATTATTTGAAGTACACTACCGGTTGTTTATCCTATTATTGTTTTGAGATCTGCTGTTGTTTTCGTAATTTAAAGGTTAGATTTTCTAGAATCTTTTTTCGGGGAAACTTCATTATCGGCTGAGTGAAGTGAAGGGAAATGCGCAGAACGAACGATTTCATTACTGACAATATTTTATTAACATATATACACTTTTGGCTTTTCCGTTCATGTTGATATTCTTAATTTCGCAGATGGAATACATCATTCAACTCCTGCAAACCTTGTGTAACCATATTATAAGGACAATCGAAGTTATTAAGGTTACAATTACTCAAAAATGACTGCAAAAATTCAGCTTGATTTCCATTCGATCTAAAATAGAAAATAGATAAAAACTATAAACGTAATAATTCTCTTCTTCTTACTCCTTGATGATACGACGTATGCCACAGAAAATCCCACATGTAGAATTATTCTCCGGTAAATTAAACGCCTGACAAATCTGTTTCGATATACAGGATGATGCGATAGTTGAAAATCTAAAAAAAAAATTAATAGTGGGCTAGTAATCCGAAATAGTTGTAAAATAAATTTGTTATTTTTTTGCCAAGAAGTTAATTTTCTTTGAATAAATATGTATATTTGTACATAAAAAACGCAATGATAGCCTTCACACCGCTGAAAATTTCATATGACGCCATCTCGTGATTTTTTGAGGTACTTATATTGTTGCCAATGGATGATAATCAACTGTTACCTTAAAATTTTGGGAGATGGCGCCATATGACATTTTCCAAACGGATGTTTTTATTTTGATTAGACCAAGATTACGCTTCATTTTTCATTTTTAGTTAGTATGTGCACATCACAATGCCAAAAAATTCTCCTAAAAAAATTTTACTTTAATTTTCCGAAATACCAAGATTTTTCAAAAAAAATCTTCCAAGTACTGCTCCATAATTTGGGTATGAAGTCTCTTCACATAGACCTTGATATCAAAAGTATTCATAATTTTCTGATAATTTCAATAATTTTTAATTATTTTAATATAAATAATATAACTTATATAATAACAACAGTATTAATGAATATTTCTATGACTTTCAAGGTATTATTTGAACTTCACCACAGATTAATTGAGAGCTTGTTAACTTTTCTGTGCCCTTATCTTTTTATACCTGTTTTAAATAATTTATCAAATCTATGTCAATCGCAACTGATCACCGAGGCCGAGGCAACCCTTTATAAATTTGTATTTTTCTGATTCTTATTTGGGTCAACTTTGCACAGGCTCCGTTTTCGTATCACGTAACATAAATACTCAGTGTTTACTCTACCCATTCACCCTATCTTGCCTGTTTGTTCTTATTATGAGTGGATTTTCCTTCCTCGATGTTTTTCGTGATAAATATTGCTTTGGGGAATTTACAGAACCTTTATCAGAAGCTCTAAAATTCAAGTAGAATTTACAGATGCTTTGCTTTCCGAAATCTTATGTGGATGACTATCTACCATGAAGTTTATTAGATCGGGATAAGCCAATATTGGATGGTGTACGATAGTATCTTCAGATTCTAGGGAAACTTTATCCCTTTGAAACTGTGTAGTTTTACATCGGATATCTCGAAGATTTGAAAACCTTTATCTGAAGAACAATGATATAATATTCTTTAACTTAAATATATATTTGTGTTGATCTCTATGCTGTAAAACTACATATATGAAAGGAACATTTTTTTTACCGCGAGTTTAAGCCTAATGCGATGTTTATTTTTTTTAAATTCATTCAGTTGTAGATTTTAAATGTTATTCTCGATCTTGGCAATCAGATCTTCATAAGTTTAGGTTTTGTTTTGGGTGATTACACGCTCTTAAGCGCTTATAAACTTCATTTTCTGTGGTCGACTCGTGAGTCGCGCTCACAAACACTTAACACTAAGCGTAAGCTAACCCTACTTTTGTTGTCGATAATTAATAAATTTGTAGGGAAATGTTAAAGCACGGCATTTGCGTGAACTATCGTGCTTTTGCCCACCTAAACGTAAAAAGAAGATCTGACATTCACCTTTAATGCTCAAAGCCAAAGCGTGAGCGTCTCTAAGCGCTAGTAGGCCAACACGAACGCGTATAATCTGTGCTTCTAAGCGTGAGCGCTTAAAGCGTGTAAGCTCCCAACGCGAATGCACCCTATAAGTAATGAATTAATTTTCTATGTTCCTCTTATGTTGTTGATTGACTTCTGTGCTCCTGCTGACTGGAGACATGTTCGTGGCAGGTTAAAATGGAATTGCAAACTGATGAAATCATTCTGATGAATAGTTTTGCTGTGGGGTATAAAAACAATATTTTTCATTTACAGCCAGCAGATGAGGCAAAAACGCAATTTAACTCAAATACGTGTATTTTAATCTATTTATCACTTCGGATTCAATAACTCTTGTATAATGAGACTGGATCTGACGTGCCGATCCTGTCTTTCTTCAATCTTTTACTCATGAACTTAACTTGAAGTTGTTCAAACTTCACGCTCATCACTGCCATTCCCTTTTCTTGCTTTGTTTGCAAACGCCTAAACTTCTTATTCATCACAACTTTTACCCGAATAACTTTTCGCTTCCTTTGAAAGTCAAGCAGCCTAAAACATCACAGTTTCAACGAAGTTATTGAACGCCACGCATTCTAAAGTTTCAATGCTAATGATAGATAACGGGAAGAAACTTATGACTGACATTTTTGATTCAGAAAGTTTGGTATATGAAAAGTAATTAATAGTTGAAATCGAGTGTATTATTCATGGATGGAATAACACTGTTGAATCAATATTTCCCCGGACACAGGAATGATAGGAGTTTCATTAAAAAAGATAGCCATATTTAACACCATTAGACTTTTTCTGGAGTCATTTGAATAGTATGATTTATAAATAGAAACACCTCTTTAGAAGATCTTTACCCCCGAATGTGGTACGATAACAGAAGAAATGTTGAACAAAGATTTGATTACTGTTTCGAAGTAAATGGCTGACAATTTGAATATCTTATTAATTAAAACTTCTCACTTAATAACAAATAGTTATTTACCGTACTTCGAAATGCGTAACATTGAAAATTACTGCTTCATAAGCAATTGAAACTTGTAATAGTTCAGAATACTCACTCGTTTTCTTCTTCCTCCGGTCCAACGTTTCTCTTAAATATGTTGCGCATCTTCGTCATAGAATCTGGTAAATCGTAGTTTATCCTTATAGCCCAACCCTGAGAAAACATTCTTGTTGCATTCAGCACGTCTCCTTTTCCATTAAATCGTATCTACAAAGTAATTATCAGCAAATTCATTTCCTAAAATGTATGACTCACGAAAAATTTAGTGTTCTTGTTGAAAACTACTCTCCTCTTGACCCGATACGTTCCATTAGTATAAAAAACAGTTACCAGCAGAATTAAAACTTCAAAAAGATATAACCTTAAAATTTCCATAGTAATTGATGTATAATACGTGCTTAGGTGAATATTCGAAAGGTTAAATACCGTTTGCCGTTGAACAAAGGCGGAAAAGTAAATATTGGTACATGAAAATGGTTTCAGTTTGCATTCTCAATTAGTTTCATAAAATAAAACGTGACCATGCACGTCAAGGTGATAACTCTTTAAAAAAACTTGCATGATAATGATGTGCCCATATGAAAGGAGAAACACATGATGATGGTATGAATCCTATTAAGCGTGGATTATAATATAGTATAAAGGTACAGTTTCCGATAATTATACAAATTAACGAATCTGTTTATAAGTTTTCTTAAGTTAATGAACAATACCTATTTTGCATGAAGAATAATACGTTCATCAACTCATCTTTTGTATTGGAAAGTTTTTTATATCTGTGGAAGTAAAAGCGTTAAGTCGGTATCCCCGAAATAAAAATAACTGAGTGACGTCACATGTACACCATTCTCTGTGATCAATTATAATTTATAACTGAACAATTTGATCACAGAAATTCAAGTATTTATGAAGGTCTGTATTTTACATCTATGCGTAAGAACTTAAGAAGTCGATTAGGTTGAAATTTGACTGAATTGATTGAAATATTACTTTTAACTATTTGTAAAGTGGACCAACCTGGCTCAAATATGTAATTGTTTATATGTGACCACTGATGAGGCTTGTATGGTTTTATTGGTATTTCAAGCTTCAATAATTATATCCACAAGTTATAGAAGAGAAAGAAGGAGTTTGCATAAATCACAATGACAGATATCAAAATTGTCTAAATGACATATCACATAATGACAAATGTTAAAGTTACACATGTCGAAATAACAGTTGTCAAAGTCGCAGATGTCAAATTGACTTATGTCAAAATTTATTTCAATATAGGTGCTTCGAAGTTAGAAAAGAAAAGTTTTCAGTTAAACATCATGCTTATTTCCTTACATCTTTTTTATGACATAGTATTACAAATAATTGAAATAACTTAGATCAACAACTGCGATACACATAATTGAACTGAAGCTAAATTCTGTATAATCTTAGCTCCACTTCTCATATTCATAGTTGAAAAAACACCCCTCGTACATACCCCATACCTGTACTCTACTTCAAAAAATAAAACATTTTGTACTTAGTGAAAAACTATATTTTATTCAATATCAGATAAGGTTTTTGTTTCAATATTGCAGATGTGAATACATCAGTGACATTCCACCAATTAGTAACAAATAAGGAACTATAGAATGACTTAGAAAACATGTGCAATAACGCCTCTAGTAGGCCATATCATGTCATCATTTTAATATGGACAGACCAATTAGACCGACACTAATTCAAAAAATCGGCCATTGAAAACATCACAATTGATGACATGACATTTTGAAAGACGTGAGTAATTTTTAAAGCAACCCTGTAATACTGGATGGACCAAATGCAATCACTGTTACCCCTCGAATACTGTAACTTGTTCTTCGTATATATCTAGATCTTTTAGAAACTCAAAGCACAGCTGATTGAAAGCAACTGGTCCACATACGAACGCTCTCAAGTCAAGTTTTGGATAGTTAGCAGCAGAAAGTTGTTCTTCAATGGTAGATTGTAAAATTTCTTTGGTTATGTGACCACTTATTCCGTACCAATCTTGTTCTGGATCAGATAAGATGTGTGACACCTTAAATCTAGGATCACTCTTGGACAGGTTGTCAAACTGTTGCTTGAATGGAATATGTTTAAATTTTCTGTTGCAGAAAATTAGACGGATTGATTGACTGTAAAAAAAATTGAGCATAAGACGTCTTAACTTTTTTTTAATATACGTCTTATATGAAGAACCGAATAGTATGACAAATGAACATCATCGAATAATATTCCATGGAAGTCCCAAGAAGTGCGAAATAGTTGTCGAATGTGTTTCGATTTAATGTAGGAAAAAAACTGAAAGTGGTAATTCAAATTTCGTTTTGCTTTTGATCACATAAAACCTTTTTTTTCGTAAGTTTCTTCTTACCTTTTTCTAACTCTCCTTTCCAATAAAAACACCAAAATAGACAGCATCGGAGTTATTCCCGTGCCGGCCGCTAGAAGGAGGAAATTCTCTTTTTTCTCCAAATCGCTCAGCTTGAGGCCGCTAAATAAAGGCTTGGACAGTTGCAAAATGTCTCCTTTGATGGCATCGCATACATATCTGCTCATAAAACCGTCCGGGTATCTCTTAATCATCAGACAGATTTTGTGTGTACTGTGTTTTTGTTGAGTCAGTTGAGTAAAGAGGCAATCTGGTACGGGAGTGTAGCTCTTGGAAATGTCTTCGTCTGAAACGAAAGGAAAATATGTGCACATCGGCAAAAAACACACAAATGCGTTTCATTATTCTGTAATTTATTCTATATCGAATAAAACGATGTACTTTATCTTCATTGAACCCCCGAAATCTAGCAAAGTTCCGTTATAAATACCGAGGGGTCTATCTTAATATTTTCCATGAGGAGTACTGTGCATCCTTTATACGACTGAAATTTCTTTTATTGGTCAATTATAGATGGCGCAATATTCAACCTATTAGAAATGTAATAAGATTATTAACCTTACTTTTCCATAAATAGGAAATACTGAAGCATGGTATAAAATGGCCATTTTATATTGCTTCAAAAGAATATGATGAATATGAATAGGATATAATGAAATTCAATATATAACCTAATTTCATCAAATGATTAGTGCACTTCCTCATCTAATTTATTTCGTAAAATATAGGTTATGAGAAGCATAGAAACTCTATAGGTACATAATTATCAATTTTGTATCGCATTTGGTATACCCGGTATACGAGTACGAGTAACGTTTGCTCGCGAATGTGTTTTATTATGCAATTCTTCCGATTTTCAATTTGAGAAAAATGTAAGAAAATACACGGTATATACTCTAACGAATTGCTCAGAAACAATATTCCAAGAAGAGAATAAGATATCTCTTCACATATATTACCTGAGCACATTTGAAAACACTGAATTTTTCTTTTGTCACATAGCAAAAATAATAAGACATCTGGAAAGATTGCTTTTCATTCGGGTAGCCGCGCAGAGTGTTCGGAAAGTTATTCGATTTACGTTTTCCCTATATTATCTTTTCTGGTTGAAAACGAAAATTGGATTTCCAAGACCACGGTTCCATTTTGAATAACGCTGACAGGGTTAGATAGCTTTTTAGTAACGTTCGCCCGACGAAGTTTAAAACCACGTTCCCCGTTGCCCATATATGCACTAAGATTGAGTTAGAGTGACTCTAGGGAGGCGATACAGAGCAGGTCTTAAACGTAAACATTCCATTTCAATCGATTGAAAATCTCCTTTCTTCGCATAGATTAAACTGTCATCAGCATAACAGAAACCGGACAAACTAACCGAGCCGAAAAATCATAGAAACGCATATATTCTGCTTGGACAAGTATGAATCTTTCATGTTCATAGTCTTGAATCAGCTAGTTTCAATCTTGACGAAGACAAGGATTTTTCGTCCTAATAAAATCATATATATATATATATATATATATATATATATATATATATATATATATATATATATATATATATATATATATATATATATATATATATATATATATATATATATATATTTATTCGAATTGTTGTTGCCTGTGATCTATTTTTAATCTCTTGATAATTATTAGCAATAATATTTTTTCAATTTTTTCACATCAATAAATGTCAAAGAAATTTCAATTACGAATATCGTAGTGAAGCGTCAACTCTTTAATAAAATCGAGTTTTTTAAGATTCAACCAGCCTGTTATTGCTAATAATTATCAAGAGATTAAAAATAGATCACAGGCAACAACAATTCGAATAAATAATTAAATATTGCAAGCTGAAAATATGGCAATGACCCCAAACTTAAGCTGAGAGTTTCAAGGTTTTTATAAACTGTAAGTAACTTTTTTTAAAAGATTTGAAATTCTAAATAAATAAAAAATTTCATTAAAAACGGCTACTTCCATATAAACGAACTATACCGATAATTTTGCTCTACCTATTTAATATTTTCCCGCGACTAATTTCTTTGTTATTGTTTATTTACTCGTTCTTAGTTCTCGCAGATAGCATTAATCGCCTCCGTGGCAAAGTTTGACCAAATCTCCCATACCGGAGAGTTCAAACAATAAACCACAATGAGGGTGATTGTCTTCCGTATCAGAGGATTTTGTTTGTTGTACTATTTTCATCTTCAAATTTTCAATCCAATGCTTTGCTACGCCGTTCTGATGAGGACCAAAGAGTCCGAAACACGTGTCAACGGCTGCTTCCATATAAACGTACTATACCGATAATTTTACTCCACATCTTTAATGTTTTCCCATGACTAATTTCTTCGTTGTTAGATAAATAGTACCCTATTATTTTTATTTTCAAACATTACGTAGGTAAAGGTTTCTTTGGTTTCCCTTACCATCTAATGATAACATTTTTGAATGTTAATATTAGACTGAATAGCATATAATAAATAACTAGCAAGACAAAGCAGCCTTATTTTTTCAATTTTTTCACATCAATAAATGTCAAAGAAATTTCAATTACGAATAGCGTAGTGAAACGTCAACTCTTTAATAAAATCGAGTTTTTTAAGATTCAACCAGCCTGTTATTGCTAATAATTATCAAGAGATTATATATATATATATATATATATATATATATATATATATATATATATATATATATATATATATATATATATATATATATATATATATATATATATATATATATATATATTTATATATATATATATATATATATATATATATATATCTGTATTGATTTATTTATCTTTTATTAGCAATAACAATCTGCTGTCTCAAGTATCTAGTAGTTTTTTGAGTTTTATAAATCGATCTGTTAAAACTTTCTCATACCTAAATGGCCTTTTAATGCTAATAAAAGATGAATAAGCAAAGAGACATCATGGGAAAGAAGAGTTCATACATTTTCTGTTAATCTTAACAATCATTCAGACCATAGAAATAAAGTAACCCTCATCGTACTCACCATTTGATTCTGCGAAAATCCTTACGTGATTAGAAACCGGAACAACTATCTGCACCCCATCCACTCTATCCAACTCCAACAAGAACACGTTACTACTCACTTGCGCTTTATTTAAAACCACGTAACCGATCTTGCTTTTCGCCGAAAAACTTCCTGTCAACTTAGACGTCTGCTTAAGTACGCCGTAATTACCCCAAACCTCCCCCTCCGTCTTTCTGAACACGCACTCAATTTTACCCGTTTCAAAATTCACCTTTATGTCGCACGGCCACTGCGTACCTTTTAAAAAAACCAGTTCGTTCGAAAAAGTCCGCTCCGAATAGCACAGAGTTAGGTGAACCGTATCTTCTATTCTGTACACTTCGACTAATGGATTGGCCAGAGGTGGCGTATAGAAGAATATAGAAATGTCGTTCATCTTCTGTATCCAGTCGAATTTCGGCAAAGTAATTTTTTCGGTCTCTGCTTCTTCTTTTTCTGTTGAGTTTTGTGGCGACGATACTACCACTTCTATTTGTGGCGACTCGTCTGTCGATCCCGGAGATTTTACTTCGATAGTTTGTTGATTTTCTGTGGTTTTTGGCACGGACACTGAATTGAATAATTGCTCCGCATCTATGGATGGACTCAATGACACTAATCGGCCAATGTAACATTTTTGAAGTATTGATTCGTAGTTTACCCATGGATGGATCTGTACATAAAAGTTAAAGCAATTAAGGTAAAATTTTCTAAGTTAAAAATGACTCAATAAGCGCCATTTTTTTAATCTCCCGAAGATAGATGGTTTCTCATTTATTTTCGTAAAGAAAAGGTCGGAATAATTGAAAAATGTCAAGATTGTTCGGCAACTTCTTCATGTCATATCTACAGTAACATTAATTGAATTCAAATAGCGTGCTGAAGTTACTCACTTCATCGAAGAGGCTGGTAGCGTCTCTCCCTACGCCTCTCATCAACTCGTCTGGGCCTCCGGGATGAAACGGGAGATAAGCAGTGACGTTGAATACCCGACCCCTTATTACCATCCAAGCGTCTGATAATTTATTGTGTTTTGCAAGTTCCGTTGGAGTCACCTGAAAATGACAGCACAATTTTTGATGCAATCTAATTTTTGATGATATCTAATAGGGTAGTACCTAGATTAGAACTAGGAGGTCTAAAACGACACGGAGTATGAGGATTTTTTCAGATAGATCTTATTGGCGTCTGAAATTAAGATCGTAGCGCCGGAACGGCTAATATCGGTACTACTCTATTAACGGTTTGTTTACATTGTTTGGTAATGGTATTTACGTTCATTTAATTTTGAGTTTTCGAACGTTTAGCTTCGTAATTTGTGTGTTTTAGGACTTCGTATTTTCCAGTGGTTCATTGTGTTTCGATTGAGGACAATATTATCTCTGTTCAACAGTAGATAACCTACCTACATCAAGTTGAAATTCACACTGAGTTTTTATCATTGAACATGAAAATCAATAATAAAATGAAGGAGAGGACAAATAAATTAATTGGTTAGAGGAACTATGTATACATCATGAAAAGTGTGTATGATATTTATCATAAAGTATTTATTCAAAAAGGTAAAAACTTTCAAATGTTTCAAGAAAACATCTCTGAGATGTCTACTTTCATTACCAACTGAAGAGGTTTTGAGTATAATGGACAAAACTAAGTACTTACCAGCAAAACTGAAAGAAACAACATGACATAAAAGAAGAATTAACATGAATACTCCGAATGGTTTGAACGTAATGAGTTATCATATTTTTAAAATTTTCCTGGCGTATAACATTACAGCTCTCCTAAAAATTCTGTTTTGGATAGTTAGCAGCAGAAAGTTGTTCTTCAATGGTAGATGTAAAATTTCTTTGGTTATGTGACCACTTATTCCGTGCCAATCTTGTTCTGGATCAGATAAGATGAGACTTCTGAGAATCGGTTTTTTTGTTATAGAATCTTTGTTTTTCTGGTTATATAATTGAATATTTTAGTTTCTAGAGTCCAGTTTTATTTCATATTCTTCATGTTATGATAAACTGTTATTTTGGTTGTGCAAATAAACGTTATTTATTATCATTATTTTAATAGTATCTCTGGTTGTTACATGAAAGAAAATACAATTATCTAGAATCTCTGGATGATGGCCCAGGTTCAGATTCCGATAAAAGTGGAAGATTTTTCGTTGGAATAGCATTGGACTTCAAAAACCCTACGTTTTCGGTTAGCTGAAAATGGCACATCATCAGTTGGTATAATTCTATATGGAAAAATCCACAAAATTACTTCAGGGAAAATAATTATTCTCAGTAAACTGTAAAGAACAACTCTCTTATGTTTAGACACTTTTTTTCAATCTTCAAGTTATGAATCCACACCTTTCATCTGTCCATCATTTCCTTGTTTCCTAACGTTGTTTGGAATACAACTTTGAATTGTCCATCTTTCGGAAAGGTATGTAAGCTATATTCGGGTTTTTTTTGCCCAAGATGAACAATAGGATACACAACAATAGTGATTCATCTCTTCTGGACGTTAGTAAACGATCTCAAACAAAATTAAACACAATTAAAACTCAACAACTTCTTATATAAAATACACGTAAACAGATGTAAACAAAGCAATCTATGGCCCATGCGTTAGTAATATTCGACACCGGTAGGGGGCGTATCGCTTATCTACGTTCGCCAATAGCATTCACGGTTACGGTTGCCAACTTTTTTTTTAAACAAATATAGTATATAGGTTGTTAAAGGTTGGAAAAATTAATTCCACTGTATTAAAATAAAGTATCATTTATTTTTTAAATAATTTTGGTTAAAAGTATATTTTTTATTTATATAAGCAATATTTAACAAATAATTCTCGCTGTTGAATAGCATATTTGCAATCTTCAAATACAATAAAAATGCATCTGCACTTAATTGCATTTCCTATTATTATATTATATATTCTTTACTAATCATCATAAAACTGTTAATTAGATTTTTGATTTTTACTAACAATCTAATAATGAATACTTGGTTTAATGCTTTTAATATTTTGTTACTGTTATTCTTGTAAAATAACCTCATCTATTTTAATACAAATTTTTCTCGTACGAATTTCTTCGTAGAAAAGTATTTACACCGTATCCAAGATACAAGTTCCGTTTCCAATTCCAGCACTCAATTTTCCTTTTAAGGTCCCGACGTGAATTATTCACTAGACTTTTCTTCAAAGAAAACCCGCAGGTCTTTTATGATGGCCTGACGGAAATTACGTCTTCTATACTCACTGTTTTCCCATCGCAACGTGCTGTGATGGAATGGGATATTTTTTTCTCGAGAGAAAGGTTGTGAAACCTTTTGACGAAGGCAGTTCAAATCAAAATCAACAGGGAAATGTTGACCTTAATAGATTATGAGACCGCTGCTTCTGATGTGCACTCTCCACTGGGGATAGTGCAAATGCTTTACAAATTACTGCTAATTGCCACTATAGCTTATAGAGTTAGATAGATAGATAGATAATTTATTGATGCCATTACACATTTCTGCATTTGCACAGGTCAACATTCTTAATATTAACTCACACAGTCAAGTAAAATATAAATGTAAAACTTAAGCTAATTCTAGCAATAATTAGGGCAACATAGAGTACAAGACTAAACACTACACATTAAAAATTAATATTAAAAAAGATCACAATTAAGATATTCCTCAAGGGAATAAAAGGCATGTCGGATTAACATTTTTTTGACAGCTGCTTTGAACTGTGTTAATGGTAAGCTCCGTACCGTTAGAGGGAGTTTGTTGATGAGTTTTATAGCCAGATAACCAGGGCCATCCCGACATCTCTTTAATCGACAGTAGTTCACTACAAAGTTGGTTTTCTGTCTTGTATTATGATGATGAACATCACCATGAGTTCCGTACAGGCTCTCATTTTTTTTGAGGTAAACAACATTCTCCAGAATATACACACATGGAAGTGTCAGTATTCCAAGACTCTCAAACATAAATCTACAATCATCCCTAAAACCTAGTCCAGAGATTATCCTAATCGCTATTCTCTGTAAACCAAAGATCCTTCTCGACTGCGCTGCATGACCCCAAACCAGGACGCTATACACCATGGCAGAGTGGAAAATACCAAAGTATGCTGTTCTTAGAACTCCCCCTGAAACAGAGTCAGCAAGAGCACGCAGAGCAAACAAACTACTCCCAAGTTTTTTGGCAACAGAACAAATATGAGTCTCCCAAAGAAGTTTGGGATCAAGCTGAACCCCCAAGAATTTAATATGAGGAGTGGTTCCGTTAGTATTGCCAGTATCTCTCATAGAGAAAACCATTCTGTGTGTTTTGTCCCTATTCAGGAGCAAACTGTTCGCACCAAACCAGGCCTCTACCCCCTCCTGCACCCTCGTCAATCCCTCAACTGCCTCCCCAAGTGATGGTGCAGTGATTGATGCCGTGGTGTCATCAGCAAAGAAGGTATACCCCGTGAGATTGTCTCCCATCGGTAAGTCATTAATATAAATTAAAAAGAGAATGGGAGTTGATGAATCATATAGGTACGAGGATTGAAAATCTCTATCCGATCATGATAACGGGTTTTTCTTAAATTGGTTTTGTTTTTCAACATAGTTTCCAGAAATACTTGAATATATTTCATATCGGTGCTTCAATTTTGATATACCATCTTTATAATGCGGAACGTGTCCTAAAAATAGCTATTTACAGCACTGTTTCGATCGGAAAACTAGATACAGAGAACCATTTTTCGAGGTTTGGAAACAAGCTATGGTCGTAAGATGATAGAACTAGAGAATGAAATGGATGAGCGGATATATCGATTTTCAATTAGATTATTGCAGGAATTATGACTGAGTAGTCTGCTGATTAATATGTCATGATTTTTCTGCTAGATGTGATCATTTTTTCTTTACTTCAAAACTTGTTTACTGAAAATTTTTTGCCACCTTTGGGATTTATTCACCAGTCACTGTACACTGTAAGACAGTTATTTACTTTAAGGGTTGTAGTAATAGCCCAAATTTCATCCATAGCTATAAATCGACACAAAATACTTACCTGGAACAATTTTCCGTTTCACCTTTTGCTCAAACGTTAGGTAGTGTGGCACATAACTGAGATTTTTAAAGATCATAGAATTAGTATAATGGTACTGGCAGGCAATGAAAAGCTGATATTTCCCACAATACACTTCCCTGACAATATATAATATCTAATAAAAACGAAAGAGCTGCGTCTTGTTTCCATATGAACTCCCCTAGGAGGTAACTCCATCATTTTGAATAGTGAGATAACTTTCATTGTTCAAATTTTTCACCTACATGAATAACTCATAATTGCTCAACAATTTGTTAATCACTTCTGATTATACAACTTAAATATTTATACTGCTAAATACAGTATCTAAATATTTGTTATATTGTGAAATATAAGCCAAGTGTTTTTTATTTTAAAGTTTATACTTTATTCTAAATATTTATAGTTTCACCTTTCTTTTTATTCTACTTCTCTGCTAATTATCGATTTTACGTCATCTCTTGAATCACGGTATCTTTCACCTGGGAAAAAAATATACTCCGATAGATGTTTTCGCCATGTAAACTCCACTTGAATGCACTGTACTTTACATCAAGCTACACTTGAGCCGAGATAACAATAATAATAATAATTGGTCGGATTTGACACTTCCTTCGATCTATGCGATGATGATTTAAATTCACGTTATTTCCTCCAATACCATCACCTAAGAGTGCTAGTATGGATCATCTCCTTTAACTAACTGAATAAATGAATTATTATATATTTATAAACTGTCAAATAACCACACTGTCAGATTTACAATTGAAAACACGGAGCACGGTAGTTAACTGTAAATTGTATCTCTGTGACCATCTGTGCAAACGGTGCACACGCTTAACCTCTGAATCCCAAGATTTAGAGGTTAAATCAAACACGTGTGTGATAATATATGTTAGAAGTGAAATAGTGAAATAAGTAATTATTAGTGAATTGTATACTTTGGTAGAGACATGGAATAGTTGCAGAATGCAGCTATTGTCCAGACGCTTGTTACGAGCATCTCTACTGTAACACTTGAGCCTGACCACATGGCCTACGTTGCCGGGTCATAAAAATTGATTTAAGAAGAAGAAGAAGAACATTCCTCCGATAATCCGCTTCCAAAAAGTTCCATTCCCAGAATACAGAATACTGTTTCAACATCGATATTCGAAACTTCTAGAGAACACAGATTCGGCCTTAGCTATTTTCTTGATATTATTTCTATATATCGTACACGCAGAGGAAATTCAACTTCGATGTTCTCGTTTCAACATCAAATTTGATGAAAATTACACCGGACAGTCAACAATGACACATTTGCACATGGTAGTTCTCACATGAGCAACGACATGTAATTTATGTTCAAATCGCAGCTATATTTACGTCTCTTACCTCCAAATTACCAGCTCGAGATCCCACGCCAGTGAGGTCATTTCCAGAAGAACCCAAACGGATCCAGTCCATGAGCGAATGACCAGGCAGCAGTGCACATTTGTTCCTAGGATTTCCTGAAAATAATAAAACGTAAATTTTGTCCCTTATGTCAAGGAAGGTGACATTTTTGTCAAGCAATCTATTGTATATCTTTCTATGGTCCGCTTTTTCTCTGGCGATAATATAGGAATTCATTTTTTGCAATAGTTAATATAGTATTTTTATATAGGAATTGTTTGCTTTATTTCTTAGGCTAAGTATTAGAAAAGTAATTTGATATCTGAATATCATGAAATAATATTCCAAGGAAACTCACATTTATAAGTTCCCAGACCAAGTATTCCGGTGATAGTTAATAAAAAAAAACCGGACGCCTTGAAAAATTTATAATAATTTCGCCTTCGCTTTCTGAATTTTCTGGCTCCAAAAGTTGTTTTTGCTGTCTTCATACGTACTAAAGCGAGACATTGTAAACAATGTACTTTATTACACCAAAGCCTAAACAGTCCATGTACGCACAACTTGACTTAATTTAATTCAAAATCTATTACGGAAAGGGTAACGTGGCGTAAATATAACCCCCAGGCCTCAACCTCAGCACTAATTTAGGATGGTATATTTGAGCACGTCTCTATGAGATTGCATAACTTGAAGTTCCAGCTGCTTAAAACGCCCTGGGGTATTATTTACCCCGTGTTACATACGCCGGGTTAACAACAATAACGAATAGTTTGAAAATTATCCGTTATAGGACGATTTCATCATAAAAACAACTTTATTCATTGGCTGGAATAACTTCACGTCCATTTATCGAGATGTATCAGTCAATAATCGATACAGAAGAGAGCTTGGAAATTCGGGATGCAGCAGACGTACGAACAAAGCATAATAATCGTTTTGTTTCGAGACCTTTGTAACGCCTCAGATGGCGATTCTAGCCTATATAGCCCCATTTCACTGGCTTTGAAGTTATCCGTCGCCTCCACGTTCGCCTAGAGATGAAAGGTAGATAACTTTTCGCTAATTTAAATACGATTACAGCTTTGCGTAGCTGAAGAAAATGGAGATAATGTCATTTACATTAATGTTCTTGTTCAACACCAGCATAATTTGGAGGGAGGATATTTGAATGGAAATGTGTCTGGGATGAACGAGGTAACGGGGATGTTTTGGGGGTTTTCAGTCCATTAAACATACGAGCAAATCCAGCTTAATGAATAGTTATATTTAGTGGGCATAGGAAGGTTCAAATGAACTAATTTCAATATAGTTAGTAAATTTAAAATCACGACGTTTTAGTTATAATGTATCAAGAGTATTATAAGGATAGTAACGCTATGGTGTGATATACGTTAACCGAAACGTTATATTATTTTTAATTTGAGAAAAATCAATTCAAAATTTAGGTGGGTAGGTACTATCATTTACCTGAAGAAATAGTCATAACGTAAACGTGTGTGAAAATGGCCACCGCACCGGTTCCAGCCACCAGTTTGTCTAAAGCGCGCACGCACGTCACGCATCTGCTGGATCTAATCGGGAATTGTAATGGAAAGAAAACATTACGGATTATCGCTTTTTATACTGTGAAATATGATTTTTGACAAATGAAATTTGCAAATAACTAAATAGAATATAATGGAGTCTAAAGTTAATTAGAGGTTGGTATTTGTTCCGTACAATTTTTCGTAATTCCCTTTTCAAAATATTCAATAATTTTTTTCAACCTCTACACTACTGTATAAAACACTTTGATGAATTTCAGTTCTAAATATGTAGTAATAATAAAATGCTTTCCGAATTATATACTTCCGTATTTTGTTCAATCCATTTCACCAAATTACTACCAATTTATATGAAAGAATAATTTTTTCACTTTACGCTACTGAATATAATATTTGGCAGTTATTTTCACAAGTGCCTATTACTACAATAGAATACTTTCCAAGTTATATGTTTTCAGAATTTGTTCAACTCATTTCTCCAAATTACTACCCCTTTATATGACAGAATACTTTTCTCCCTCTACGTTACTGTTTGGAAATTTTCTTAGTTATTTTCACGAGCACCTATTACTACGATAGTGTACTTCCCAAATTATACGTTTTTAGAATTTGTTCATTGAATTTCTCCAAATTACCACCCCTTCATATGAAATAAAAATTTCCCATTCAACGCTTATTTATGAAATATTTTTCATTAATTTCCAGGAAAACCTTTTACATTGACAAAGTACTTTCAGAATTATATGCTTTTAGAATTTGTTCAATCCAATTCTTTAAATTACTACCCCTTCTATGGAAAATAATTTTTTCAATCTACGCTACTGTATGGAATATTTTCAAGTTAATTTGAGGAATACCTATCACAATGATTATATACTTTCAGATTTATATGCTTTCGGAATTTGTTCAATTCATTTCTCCAAATAACTACACCTTTAATGACAGAATAATTTATTCACTTTACGCTACTGAATATAACATTTCGCAGTTATTTTTACGATTGTCTGTAACTACAATAGTCTACTTTCCAAATTATATGTTTTCAGAATTTGTTCAACCCATTTCTCCAAATTACTACCCCTTTATATGACAGAATAATTTTCTCCCTCTACGCTACTGTTTGGAACTTTTCCCAGTTACTTTCTCGATTACCTGTTACTACGATAGTATACTTCCCAAATTATATGTATTCAGTATTCGTTCAATCAATTTCTTCAAATTATCACCTCTTCAATAAAAAATTAATTGTTCATTCTACGCTTATGTATGAAATATTTTGCATTAATTTCCAGGATTCCTATGACAATAATAAAGTACTCTCGAAATTAAATTATTTTTGAATTTGATCAATCCATTTCTCGAAATTACAACCCCTTCATATGAAAAATAATTTTCTTATTCTACGTTACTGTATGGAATATTTTTTATTTATTTTCAGGAATCCGTATTACAATGATAATGTACTTTCAGATTTATATGCTTTCCGAATTTGTTCAATCCATTTCTCCAAATCATCCAAATCTATATTGAATAATATAATAAGTACATAAGCGTACAATGAGAAATTTATTTATCATATGAAGGGGTGGTAATTTGGAGAAATTGATTGAACAAATTCTAAAAACGTATAGTTTGGGAAGTACACTATCGTAGTAATAGGTACTCATGAAAATAACTGATAAAAATTCCAAACAGTGGCGTAGTGGGAGAAAATTATTCATAGTATATATATAGTCATATAAAGGGGTAGTTATTTGGAGAAATGAATTGAACAAATTCCGAAAGCATATGAATCTCAAGAAATATTATCATTGTGATAGGTATTCCTGAAAATAACTTGAAAATATTCCATACAGAAGCGTAGATTGAAAAAATTATTTTCCATACGAAGTGGTAGTAATTTCGAGAATTGCATTGAACAAATTATAAAAACATATAATTCTGAGAATACTTTATACATGTAATAGGTTTTCCTGGAAACTGATGAAAAATATTCCATACGTAAGCGTAGAATGAGAAATTTATTCTTCATATGAAGGGGTGGTAATTTGGAGAAATTCAATGAACAAGTTCTAAAAACGTATAATTTGGGAAGTACACTATCGTAGTAATAGGTGCTCGTGAAAATAACTAAGAAAATTTCCAAACAGTAACGTAGAGGGAGAAAAGTATTCTGTCATATAAAGGGGTAGTAATTTGGAGAAATGAGTTGAACAAATTCTGAAAACATATAACTTGGAAAGTATTCTATTGTAGTAATAGGCACTTGTGAAAATAACTGCCAAATATTATATTCAGTAGCGTAAAGTGAAAAAATTATTCTTTCATATAAATTGGTAGTAATTTGGTGAAATGGATTGAACAAAATACGGAAGTATATAATTCGGAAAGCATTTTATTATTACTACATATTTAGAACTGAAATTCATCAAAGTGTTTTATACAGTAGTGTAGAGGTTGAAAAAAATTATTGAATATTTTGAAAAGGGAATTACGAAAAATTGTACGGAACAAATACCAACCTCTAATTAACTTTAGACTCCATTATATTCTATTTAGTTATTTGCAAATTTCATTTGTCAAAAATCATATTTCACAGTATAAAAAGCGATAATCCGTAATGTTTTCTTTCCATTACAATTCCCGATTAGATCCAGCAGATGCGTGACGTGCGTGCGCGCTTTAGACAAACTGGTGGCTGGAACCGGTGGCCACTTTCACACACGTATAACGTAATGACAGTAACTATGGTTGTTATTTGTCAATAAGACAGCACATGAGTATAATTTTGCGATTCACGCATTGAAATGTCCGAATTAGAAGGAAATGCCAATCAAAATATCACCATTTTGAGGCATGGCTGAGGAAACACTACGAGTACCATGTCCACGAAACAGTTTTGATGGCCTATTTTCAAGATTTGTCAGTCATCTTCTCCTTATTCTCTTTGAAAAAAATTCTCAATGTTACGTAAAGAACTAATAATTCATAAGATAAGAAGCATTGAACAGTCAATTTCTCTGCAACAGTTTCAAAAGCAAATTGGAAAAAATTATCAGCCAAGTTTTTTCTGGCACTAACGCATTAACAGCTTCAGCAGCTTTCACTAAAATATCTTGGGGAAGATTGGCATTTCCTTCTACTTCGAACATTTTTATGCGTGAATTATTGCAAAATTATTTTTTATCCTACACTATAAGAAAGTTGAATTTTACCAGCTTCACGGAGGCGAGAAAGTAGACCTTTTCTCGGCTAGGCGGTAAAATAATTTTTACGTTTTCACGCTAGCTGGCGCTCCAGTTGACAATTAAACATCAGTTTAAAAATAAATATTTGGCAGTTGTCAATTCAATCATAAGTTGTCGTATTTTGATATTTGTTCTAAGTTATGGAGTCTGAATCAGCAGAAATAATGTATGTCACTCCACCTGAAATAACTGATTTAGCTAACCAGGTCACGCTAGACTTATTACCGAATAAATCTAAAGCGAAATATAACCTCAAATACAAATTATTTATGGAGTGGTGTGCCTCCAAGCAGGTAAAAAAATACAAGTACTGTTATCAAATTTATCCAAGCAAGGAATCTCTTTTGTTAACTGTACTAAACATAATCCGATTTTGAATGTCACTTTGAAAAATAATGTCTCATAGTTATGAATTTCATATTATAAAATAAAATTTTTATAGAAAAAATCTTACAAACAGTTATTTTGTAGGATAAAAAATCATGTGTAAACCATGGCAGTAAAGTGATTTTTCAGGCCTCAAGAAGTGGCCAGACTCGGCTGCGCCTCGCCTGTCCATATCTTATTTCGGCCTGAAAAATGCCACTTTACCGCCTAGGTATACAATATACTATTTTCTCCAAATGACATTAAATGTAGCTTTTTAATGACACTAAATAGGCCTAAAAGGGATACTTTTACTGCCTAGGCAGAAAAAGTCCACTTTTTGCCACTTTTCTGCCTAGGCAGTAAAAGTTATTGACTTTTAAATGAAAAAATGACACAAAACTGATTTTATTTTCAAACGTACAATAACGTCATTTCTCGACTGACAGGATCATCGAAAAGTTCTATTTCTCCGCCAAGGAGGAGAAGTATTGCTATGCAACACTTTTCCGGCCGGCGGCAGGAAAAGTGTTACTATGCTAAAGATGAATTGGTAACCATGAACAAAAAATTCTCCAATTCAAACGTCATTTTCACTTTCAACCACTTCTCACCAGGTTGCGCATTGTAACTACATATCAATTATTTTACTTTATATCTGTCAGAATCAATTTTGCGTGGCAACCGTAACTAGGCAAATGTTCCATAATTCATAACGATCGTAAGTGGATAGAATTATGTGCGTAAATGTGAATCAATCCAAAAATGGATATTCAGATTTTTATGAATTTTCAAAAATTTTTGAAAATAAAATAACATATTTCATTCGGAGTAGAAGTGACTTTTCATGACTCACTTTCAATTACCCGCCTCACTGCGTTCGGCGGGTCAGCTCAAGCTCGCCATGAAAAGTGACACTTCTCCTCCTTATGAAATAATATACTATTATTACAAAACGTCATCAGCGGTAAACATAGTAACGAAAAGCCAGTTACCTTTGATGAAACGCAATAATTATTAAAATAAGTATAAAAAAGACGATTTATCGTGAAATTGGAGAAAAAATTATATGTTTCACGCGCCACAAAAGCAGATTCAATGCCTGGGCTGGTTCCTAACTAACCAACATATTCTTATGTCCCGAAATCATGGGAATGATTAAATATCCTGTCTTTCTGGTACTTTATTCGTTATACAGAGTAATATCTTATTACATTTGCATTAATTCTTATTTCTCACGTTGAATAAATAAACACTGATTTATAGTTACGTATAAATCATTTGCAAGGGACGTTTTAACTATATTCAACCAGAGAGAAGATAAGTTATATGTGATTCGTCTATGATACGTACCATAGAAAAAAAGTGACATCTATGCGAATGATCATTACATCATAATTATGGAGGGTAGAGGTAAGGAGGACCATCTCATATTGGAAAACAGTCGCAAAAGTGTCCAGTTGTAAACTGCAAATTGCAGTTCCAAAACCCTCCAGAGTGGCGCCAGAATAGCAAGAGAGCATGAAATAGGAAGGGATTCCATGCCGCGCTATTGCCAACTTTTGTAATTGGGATTTTGAAGTTTGAGAGCTAGGTTATGTAGTTTATTTTTGAATGGGTGCTTTTATTATCTTATTTATTAGTTTATTGAATTAGTTTATTTTTGAGTCACTGTATTTTCTTTCCATAGAACTCAGTTCGTCTTCCAAAATTTTTTCAAGATACCTACTAGTCCAAAAATGCCGCTCTTCTGTTTAAAATGTGTAAAACTGTAATCGACTCATCGTGATATTCAAATCGCCATAAAAGATGCGCATAACATTGAACCTAAATCTACAGAGTACGATGAATCTGTTGGTTTTTAAGTGTCGGGAATAGGCCTGGGTAACACAGTAAAATATTGGGTGTTGAAACAATGACACTAACACAACCTAGTGTTTCAACACATTGCGTTAGCAAAATTGTGTCACGATGAAGTCGTGAGTCATGCGTTGCCTACATGTATTAAAAACAAATATGGCACTCTTAAAACTGAAACTGAAGCGCAATTTAAACACTTCTTATAATTTATTAGTCTTCTACAAGAATTTGTTAATGAGGTAAATAAAAGTAAAAACGACTTCAATATGACAACAGCGCGTCATTTGAAATGTACCCACTTGCTATTGTGGCGCCACCAATTTGACGATTTTTGACAGACACTTTTTCATACACAGAGATGGTCCTCCTTACCTCTACCCTCCATAATCATAATATTTGACATGACAGAAAACGACATAGGGACTTAGGGAGCTTTCCAACTACGACACAGAGCGACACTGTGTAACACGGTGTTCATCGCTTCTTGTTCCAACTACGACACAGTGACACACGGCCGAACACAAAAAAAAGTTGAGTTGAAGCGTGTAGTGTTTCAGTGCTACCAACATTTATAGTAGATTTATTGCATTAACGTTGGCAATAGTTTCAATTATCAATTTATAATTAATACGGCAAAAGATATTTTAATGTTCTCTCATAGATAATTATCTATAATAATTTATTATAATATATAATAATAATTTATTATAATAATTGTCATTTTATGTGAATATAGTGAATACTAAGTTTTAATAAACGTGTTCTTATTCCCCATTTATTACTTGCAGTAAACAAAACTTATACGAGAATTTTATAAATTGCACTGTTCTTTTGCAAAGCATATCGTTGAAAAACCCTTTCCGTGAGTTTTTAACACAGTCACAACACTCCATTCAAGTTAAATAAACCTCAACAAAAAGTGGAAAAATAACGTTCGTCCGCATTCCCACAGGATTGGGTCACTCCGGTTAATTAGCCACTGCTCTGACAAGTGGAGTGTTAGGGGAGTATGGTATTTTATTATCACAGGTCATGTGGAAAACCCGTGCGTAAGGCGTCCACACACTATCAAATCAGACGATAAAAAAGATTGCTCGTTCTTATAAAAGATAATCGAAGAGGAATTGCCAAAATTAATTCGAGACTTAAAGAAGTGATATATTACCAATCAACGTTCCTTTAATTCACGTTAAATATTTTTTAGAAACTGCTTTAACACAACTCGTGAATTGAGTGACGTTTATATAACGATTTATCAAACAATAAAATTGTTTACGAGTCATACTGTAGATGGTTCTCGAAAAAACGTATGGTTTTTTTCGGAACTATAATTTATTTTTTACTTTTTAGTCTTGAAATGGACTCTTTTTCTTCGAAAAACTGAATTAATTTATCTCGAACTAGCTGACCCAGCAAACGTTGTTCTGCCATATAAATTATTTTTATCTATTCATCTATTTGCCGATGTATATCTACCTATCTAACTATATATCTATCTATCTAGATAGTTATCTATCTTTCTATCTATCTAACTATCTATCTATCATTCTATTCATCTATTTATCTGTCTATCTACCTGCATAGCTGCCATATAAATTATTTTTATCTATTTATCTTTCTATCTATTCATCTATCTGCCGATGTATATCTACCAATCTATCTATCTATCTATCTAGTTATCTATCTAGTTATCTATCTTTTTATCTATCTATCTATCTATCTATCTATCTATCTATCTATCTATCGATCTAACTATCTATTTATCAATCTATCTGACCCGGCAAAAATGTTAATCATTGGGAGTATGAAAAATATATTACGTCCTATTCTCAAACCGACTATTGTTATTTTCGATTGCCCTATTGCGGATCTGTGGATAAAATTTAAAAAAATGAAAATCGCGATGCAAAAATAGGGGTTGATCGTAGAAGGGTAAACAATTGAGAGTAATATGAATTTTTCTATTCTAAGTCATGACAAAATAAAAATGACATAGATTAGAAATAATTTTATATGGTGGTTAAGTATTCTCAAATTTTCTAATTTCCCGCGCAATTTTCTTAATTTTTCCTTCCATAAGAATCTTCTGACAATAAAAAACACAACAAAAAAATAATTTTATATTGTTTTTAATTATTCTCGAATTTTCTAATTTCCTGCGCAATTCTCTTAATTTTTTCTTTCATAATAACCTCCTTCTGACAATAAAAAACACAACAAAAAAAGAATTAGTGAAATCGGTTTAACCGTTCAAGCGTGATGGCGAGACCAAGGGAAATAAGGATCCATTTTTATATATAGAGATTTTCTAATTTCCCGCGCAATTTTCTTAATTTTTTCTTTCATAAGAACCTTCTTCTCACAATAAAAAACACAACAAAAAAAGAATTAGTGAAATCGGTCCAGCCGTTCAAGCGTGATGGCGGGACCAAGGGAAATAAGGATTCATTTTTATATATGAAGATTTCTGTGATAGTGGCTAATATTTCACTTGCCGGGATAATCTGTCACTTTGTACGCCGTTGCGCCATTTTCTAGGGAATAAAGAAGATTTTTTAACATTAACTTCCCTTCAACACTCAATTCTAGGCATTTCCAACTAAATCATTCGTTTTCATCCAAATTACTGACACTTACAAAAGTTCCAAACAGATACGACAATTAGAACTAGGTTAAAATCAACTTGCAAGATTTGTTCACATGCATACCTACTTAACATAAAATAAATCGTGTGATAATGAACATTTAATATGCATATTATTTACGAATATTGAGATAAATCACAAACCTGGGGAGCATTTAGTGTCATCATCTTTAAGAAACTGCTTTTTCCAGCAACAACACAACGCAGAAAATTTGTAAGGCATTTAGAATTTTCCAAAAAAAAACTCCTTCACGGATTTGTCCGTCTAAGATGAACGAAAACTCAGAGAAGTTCAAAACTAAATACTAGACTAAAAATAGAATATCGAGCCTATTTGATAGTCTCAATAAATACTTATAATTAATAGGTACCTAAAATACATTAGGTATATACATACGAAGAATTATTGATAATTAAATAGGCTCTTATACATTATTCTGTGAAACAAAACCTCAGCATTGTTATAGCTAATTTAAAATTTTTCCTTTTTAAATAACTTTTTATTTTGCAGTAAACTCAAATGGAATTTTATTTCTTTCGAATAACTAAATATCCGATGGTATTCCAAAAAATTGCATTCAAATCGAAAACGGAACATAGAAAATAAGTCACATGACAAAAATTAATTTCGAAATAAAAATTAACAATATTTTTCCGTTTCAAATAATTATTAGACAAGAGTTCTCCAAAAGAATTTTCATCCAAAATTTTTTACGAAATGTATTTGACTGATGGGATGGGATTAACAAACCTACGTGTGCAAAAGTGCTCTGTCACTAAGGTCGTAATGTCCCCTAATAGTTTTAATTCGAATTGGAAATACCAAAGGGACATACGAGGTTACAAAATTAGTAATTTTCTGAAGTAAAATTAACTTCAAAATTTAATGTTGGAACAAGTAACAACAATTGAGAGCCTCATTTTCCTTTAAGAATTTCTCTACGTGGTGAGCTTTCTAACACATTGATTAAAATAGCTATTTACCTAACAAATGCGGAAAATCATTTTCCGCAAGTGTTAGGTACAATAGTTTTTCTACGAGCGTGAGGAAAGTCAACAGAACTAATCAAGCATTTCAATTCGTAAAGTGTCACATTGACAGTGCGGAAAAAACCCCTGCTATTCCATTTCCGCACGGTGCGGAAAATTATTTCCACACGGTGCGGGAAAATTAATTTTCCACACTAAAATGTGTGTGGAAAATTCAATTCAAAAGGAGGGCGAAAATCGTTCAGAAGTGTAGAGAAAACCATATTTTTAAAATCGTTTATTTGAACAAAAGTTGGACTACTAAAAATAATTCAATACCTAACTGTTATTTAGTTAAACATTTTGTTCGAATAAAAAAGAAAAATATTTCTGTTTCAGCAAATAACTAGCTACTGTAACGGTTGAAGTAAGAAAGAGGTGTCGGGCGTGCATTAGAAACAGGGAGAACAGTTCGAAAAAAATTTGTTACTAGAGAACAGTTACTTAAAAATGATTGTTAAAAGTTTAACTTTTGTTCAAATGAACAATCATCAAGATAAAGTTGTTTTTTTCTCCAAGTCCGAACCATTTCCGCACTTCTGACGGAATATCCAAAATTTGAAGCTAAAATGTTTTTTTTTGCCAATGTGGAGCATACGGTTAGACAGGATATCAAGTAGAAAAGTTCGTAAAAGAAAATGAAGCTCTCAATTGTTGTTACTTTCTTCATTGAATTTTGAAGTTATTTTTTTTAAATCAATAATTTTGAGGAATAAAAATCCACGTATGTCCCCTTGGTACTATCAATTGGAATGAAAACTATAAATCATTTGAATAAGTATATATTACAGAATATTTTAAAAAAGATGGTGCTTTTAGACTTTTACCCTTTCACATGCATCAATAAATAACTTACGAATGTTAAAGGGCGGGATTTTTTGGTAATTTGAGAAAAAATATTTTTAAAAAAAAGAAGAAAATGGCAAGAACAATATCCCAAAAAATGTTGACAATTCATGTACTGAACAACCTGTATAATTGAATATCCGATAGTATCCTAAAACATTTCAACTTATACTCCAAAATACCACTTAACACTGAAAATAAATATAAAACATAAGATGAAGAAGAAATTTTCGAAACTAATTTTATTTTCTATTTTAAATATTAAAATTTTTTTTTTTAATATTCATGACCAAGCAGCGTTGCAGCAAATACCATCTACTTTAATAATATTCGGTAGCAGATTGTAAGTGATTGATACGAAAAAAAAAGTCAATATGATACAATTCTTCAGAATACACTCAGACAGTCCCGGACGAATGTTAACATCACGAAGATAATCGCGGTTCAGTTTCACCGGCGAAGTTTTGTCGTCGACTGTACCGATCCGTTCAAACCAGACGATGCGTCGGGACGCCCGAACTTTCGTCGCTGTTTCGCGTATCCGGAGGCGCCAAAACGTACGCGCGCGCGTACATATCGCCATCTAAATTTTACGAGTGTCGTTATTTCCCGTTTTACGATCTACAGCCGGTGTTGCCAACTTCATAATTTGTCTAATGGGACATATGATTGCGACGCTTGGCGAACAGTGTCGCTGTCGTCGCTCGAGTCATAGAAATATACCACAAATGGTTAGTTACCTTGTTTTACGATCAACAGCCGGTGTTACCAACTTCATAATTTGTCTAATAGATCATTTTAGATCACGTGACTTTGACAAGTCCTCTATGTTCACTTGGCGGGCAGACAAACTTTATTGTGTCATTACTGTCATTTGATACTCGTTATTGATAGATGTATTTGTTTGTTTTTTTGAGTTTTATAGTATTTTAGAATGAAAATTCAACAAATTCTTGAGTTATGTCTCGTAGTGAATATTATTTAACTCTTACCGATGATGTGAAAGCCCGCTACGACAAGAAATTGGAGATAATAGACGATATAGACCCATATTCATTTGGAGAAGTCAGTTGTCTAAGGATCTGGAAGAAATCCCTTCAGTATCTTTGATGGATTTGGTAAATTATATAATCCTTAGTCATAGCTTCTACACTGGACAGCAGCTTAAAACCTACAAATCTTTATTGGCCTACAAATATTATGAGTCTGGGTATGTCCAAGATGTTTTGGCCCGACAAATGAATGATATTGCCTACATTGTTGTTGGAAAGGTAGGCATAGCAAACAATTTTATTATTTCTAAATGTTATATTTCACTATTATATTTTTCATCAATAACTTTCTCATTGTTACAGATTAGACTTTCTCAGAAAGCAAGGTTTGGCTAATCCTGTTATCAGATGGGGTTGTTTCCAGTGAACATTGCACATGTATGGCAGGTTTGGGGGAAGTTTGTAGTAATGTGACAGCATTGTTGTTTTGTTTACAAGCTTGTCCAGCTGAAAACGAAAATGAATCTGTTTCTGCACACAAAGGCTTGCACAGTGGCCTGTACATTCTACGAAAGTCATTGACTTGTTTAAATCATTTAGTTTGTTGTCAAAAATGAATAAATAATTTTACATTAACTGTTTTTAGTTTGTCAACAACATTACATAGGGTTGAAAATAAGCAATATCTGTTTTTAAATAGCTTTATTATTTCCAAGAAAATACAAAGTGATCATAAATTAGAAGTCACCTTACTCTAAACGATTGATTAACTATTTCAATCTTTGGCACGCTTATTGTGATAAATCCTGAAACAAGAATATGTGTTATTTGATCATGAACATAAATAACCACTTACTAATCTTTTTGAATCGTTCATCTGACCTCACTGTACTTCTTTTGTGTCGATTCAGGGACTGTACATCTTTTTTTTCACCAACTGAAGTGGGTACCCAATCTGGGTTATTCTTATTCTCTAGTAGGGCTGGTTGTCCTAAATATATAAGAGCATTACTTTCATTCAGCTTTTAGCATCATTGTTTTGTTGTTCTTTTTGTACCTTTTTTTAGGATATTATTTTGAAAAATCAAGGAACCAAACTCAATTATAATCAAAATACTCACCCAATAGGAAATGTCTTGAACAAATTCTAGCATTTCTCAGCATACTTTCGCTTAGAGGACCCCTTTTTAAAGCCCTAACCCATAAGTCACGTCGTTGTTTTGACAAGGCATTTAAATAGTCTCCACGGTTTTTCAGCGCGGTGGGAATCCTGAAGAATCGAACTTGGTCTCTTTCTGATCTCATTGAACACTTAACAACACAACAAAACATTGGCATTTTAATAATATATTGCATACTCCGTAACGACTTTTACACTGTAAGCATAGGCCGAAATGTTTGTCTGCCCGCCAAGTGAACATAGAGGATTTGTTTTGACAGTTGTGACGTCATCCTAAAATGATCTATGGGACATATGATTGCGACGCTTGGCGAACAGTGTCGCCGTCGTCGCTCGAGTCATAGAAATATACCACAAATGGTTAGGTACGTGTGAACAAATTTGTTTCATGGGTAATTTGGAAATATTCTACTATTGGCGTCTGAAATTAAGATCGTAACGCCGGAACGGCTAATATCGGTACTAGAGCATGGGCCATTAACGGATTGTTTACATTGTTTGTAATGGTATTTACGTTCATTTCATTTTGAGTTTTCGAACGTTTAGCTTCGTAATTTGTGTTTTTTTGGAATTTGTATTTTCCCGTGGTTCATTGTGTTTCGATTGAGGACAATATTATCTCTGTTCAACAGTAGATAACCTACCTACATCAAGTTGAAATTTACACTGAGTTTTTATCATTGAACATGAAAATCAATAATAAAATAAAGAAGAGGACGAATAAATTAATTGGTTGGAGGAACTATCTAGACATCATAAAAAGGGTGTATGATAGAACACCTATTTATTTAAAAAGTAAAAAAACTTTCAAAAGTTTCAAGAAAATATCTCTGACATGTCTACTTTCATTACCAACTGAAGAGGTTTTGAGTACAATGGACAAAACTCAGTACTTACCAGCAAAAATGAAAGACACAACATGAAATAAAAGAAGAATTAGCATGAATACTCTGCTTGAATGGTTTGAACGTAATGAGTAATTATATTTTTTGAATTTTCCTATTCATATCATAACAAGCAGGGATCGAAATGAATAATTGAAGAAAACAAATTTTTCTATATTTTTAAATTTTGTTCTTACAGAAAATATGCAATTTTAACTATTCTGATAAAAACTCAGAGTAATTGATACAATTTTATTCAAGAGTTTATGATGGTGTATTTTCATAGTAATTAATAACTTGAATAAAAATTATGATTACAATTATATTAGCATTCCTTTATTTATTTATTTTTTTCATTTAATCACCCACAAACTTTATTAATTTATTTCTTTGTGCCTTTTATTCGAAACAAAATATATTGCGAAAGGAACTTCCTTCCAATCAGATGCCAAACGACACTTTTTTTATACTATGAATGCACAAAACATTCAGCAAAAAGTACTCAATTATGGAATATAGATATAATTATACAAACCACGTAATTTAATAAAGGAATAATATTCTGGATGCGGTTTCGAGTTGAAAAATCCAACAGAGAAGATATTAATCTACGATTTTTTTGCACAAGTTGGCATCCATGTTCGAAATTCAGCCAATATCTAGAAATTAGGGAGTTTTTCTCGGTCTAGATAGAAAACCTTCCGCTTGTTTATAGCCCACCGGAAACGACACAATTCGAAACTTAGTTAGTTAATGCCATTTTATAGTCGACCCCAGTATTAAACTATGTCATTTAGATAATTAACTGAAGCATTTAAGATATCATCTGAGAGTTTACTTTATATACCCATTGAAGAAATAGTGTCGTCATTTAATTCCAGTTGATTAACAGAGTGAAGTTTAGCAATTGTTTTTGGAGCTTATGATTTGCCCAAATCTTATGAAGATATCGTAGCAACCTTTTTTTAATCATTAGTGTTTTATTCTGTGAAATACTGCGTAAAAATATTTACAAAACATTACAATTCTATGTATTCTAGTACCTACTGTATCTTTGATAATTTCACAAATCAAATGATTCTACTTTCTGCAAAAACGGGTATTTTCCTCGGTATTCTTCTTGTTTAGAGCCCTTTCAGACTTGGATACTGTATCCGAGATACGCGTATCCCAGATACAGAAAATACATGCGTTTTTATATGTACGTTTTCACACTGCATTCAGCACAGCATACCGTATCGCGATACTAAATTTCTGAATCTCGCTCATTCAGCCGCCGGCGACAGTATCCGAATCAGGGATACCGAATTATCATTGTGGCTTATGGACCTGTTCAGACTTGCATACTTTTGCGATTCAAAAAGCACAATAGCATAGGCGTACAATATTTTTATTATTTATTAGTAGAAGTAAAGTGGAAAAGAACGATTTTTCGATTGTACCATGGTGAATAAAGTTTTTGATAACGAGAAATTTATAAGTTTGGTAGAACCGAATTCTTGTATATGGGATACAAGTAATGAAAAGCATTTCGACAGAAATATAAAACAAAAATGTTGGGTGGCAATTACCAAACAGATGTGTGAAAATTTTGAAGAAATGACAATTGTTCAACAAAATGAATATGGTAGGTATATTTATAAAAGTATTTATACAGTGCATTCAAAAAGGAATGCATAAATTCATTAGCTAAATAAATCAAATTATTATATTATTAAAAATTCTCGAAACAAGACGATTATTTGTCGAAAGCTTACTGATTTTTACAATAATCATCTCAAGATGGATAACAAAAATTAAATGAAATATTTCAATAATATTGTTTATTAGCGATGAATAATGAGTTTATTCGTTAATTTATTTATATTGCTTTTAAGTTTTTACAGATTGCAGTGAAAACCCTTTAGATAAGCGAATTGATGTTTAATTTGTATTAATCAGTGCACTACTATATAGTAACTGTTCGCAAACTATCAAGTAAATTGTAAGTTACGGAAATAAATTATACATGGTACACTGTAGTTAGGGCCCAGAAATATAATATACCACAGCATAGCGCACTCTTCAATGTCCATTTCATAAAAAGCACCGTACAGCACTGATATTGTACTGATAAAATTTATTTACAAAACTATATTCTAACAAAAGTATCTTGACTGTATCTGGCCTAAATTCTGTATCTCGCATACAGTATCTAGGATACAGTATCCTAGTCTGAAAGGGCTCTTACTGCAATAATTTATTTAATTTCAATATTTGCAGAAATAAGGTTTTGTACTTAATCATTTATTTCTTATTTTTGAAACGAAGTTCCTCAACGAATGTAATACTCTAGACACTTGTCGAATGAAGGATATGCCTAAAACTGTGACTGACAGCGACACACGTCTTGCAAGGCGCGCGTTACAGCTGTATTCGTATTTTCGATATTTGATTTTATTAATAGAGAATGAATTATATAAATAATTCAATAGAAAATGAAGGACACCCTACTGCGTAGCACTAGAAATGATAAAACCCCTCGGCGCATGTGCATGTCGTCAATATTTTTTTAATGTACCTATTATATAAATTAAATAACAATGAAAGTCGATTTTACGAATGAAATGAAGGAAAATTGCAATGAATGTATTAATAAGTCGATATTACGAATAAAATCCGTGAAAATTTAGCAAAAAAATTCATTGTTTGACTCTCGAATTTGAATATCCTATCCCGGCTCATTTTGCTGCAAATTATGAATCAAATTCATAAGATATCTCTATGGATGGGAAGCAGACACAGACGCAGAATCAAGCTTAAGCTATCAACGTCGCTTGGTTACCGTGGCACACAGAGCACTTCGACGCATGTTTTGTAGGACTTCGTACATATCGACCTTGGCGCATGCGCATGCCGTAATGCCTATCTAAAAAACGCTATAATTTTTTATTCTTCGTTGGGAAAAAATTGGGAACAAAACTTCTCTGATGAAATCATATGTATTTTATCGATATCCGTTGGAATTTTTAAAATCGGACCAGATCCCAACTTTTTGTAGTGAGAATTTAGCTTCACCTCGGGGTAAAAATGCTATATTTTTTTTATTCTTCGTTGGGAAAAATTGGGAATTCAAATTCCCTAATGAAATCATATGTGTTTTATCGATATCCGTTGGAATTTTTAAAATCGGGCCAGTTACCAACTTTTTGTCGTGAGACTATAACCCGAGCTATAACCCCTTTAGCTTCGCCTCGGGGTAAAAAAGAGGATAGCGATAATGTATTTGTAAATTTTACTAAGACACTGCATATAAATATACATATATGAGTATAATATCAATTTATTATTATAGATTGATTTTGATTTTGAATCACAGAATCGATTATAACTTCTACAAATAAACAACTAAGTATCTATTTGTATAATGATAATCATGGATCAGAATGTATTAAATTAATTGAAATTTTATTACCGTTCCTTCTTTTAATCACTCTCCAACGTTGCTCTCGAAAATTTATTGCAAATATTGAATTAATCTTCATTATAATCATTTATACTTGTTCAAATATATAATAATTAGATTTTCGTCAACATTGTTTGAAATATATACATACAATAGTTCTTATTTTTTCAATCCTAAAATTACAATAATTATAATAACAATAGAATTTTAAAATGTTGACTCTGCAGGTCGACTAGAGCTTAGTGCGAAATCTCAAATCGTTAATTAGTCATAATCAGGAGCGTAGCTACGGGGGCAGGGGGGTATTTTCCCATCGACTATTAGTATAATTTATGATAGTTTTAAAATACATTAATAAAAATTGATCATTTTCTTTTTCAGAAACCCAATTAAGTTGTAAATATATTATGTTTCTTTTATGTGTGTATTTATATCGTATTTATATTATTATGCCGTGTACATGCTTGTTTTGCCCAATATATGAATATTGGGCAAATTACTATTATTATTATTTTCTGTTTTAGTAACGCCGGAATTTTGATAACATACATTTCAAAAAGAAAATATTCTAAACAAAGCTAAAACGCACATAGAATTAACACCAGTCCTTAACATAACCTTCATTTGGGAGCAAGAAGGGTGCGTGTTGAAAATTGTTCCACGATTGTATACATGTCAGTCATTTTCATTGATGGACAAACACAATGCTGGTCATGTTGACTTAGATGACAAGTCTTCTTGCGATGGCTTTACGTTGGAATGTATCCAAAAAATTTCGTGTATACAATGTAAAGAACGATGTTAAAAACATGTTATTTTGCACTTCACTTCGAGAAGCTTAAAATTTTCAACCTTTATATGATTATCTATATTTTTAACCAACGCTGGAATTAAACTACTAGGCCTATATCATTCGATGAGATATTATTATACAGGATCTTCCACGGATAGTGCCCCTAAGACCAATATCGATAACTTATTCTTTCCTATATATACAGTGGATACCCATATTATTATGAACTCATAAAGAGTCTTTAAAGTAACTTTGCAATGAAAAAGATCTCTTGAGTTTTTAACATATTTTAAAATGATTGTAAAAAGAAACTTATGATCACTAAGCTACTTATATGTATTTATGTAGTAACAAACTATGGAAAAAACTAGGTTATTTTACAGATAAATTCTTTTTTTTACTTGAAAACAGTTCATAAACGAAAAAAAAAACAAGAGATCTTTTTCATTACACAATGAATTACCTACCAGTAGGACAATAATTTCTTCAGTTGAAAAAAGCAGTGACGTACCATTTTTCATTAAAAATATTCATGATTATATTATATGGGAAGCCAATGACTGAAATCAAAAGTTAATTTTCTTCGTCTATAAGCCTATTTTACACCCAACAAAGTTTATAAAAATATCTAATGCAGATTAGACGTAAACAGTTTTTTGAAATAAATTATAAACGTATCAAAAAAAATAACACGCAAGCAGCATAGCTTCGCCACTGAGGTAGTATTTTTAGAGCGAAATGCATCGTGCGATTCGAACAGAATACGTTGCGGTTTCAAAAATCAGGCATTAATAGCAAACCGAAATGCATCGAAGTTGAGGAAAAGAGTTGAAACCCACAAATGAACATACTTCAACACGAATTAAATCTAAGTAAGTACCAAAGTTCAACCCTCTAACAGTCTAACTCAATCTGCAGAAGCTGTGGAGTTGCGTGGTTTCAAAAACCACGAGAGAACAAGAAATAACTATGTAAAGAGGCGTTTGGAGCTTTTTTCACCAAAAAAAAAAGTTTCGTTCGGCATCGAAAAGAAACAAAAGATACCAAATTTCAGCTCATTTGGTTCGATGGGAGCGGCATGAGATGCCAATATGTACCGGCAAAAAAAGAAAATATGTATCAAAAAAAATCAAGTGAAAACGCACCCAAATGTTTATATGTATAGGTATATAGGTATATATATATATATATATATATATATATATATATATATATATATATATATATATATATATATATATATATATATATATATATATATATATATATATATATATATATATATATATATATATATATATATATATATATATATAAATTTATTTATATTTATATATCTGGAAGATAAAAAATGGATTACTACTGAAAATTTAAAATAGTTTTAGCAATAGAACAGTGCGTCAGTGCCCCTAAGGAGTAGACAACCCGCAACAAAATCTTACCTGTTGCAGATCCCAACGTCGTATTAACAGCAGCGACACCTGCGGCCAGTTTCCCAACTTCACGTAATACGGGAGGCACAAATTTCGGTGTATTACCGCCAGTCGACAATAAATTCGCAATCCCACTTTTATTTTGCTTTGAAAAAGACATGATGAACAACAATTTCACTCATTCAAACCTACCGAAAAATACGCGGGATGTCAAATTCGGCACTGCACTCAGTAACCTAAAATCAATATCACAGAAAACTGATTCCCATTTTGCTCTCCTTCTCATTAGATTTGATTCGTTCGCGTACTTGATTGTATTTATTGCTGCGTTGATGTTTAACAAATTTCTTCAGATTATTTCGGTACATTTTGCGATGTTTCAAGTCAAACAGTGAGGAATCATAAAGATTCTCTTGTAGACGAACAGAAACTGTCATGTATAAACGCTATGCAATCCACAAGCGTTTAATTTCAAGGGTGTATTTTGGGTTGCCTATTTGTGTTATCATTTTATACGCTCGATATGACGTACCTCTTATGTGAATACAGGAACGTTACTATTTTAACAAAATAATTCTGAATTTTGAAAAATTTCTATATTTTACGATAATACCATATTCATATTTCATGTTATGTATTCTGATTGTTACAAAATATTCAAAAAAACGTAATATTTGGATAAAACTCAAAGAAAAATTTCACCTAAAAAATGTATACCTATACCAAAAATAAGATATGGACAGAATAACCGATTTTTATGAAATTTCCGATACTTGCTTATTCTAACCATAAATTCGGCACTTTCTTGGACTTGGAGGTTAGGTCAGAATAGGTCAGGTTAGCTTAATTTTTTGAAAAAAAAACTGTCAGAAAGCTTGTTTATATTCGGCCTTTTCAGCCCGAATTAAGCAAGAATTCGAAATTTTCTAAAAATCAGTTAATCTGGACAGATCTCCATAATAACCTACCTTTTAAAATTCTTCAATACAAAAAAAAACAAAATTTGAGAAAATCTCTGAAGTTCTAAAAACTCTAAAGATGCCAGCGAAAAATATTTTATTGTATTTTATCTTTTAGATGCATGATAAGCTTGATCGCGTACTGTTCTCGTGTTAAAGCAACAAACCTGTTGCTTGAAGATAATATTCTTTGTATATATTTTACGTAAAAATATCTCAATACAGCCCTGTTAAAACATGTGACTACCTTGACAGCTTTATTTTTGTTCAGTTTTGTGACGTCACTGCGAGAGTAAAACATAACCTTACACTGAAAAATACAAGTGATTAAATTATTTTAATTGATTCAGAAATAGGGAAGTTGACTCAGTCACTCAGTAACAACTTGATATAGTTTAGAGGTAGTCGTAGACGTTTAGATAGCTCAATACATGACCGGACAAGTACTCGTAATTATTCTTGTCAAAATCGTTAGAGACTAATGAAATAATAAAAATATTTCTATGATTGTTGAATCATTCTAAAACCATTCAAACTTTAACAACTCGTTTCTAATTAATGACTCTTGAATAACCGAATGTGCCGTAAAGTATTGTGAATTTATTAAACGCGTTGAAAATGTCAGAAATGGGAAAATACGTTCGGGCGCTGTACCGAATATTGTTCAGTGTTATAAATGTTGTTTCCCATTTTTTGTTTAGTCTTATGTATAGACAACGTGGAAAAAAAGCTCCCCCTATCACTGATCTGCTTTTGTTGGATTCGGCCACCAAAATTGCCTTGAAAATTAGGACAAAGAAGGTAACTTACTTTTAATGCTGCTCTGTATTAAATTATATTTAGCCGCTTGATAGTTTTGAGAACGTTATGAAACCTTTTAGGAACCCAAAAAAAAATAGGGGTACTTAAATACATTCAGTCTTCGACATATTTTGTTAATGTTGCTTTTTACTTTCATTTATATTTATGAAAAATAATACATATGTTTAAATATTTTAAAAATGAGTAGGTAACTTATTACTATTAACCTTAATCTGTGTTTTTATTTATAGTTATGGAAACACCTTGATAATTGAATAATTTCAAACAGATTTCATTGATATTTTACAAACTATAAATAATGTTTATCTATGTAATTGTAAATTCAACCTTTTAGTTCTCAATGGAAATCACGGTCCTTGAGTTCGTGTTATAATACCTATATCCATTTACTGAATTAGTACTCGAAATATGTAAAATAGAATATTTGGAAACGGGATTTAATTTTTGATGTAGTCAATTTAAAAGTCAATATCTTATACAAGGTACTCAATGAATAGTGTTACGTGCACTCTTCATTTTAAATTCTTCTAGAAATAAAGCAATTAGGTATCTTGACTTCTGAGGATTTTCAAAATTGCTGAAAAGAAATTAATGTAAAGTTGTGGCTAGTTGGGTACTTTTTTCAACGAAAACTGTAATTTTTCGAACAATATGTCAGTAAATATAAACTCGAGATTCTGTTTCTGAAATATAATTTGTTCGTAATTTAATACTTAGGTCGAGTTTTGGTATTTATATAAGTGCAATTTTTAGAATAATAGAATAAGTAGGTAATGAATTTGTTCATATTCAGCTTTAATTGCTGATCTGAAAATGAAAGTAATTTTTGAGTAGCCTCCCATACTTTTATTACAGTCTCAAATATCTCAAACTCTGTTATACAATCATTTGCAATTTCTCCTTGCATACGATCTGTAAATTCTTTGTTGTATTGAGAACAAATGAGTTTATTCTAGGCGTGACATAAGCCAGACTTGCTGAAAGATTGGTTCGTCGGTTACTTTCAACTACATACAGTAATAGAAGAACGCGTAAGCTGCAGAGCTCCGTCACTCAGGTCGTATTACCCCTAATTTTTGTTCTTTTATAAAGGAATAACTGCCGAAATCTTTTTTTTCTTCATAAGGATTGAAGGAAGTGAGAAAAAATGTTCAAAAGATTTCGGCGATGAAATAAATTAATTAAAACACACAGTGTGCACTTCCTTATCATAAACTCCAATCCACATACAATATTTCAACTAGACCTGTGTCGATCGAACATTTGTCGAGACCCGGGTCGATCATGACCCACTCGTATGGTGATCGAGTTAAAAAGATTCGATCATTTGGGTCACCGGTCGCCGGTCGCGGTTTGTAACGAATATATCAGCATGTCACTGATTCGATCTCAAACTGAATTCGATCACGACGCGATCGATCGAGTTCGCGACCCAAAAGACTGAGAGATCGCCATGTCGCGACTCTTCTACGCGAGCGTTCCTGAAAAAATCGGTTCCTTTTGGATTACGTGTCAAAATTCAGAACAACACGATAAAGAGTGCGATGAATGAAAGCATGTAAACGATTGTATCAGCAAGCAATTAGTTATATACTGTTGTGTAAAAACATATGCAAATAAAGTGCAATTTGGTTAGTCTTGTCAAGTAAATCGGGATCGGGTTAAATAATATCGGGTCTTTTAAAAATTCGTGATTCGATCACTCGTGTATAGGCAACTACATACAGTAATAGAAGAACGCGTAAGCTGCAGAGCTCCGTCACTCAGGTCGTATTACCCCTAATTTTTGTTCTTTTATAAAGGAATAACTGCCGAAATCTTTTTTTCTTCATAAGGATTGAAGGAAGTGAGAAAAAATGTTCGAAAAATTTCGGCGATGAAATAAATTAATTAAAACACACAGTGTGCACTTCCTTATCATAAACTCAATCCACATACAAAATGTCAACCCTCTAACTCAATCAGCAAAAGCTGTGCAGGTGCGTAAAACTACAAAAACTACGGAAAAACATTAAGTCACTAAATTAAAATGGCGGCGGTTGAGGAATTAGGAG